>OZ020189.1:120044917-120561944 GCA_963971165.1 Philopedon plagiatum
TAGCCGCCTCGGTCCCCCAACATCACACCTCTTCATTTCTTCTTTTGGGGACGAATTAAGGAAATTGTTTACAACTACAGACATGCAAATCTTTTTCATTTAAAAAACAGGATACGAGAAGCATGCGAAGAAATCCTAGCCGATCATGTAATTTGCAGGTTTAAGAAAAATCTTATTACGTGCACTAAAAATAACGGTGGTTCTGTTGTAGCCTAAAATTTGTTTTTAGGATCTGTAAGTTAAAATAAATAGTTTTCTAAATATTTTTTCTTGATTTTCGTTTCGCCCTGTATGACATAACGTTTTTTTTTCAATACGAGTCTTACTTTTACAACAAGCAAAACTTTTTATCAAGAATAACTTTTTCTCATAAAATCAAAAATAAAAAAGTTTCCCATTTGGTAACCAAATCTGGGCAGACGCTGTATATATATATGTATATATATATATATATATATATATATATATATATATATATATATATATATACATAAGAAATATACGGAAGAAGAAGAATACGGAAACAAATTTTTCCCAGTGTTGCCAGTTTGTAAGCTATTTCAGAAAAAACATTTTTCTTAAATGGCAACAATGCATTTTTTTGACAAATTTTGATACATCTCGTGATTCTCTTTCCTCGGGAAAAAAGAATTTTTTTCCATGGTAACAAATTGCGAGGTGAAAATTATATTGTTCTATCTATCGATATCCAGCAATTTTATTGATTTGGTAGGTACATAAATCATTATATTAAAATATTGTGTACTGAGACAGGTAGAACATTATAAAATTAAATTTTTACTGCTTTAAGAGTAGAGGAGAACGTTTTAATTGTATTCAGATAAAATAATTTAACCGGGCTTTATGACTGGTAAAAAAATTGCAAAAAAGTGTAGATAGAACGATATAATTCTCACCTCGCGAAATGTTAAATTTTTTTACCTGTCAAGAGGGGGAAAAGTCAAATTTTTTCCCGTCACAGAAAAAAAATGTTCTTCTACAATTGTCACAAAAGTTAACCCGTTAACTTTGTGCGAAGTTTATTATTTTTTATAAGCTTCTTTTCTTAAGTAACCTTGTCAAGAGCAAAAAATATTTTCCCTAGGTTGAAAAACTTTTTCTGCTTTTACTGAAAACTTAAATCTTGGGATTAAAATGAGATATTTTCCGTTAAAAGCGTCACTTTGGCTGCTAAGCATAAAACAGCTACATTAGGTGTTTTGTTACAAAACTAATTTTTATTTTATTTAATAAAAGTGTTCGATGTCTCAAAATATCGTATTATATAGTATTTAATTGGGTAATTATTTATTAAATTATGCAACTGAACGTTATTCTGTTAATGAAGCTATCTTTGCCGGTCGTGCCTTCTCCTGGTTGAGATTAAATTCGATTGGAAGGTACAATAGTTTGAAGTTGCAGTATTGCCTGACATTGAATTTATTGCAGTCAAAGAACATGCTGGGCTACACAGTTACAAGGAACATCCAATGATAAACGTAATTTTTTCAGTGAAGCCCAGGTTGTCTTACCAATCGAAATTCATCTACTGGAATTCAACATCTCGCGCTGCCTTGTCACTACATTTGCTAAGCTAGTGGATCTATTTCACTGAATGGATCTACTAGCTTAGCTATAATACGCTTACTGAAGGGCAATCCGGGCGCTATTTTACAAAAAAAAAACAACTTTAATGCCAATATTTCTTTTAGTTGCTGAATTTACTATTCTGCCATACATGGGGTTCGGAAATTGCATCAGGATACTTGGACAGGTAATTCTACGTAATAAAGGTAGTAGGTCGTCCACAAAAATTGTAAAACTCAATATTTTTGGAGTTACAGCCTATCAGAGTTCAATTTTTTTTCTTATTTTTAACATATTTCGATTACTTCTTAACTACTCAAATTGATATTTGGCACAGAGACTCAGCTTGGTGATTTATATCATTCTGTTACAAAAATGATTCTCTACTGTGCCACCAGACGGCACTTTACCTAAATCCCAAATTTTATTTTTCCCTTATATTTTTTGTTTTGACAGATATTGCAAAAACCTGAACATGTCATTTTAAAGATAATAAGATACTAAACAAAAAAGGTACTCTTCATCCGAGTCTATAAACCTCACCGTGTAATCGCAAATTATAATTAAATATTTTATTATCACTAAATCAGTTTTTCAAATGGAAGCAAAAAATCAAGATACCGTGAAAAAAAACCTAATCGAAATGATATTTGACAGATAAAAATAATATAAAGCATTTTTTTTCTTTTTTAAAGTATTAATTTAGTGTTAAAACTTTCTTTCAATTAAATGAAATCAGAAAAAAATGATTATCGTTTTTACTTAATTGTCCAATAATTTTCTAGATATCTTATAATTTTTAATAACATTTTGATCAGGATATTGTCAGATTTAACTAGGAGGAACTATGGTAACATGACGTTTCGCTTTCATTTGAAAGACTGATTTAATGATAATAAAATCAGTAATTCCAATTTGCTAATTTTTGTTTAGTATTTTATCTTTAAAATGGCATACATGTCTTTGAAATATCTATCAAAATAAAAAGATTTGATAAAAGTAAAATTTGGGTTTCAGGTAAAGTGCCACAGTGGGGAAACATTTTTATAAAAATGATATAAATCATCAAGCTGAGTCTCTGTGCCAAATATCAATTTGATTATTTGAGAAATAATCAAAATGTTAATAATAGGAAAAAAAATTGAACTTTGATAGGCTGTAACTAGGAAAATATTGAGATTTCAAATTTTTATTACATGACTTACTACCTTTATTTTACCACGTAGAATCACCTGCCCAAGTATCCTGACGCATTTTCCGAACACCCTGTATATGTTACTTACTATGCTGCTACGCCTGTTCACTGTCAATTATTGGAAGGAGGTAGAGGATTTCTTCTTCGACCGAGGTGGTACCACCCCACACATCCCCTTGAAGGGCTGGTGAACTCCCTACGGATGTTTCCAGCTCTGGATATGTGAGTCGGATTTCCCCAGTACACCCACGGTACATAGTACTTAGACTTCGGTCTTCGTGGGCTATCAGAACATAAAAAAATAAATCTAGAAAAGACTTAACATGTTTCATGGTATTTTACATTAAATTTTAATGTCAGTGTCTACTTTTGCCAATAGAGATTGATTAGATCTTGTGACTAGCTAGATGGTTTATATTTTATCCAGTCACAGTTTTTATTTGCCTATTTTTGGGGTTATAGAAATAATTTTAAATGTTCAATCCACCACCAAGAAGATACACAAAATTACTTATTAAACATAATATTATTCTCGAAATCCCAAAATTTGACAATGCTCACGATATCTAATTCGATTTTTTTTTATCTTAACAATTTCCTTTTCAGATTGTTCAGTTTACGTAGCAAGAGCAAGTCATTTATTATAAATCTTCTTCTGACACTTAAAAAAAGAGCAAGCAATTTAATAAATGAGTTTTCACCTAAAATATTTCCTCTAATTGAGAAACTTCTCTAATGAATTAGTCGGAATAACTTCCAAGAGAAAAATTACCTGCGATATTAAATAAAAACGAAACCTTCTGATTTCTTCGAATTAACTAAAATGAGTAATGAGTTATTGGAAATTGGCGCTGTGGTTAAGACCCTTTCAACATCAGCGGTATTAAAAAGATAAATCGTTTTCTGCTGTCGTGTCGTAAGGACGGAAATTTATTTTTATATACGGGAAAATTTATTAAGAGCGGGCTTTATGTGTACAAAATTCTCTATAGTGCAACCCCTTAACTTGATTGATTGGCATTATACAACAAATAGAACTTATTATCATGGAATTTGCAATAGCTTACAACAAATCACGTACATTCATCATAATCGATGCTACTTTACAATCAACCCTTAGAAGTCTAATACACCTTGGGAATTTACAAATTGACAAAAACGTCGTTAAGAAACAGATCCTTGCAAATTAACATAAGCAAATCTGAAATTCAAAGAGTTTTAAAAGAAAATATGTTTAAAGCTTTCAAACCCAAACAAATTCATACTCGAAAAGAAGGCGATGATGCGCATCGTTTAGACTTTTGTTGAGATATTGGAGAAAGAATTGTGGAACACAGACACTTTTACAAAAGCATTATCTTTTCAGACGAGTATACATTCAGCGCAAGTGACATAGTATCATCCCAAAATTGTCGCTTTTGGGCGCGAGACCATCCGATGTTTACACTCGCTGCAGGCAGTCCAAAAGCCAAAAAAGTAAATGTATGGTGCGCTATTACAATAAATATAATTATTGGGCCATACTTCTTTGAGGTAAATCTTAATCAAAATTCTTACTTAGAGATGTTAACTACTTACTTTTGGACAGAGTTTGACGAATAAAATTTCGAATACAGGCGCAAAGCCTATTTTCAACAAGACGGATCTTCTGTGCATTCGGCACTGCAAGGTCAAAATTGGCTTAATAAACATTTTTCTCCAAAATGGCTGGGTAGATATGGTCCCATACGCTGGCCAGCTTTATCCCCTGATCTAATGGCATGCGATTACTTTCTTTGGGGATTCTTTAAAGAAAAGGTTTATAAATATAACTTAAATCATAAAGTTGAAATTTTGAAATACAGAATACGTGAAGCTATGGCCGAAATAAATCAACAGATGATTAATTTTGTTCAGGTTGGGTTGAGTTTAAAAGACGACTACAAAACTGGGTAGAAGTTGACGGCTTTCATGTTGAATAATAACTTTGTAAATAAGACGCTTAGTTTAATTATTAATACTTACAATTTTTTATGGTTTACAAAAATAAAAAGTTTTTTTCTGAAACCCAATCACTAAAATTTTAATTCTAAGCAACTTTTGCAAATGGCATTTTTCTTTATAATAAAAAATAACGGTAGTCCACTCTAAGGTAAAATTCATATTTTTGAAGTTTTTGACCTCCCTGTATACAATAACTAAATTTTCTTATAACAAATGTAATTTTTTTTTAGAAGCAAACGTTTTTATTAAAAATAACTTTTTGTCGAAAAAGGGGGTCTAGGTTTGTGTGAAATGAAAAATCTTTGTATTGACGTTTCGCCTATCATAGTAGGCTTTTTCAAAATTGTCTCTTTATAGTCTGGAAAACCTACAACTATGCGGCCATTTTTAGAATAATATTAAATTTTATGTCTGTATGAAAAATCACTACAAGACAAAATCTTTTGAAAAATCAAACTAAAACAAAATACGCACCTCGAATTTCTAGGTTTATAGGAAGACGACATTTCAGTTATTAAATGAATTTATCTTGTTGGTCTGAGAAGCAGTTGTATGATGGATTATTTTCAAGATAAAACTTTTTTCATTTTTATAATATATTTTTTCAGTATATTAACTTTTTGTAGAACGCACTGTGTGTTTCAAAAATATAGGTTTAATTTTTATAAGAAGGGGTTGGCTGGATGGCTACATTATTATATTTGTTTAGGGTACTTTTATATATATATATATATATATATATATATATATATATATATATATATATATATATATATATATATTTATATATATATATATATATATATATATATATATATATATATATATATATATATATATATATATATATATATATATATACAGTGACCGGCAAAAAGTTCGCAACATATGGGAAAAATTTTTATTAGGAGAGTATCGGAAAAACTTTCCCAGGGGATCGGTTCTGCATGTCCGATAACCTAAAAATCGATTTTGACATACGTCACGTGACCACTGGTATAGCGTCAAATTAAAAAAAAAATTGTTAATTTACAAAAAGTGAGGTTAGTTGACGAGATATCAAAAAAAGTTATTTGAAAAAATTGCTTAGAATTAAATTCTAGGTCCTTGTGCAAAATTTTAAGATTTTATTTAAAAAAATTGGAAAACTCAATTTTTTTTAAATATTTTTTTATCGATTTACAAATTTCCGGTTTTTTTCGTTTAGATAGCTTGGCTAATGTAAAGCCCATGTATCTGGATGAAAATAAACGAATGTAGTAGTTTTTTCTACAATTGACAGGACAAAATTAAAAAAAACAGGGTTTCGCCGGACGCTAGCTGTTGCAATGATTTGTATCTAGCAGCAGTGTCAAAATTTTAGAGACATTTCAATGAGATTACATTGAGAAAACCTTAATCGTCTTAAATATATCTGAAGTTCGACTTTTTGTAAAGTTAAGGGGATTAAAATAGATAATAAACAAAAAATTACCTGTTTATTTAATCGAAATTTTATAAACGAAAACCAATGTAAGAAAAACTTAAAAGTAGTCAAATTCTGTACTAACAACACAAAAAATCATTGTTTTTCCTTGGGTGCACAAAATTTAAAACTCAGTATGACCACCATTTCTCTCCATACATACTGTTGTTCTCGAGCGCAACTCTCTATTAACATTTCGGAGCATTTTACGATTTATTTGCAATACACAGTTTATAATGACATTCTCTAAATTTTGTATATTCCTAAAGGGACGATGTTTGTACACAGGGTTCTTTAGGTATCCCCACATAAAAAAATCTAACGGAGTCAGATCTACAATTCTACAATTGACAGGACAAAATCGAAAAAATAGGTGTTCGCCGGACCCTCGCTGTTGCAATGGTTTGAATCTAATGAAATGACTGTATCAAGATTTTATTAAGATTTTTCGCACATAAATTTAACAACCAGGTCTATTTAGTTGTACTTAAAACTACCAAAGCAGGCTCTGAAATTAAAACAACCAAATAATCTAGTAGGTTAAAAACAACAGAAAAATGTCAAACAAATTATAATTTGTTTGATTTCAACCTATGTCATTGGTTTATGTCTCGCATCTTACTAAGTTTGATATTTTACATAAGTTTATTAATATTTTATTCCTTAAAATGGCACCCACACTACTTCTTCAGGAAAAGATAGAAATTATTTTAATTTCTGGAGATAATTACAAAAGCCATAGAGAAACAGCAGCAATTTTTAATGAGAGGCACCCCGATAAATCCCTCCATTATTCCACAGTATCTCGTCTAGTCAATAAATTTAAAGAAACGGGATCGGTAGAAAATCAGTATAAAGTTTCCCATGAAAAACCGGTAACAGGTGACGAAGGTTCTCTGGATGTGTGTTTGTCGATCACAGAAACACCCCAATTAGCAGTTAGTCAAATATCGGAGATCACTAACATTCACGAAAGATCTGTGCGGAGGATATTAAAAAGAAACAAATTTCATCCGTACAAACCTAAATTTGTACAAGTATTAAAAGATAGGGATTATGACGCCCGCTTCGATTTTTGTGCCTGGTTCCAGGGTATGATTGAGGAAGATTTTAATTTCCCAAAGAACGTTCTTTTCTCGGATGAAGCTACATTTACCTCTAACGGAACCGTCAGTTCACAAAACTGTAGATGGTGGGCCACCGAAAACCCAGACTTTGTAATTCAGAGTAAAGACCAATATAGTTTTAAGGTTAATGTGTGGTGCGGAATTTTCAACCTCAGAATAGTGGGACCTTTTTCTTTAGAGACAATTTAAATTCAGAACGATATTTAGAATTTCTACAAACTGAGATATCTGACTTTTTAGACAATTTGTCATTAGCCGAAAGAAGAAATTTATACTTTCAACAAGACGGAGCTGGCATTCATTCCACAAATGAGGTGAAGAGATGGCTGGATCAAGAATTTGGAAACCAGTGGATAAAACGGTTTTCTGAAAATCCGTGGCCTGCGAGATCACCAGATCTGACTCCGTTAGATTTCTTTATGTGGGGATACCTAAAGAACTCTGTGTACAAACATCGACCCTTTAGGAATATACAAAATTTAGAGAATGTCATTAGAAATTGTGTATTGCAAATAAATCGTAAAATGCTCCGAAATGTTAATCGAGAGTTGCGATCGAGAACAATAGTATGTATGGAGAGAAATGGTGGTCATACTGAGTTTTAAATTTTGTGCACCCAAGGAAAAACAATGATTTTTTATGTTGTTAGTACAGAATTTGACTACTTTTAAGTTTTTCTTACATTGGTTTTCGTTTATGAAATTTCGATTAAATAAACAGGTAATTTTTTGTTTATTATCTATTTTACTCCCCTTAACTTTACAAAAAGTCGAACTTCAGATATATTTAAGACGATTAAGGTTTTCTCAATGTAATCTCATTGAAATGTCTCTAAAATTTTGACACTGCTGCTAGATACAAATCATTGCAACAGCTAGCGTCCGGCGAAACCCTGTTTTTTTTAATTTTGTCCTGTCAATTGTAGAAAAAACTACTACATTCGTTTATTTTCATCCAGATACATGGGCTTTACATTAGCCAAGCTATCTAAACGAAAAAAACTGGAAATTTGTAAATCGATAAAAAAATATTTAAAAAAAATTGAGTTTTCCAATTTTTTTAAATAAAATCTTAAAATTTTGCACAAGGACCTAGAATTTAATTCTAAGCAATTTTTTCAAATAACTTTTTTTGATATCTCGTCAACTAACCTCACTTTTTGTAAATTAACAATTTTTTTTTTTAATTTGACGCTATACCAGTGGTCACGTGACGTATGTCAAAATCGATTTTTAGGTTATCGGACATGCAGAACCGATCCCCCGGAAAAGTTTTTCCAATACTCACCTAATAAAAATTTTTCCCATATGTTGCGAACTTTTTGCCGGTCACTGTATATATATATTAGCCTCCTCTGGGAAAAAATAAACGCGTTTAGGTATTTTATTTTTTATTTTTTCTAAACACATTTTACATGATTTTGTCAAAAATTTTTAAATTTTAAAAGAATAAAATGTGTTAGTAGAAAGTCATAGCCATTTGAATTTTGTTTTTAAATCATATTTTAGTTTTTGAAAAATTCAAATGACTATAACTTTCTACTAACACATTTTTCCCTCACAATTTAAAAATTTTGGACAAAATGATTAAAATTTATTTAGAAAAAATAATAAATAAAATACCTAAACCCGTTCCTTTTTTCCCAGGGGAGGCTCAGCAAAAATTCAACTTTTTTTTAGCAAATTACAAAATGTTTGTTTACCAAAACATTCCCAGTTGACTCACTATTAAAACCCCTAAATTTGGTACGGGTACTGTAAGTAGGAACAGAGATACCCATACAACATTGAAATTTCACCTGCCGCCACGGCTATTTAGGTACATAATCATTATGCTTCAAAAAATGATAATTCTTTTATTCCCAACAACTGTTAATGATAAAATCTGTCGAAAATAAAATTATTTTTAACCTGAATCCTGTCTTGTGGTATTAAATTTACAATTTAAGTTGTCGAAGATGACAGACTGTATGAGATGACTTACGAAAGTTGGTAATTCGAATTTCGTCTCTAGAAAAATTGGAGACGCCCTTCAGGCAAGTAATAGTATAACTAATTTATTAAGAGTGCTTTCCACCGCAAACATTTTCGCTTATTGGAAAAGTTCTGCTAATGAATTGTCGGGTATAACTTTGAAGAGAAAAATTACGAGCAATATTAAAAGAAAATAAAAACTTGGATTTTCTTAAAGTACATACTTTAAATATAGGCAAACGAAAAAAATTTATTTGAGTAAAGCAATAAAGCAATACTCTGGCGAAAAGTAACATTTGTACATACAAAAAAGCATGCCCTAACTGCTAATAAACTCTTTAAACATGTTAGGGCGGGAATTTACGAAAGTACGTTTTTTTAGAAAGGTGTAGGGTTCACTTAAACAAAAATGTTTAAGACATCAGGATTCTGATCTAAAGCTTCGTTTACACTTAGCGAGTAAACTTGCCATGTGTAAACCAGAGGAAAGTGCACTTGTAGTTGCCTACAAGTGACAAGCCAAAGTTGAAGAACCGGCAAGTTTGCTTGCCCGCATTCTGGACTGCATTCTTTTCCTGTGTAAACACTTTTCGGGCAAGTGGCAAGTTGTTGTTTTTAAAATTTGTAATATATTAAGTAGAATAGTAACCAAATAATAGGATTTTTAAATAAAGGTACGGAGTACTTTGAGACATAGGAAAAAAGACCACATGAATAAACTAAGACGGGAACAGGAAAACTTTTTGGACGATAATCCCATACAATTATTGTATGACTCTGGATCTTCAGTTCCTCTCTCTTTCAACAGTCGATCAGAAGCACCCAAAGTATTCCTGCGCCTTATCCAATCTCTGATTTTTAAGGCGGGGTTACATCAAACTGGGCTAGCCCAGCGGCATTGGCGGCTTTGTCGCTGGCATAATATTCGACGGTTTGCAGCGGCCCTTGCCGCGAAATTAAGTTCGACTACACCAAACTGGGCATTTTAATTTTTGGTCAGTCACTCTCAAGTAGGTCTTGTGTTTTGGGAAGAGCTATGGACGGCGAAGATCTTTTATTAGGGTATATGGCCCTAAAAATTATTTACAAGAAAAATCAAAAAAACCCAGGATTTGGGTATTTCCTAGTTTAAACAAGACCGTATATAGTGGGAGTGAGCTTTGAAAGAATTAAAAAAGGATGATCTATGTTAAGTGCCTGATCAAAGTACTATCAGAAGTTCACACACATACACGACGGCCTGACCTCTTCAATTAATACTGCGCACTGAGCGCCCGTGTTCACCACAACCAAAGAACAGTAGCCAGCCCGCGAAAATTCCTTTAATATTTACCGACATTTTGCCGCTATCCAAAACAAGCCGGCGCGGCGCGCGGCGTCCGGCGGCCTCGATATTTGTTTTAGCCCCGTTTGGTGTAGCCCCGCCTTTACTCATTTTTGTCTCTAGTTTTCTTGCTTCTAAGTTAATTCATTAAATTTATCGTAATTTTAAATTCAATATCTCGACAGTCCTTGGAGCATTTTGTTTTTTACTAATGAACAAGTAATCTTTAAAATATGTAAACCCAAATGACTTAAGCAAGTTTACTGGCGATAACTACTTTCTGCCACAACTTGCTAAGTGTAAAAGAAGCTTAAGAGCATGGGCGAAGTTAGGGGGGCTTGGGGGAGCTAAGCCCCAAAAAACCAAATTAGCCACCCCCTCCTACCCAATATTAAATATTCGAACATTATCACACATCTGTTGTCAGAAAAGACACATTTCCAAATTAATACAGATGCAAATTGCGGTAACGTTGCCAATTTCCCCTGCTTTATGTGAAAGATCCCTCTCAACAATGAGAAGAATCAAGAATTGGCTAAGGTCGACCGTGGGTCAAGACCGATTCAGTTCTTGCAAACACTGAAAATGGCATTACAAAATCCCTACTTCTAGATGATGTTCTGGAGGAATTTGTTAAAACAGGAAATCGAAAACTATGTAATCAAGAATTTTTCTATGAATAACTTTTAAATTTATAAACTTAGGTATTAATTTTGAATTAAAACATTTTTCTTTTTTCTTTTAGTTGTAATATTTATAGATTGATTTTAAGGTAAAGTATACAGGGTGGCCCAAAAGTCAGTTTACCGTTACATTTTCAAATAATGTATGGGGCGGCATTTGGTCTGATGGTGTCATGAGTCCATATTTTTCTAAGGGACCATTGCTGGTGATACGTACCTTCAAATGTTAAGAGAGAGTATTATTCCCGAGCTCCAGAATAGTCCGTCCCTTGTGTGGAGGAACTGGCCTAATTTGGCAACAGAATGGCGCGCCTCCACACTTTAGTATTCAAGTGCGAGAGTACTTGGATGCAAAGTTTGATGAATGAATTGGTCATCGAGGAACGTGGGATTGGCTTCCGCGGTCTCTATTGCAGGGAGATGACAAGAGTGCATTGATCACCAGGGTCAACATTTTGAAAATTATCGATAATTTTTGTTGTTGCATATAATAACAAATTGTTTTACACACTGTTTCATTAATTTATTTAAAAGTGCAAATCGGTAAACTGACTTTTGGGCCACCCTGTATACTTACCTTGACACATACACTAAAAAACCAAAACAAAATTGGTAATGGTAAATGGTATTTTCATATTAGGGCTTTAGCAAGATCTGATTTTTTTATTCCTGTTTTCGTTTAAAAATAAGTTTTAATAAAAAAAAGTTTTTTATTAGTTATCGTCTAAAATCCTATAGATGATATGCTTTTCTAACTATTGTATTCAGGTTCGAAAACGGTAGGGCGGTAGGTCGAGGCGAAAACGATAGACTACCGGTAAACGGTAGACCTGGTAACATTGCCAACAAATAATAAAACAATTAATTCCTTTACGTCTGCTTTTTTCAAAGGCGGTATGGGTCTTTCAGTGTATGTTACCAAAGGCAAACAATTTTACACTTCAAAATAACATACTTATATAACGTTCATTTCGCCCGTGGCCCTATGCTCCATTTTGTTGTTTTAATATTTTAGATTAAATGTGACGTCACGAAGCTTATGACCCCCTCCTCCCCTTGTCACGTCTTGTCACACTTTGTGGACCCCTCCCTCCCCCTTTACGTGTGACGTAATTAATGGATGACCCCTTTTCTGAAAAAAAAATTATTGGCACTGCGCCCCAGTCACACATTGTTGCGCGACTGGTTGGGTAGTCTTTTTGCTGTGCCCACTTGTTCGAAATATTTTTTTTCTCGAAACTTTGCTATTTCCAACAAAATTCGTAACTATCTTTTGTAACTGAATGTCGGGATCTGGCCTAACTTCGCCCAAGCTTAAGAGCTAGACTGTCGTGTGCCCGATTTTATACTCTAAAGCAGGCGCGGATCAAGAACTTAGTTTTGCGGGGAGGGGGTCATTTAGGAAACAGTAATATTTGTGGGGGGGTTGCTTGGGTTTGCTGGGACAATCAGTGAACAGTAATATATTTTTAACTTTTTTATATTTACATTGTACTAGTTACAAGTATTATTGATGATTTTGGGGGGTCTTGAACCCCATGACCTCCCCCTGGATCCGCGCTTGCTCTCCAGTCGATGATTGATGACGACTGATGATTTATGGCAGTCATAATCAAGGATTCATAGCCCAGAGGCCTGTACCCTTCAATGCTTGAATCGTTGTATGGCTGAGGACCGTACTTCGGTGTCTACATTAAACTATATGTACCAGGATCGTACGACTTAGATCAAACCAGAAGGCGTGTAGATCGATAGGCTTTATCAGCACAATTCAATTTCTATTTTACCTACTTTTAAAGAAGAAAGATTTAAATTTTATGTTGTTATTTGCATTTCAAAAATTTGGTCGTGCCTGCTGCTGTGTCAACCGTAATGTTTGTTATATGCGAATATATCCACCATAAAGTATTTAACTGGTTTTAACGTGCTGTAAACGCCATAAAAAACGACTAACTCATCGACTAGCGATATAAATTGTTTCAGTGTACTAAAAAGTATTACAATAATGTCAAATACTATTCAGATTTGTGACTAAAAACGAAACCGTAAGTTTATTAATGTTTTTTACATAGAATTTATTTCCTTTTCACAGAATAATTATTATATAATACCTTACATGTAAGGTTGGCAATTATTCATTAGAATAAATTTGCAACATAAGCCCCAGGTGAATTAAATAATTTATTCAGATGAGTAATAGCATACACGCGAGCCGAATAGTATTTTTATCTAGGACAATATTCACTATATGCATATTCAGTAAATAACAGCTGTTTATTTCTCTGTTCGCCACCTTTGGTATCGTGCAACTGAGTACAAAGAGAAGTTAAAATTTTGTTCAAATTCCTTTAAGTATGGTTTTACATCTTATTGCATTATTTAAAAAAAAAACAAATATGCTCATATTAACAAGTGGCATTAAAATATTTATCTAACTAGTTTTTCTTCATTGTTAAAGCCTGCGTAGTTTACCATTATTAAAACTGGTCTATAAGAATACCATTATTATTTCTCTAAATTCTTAAAAAACTAAAATCCTTATATACTAAAGTTCACCCAATGGAGCCCTAAAGGTTTATCTGATATGACTGATGGCCATGGCACTTAGCACTCACACACTTGCGCACTGTACTCTGTTTTTAAAGAGTCTATACTAGTTCAAAGGGATTGGTCCTCTTTAGCCTTCTGACTAGGTCCTGGTTGTCAAAAAGCCTGCTGTCTTCGACGGTGACGTGTTGATGGAGCCGGGAGTCGTGCTTGATGGCAAATCTTGTAATTTCACTAGCGACATACGGGATACCAAAAATCGCGATGTCAGTCACTATTACGTATGAACCACGGTGCATTAACTCTGTTCCGTAGTACTTTATTTTGGAAGGCTTGGATGCATTTGATGTGGCTCTCCTTGGCACAGCCCCATAACTGGATGCCATAAACCCGGACTGGTTTTAAAATCTGGTTATATATCATGATTTTACAGTGTACTGACAGCTTAGATTTGCGTCCCAAAAGTCAATACAACTGTCTATATTTGAGCCCTAGTTCAGTCCGTTTAGTTTTGATATGTTCCTTCCATCTTAGTTTCGCATCTAAGGTCATCCCCAGGTATTGGGCAGTATTTTCATAGGGAACTATGATACCATTTATGTTTACTGGTTGATGATTGGCTATTCTTCTGTTGGTAAAGTTGACACAAATAGATTTATGCTCATCAAGCTTAATTTTGCAATCTGTGGTCCAACTGCATAGCTGGTCGCTAGCTTGGAGTTATCTGGTTGCTGCATCTAGGCCTGTTCCTACGGCCAATAAAGCAGTGTCATCAGCGAATATAGCAACAGTTACATTTTCTGTTTATGGGAGATCACAAGTGTACAGTAAATAAAGGACGGGGCCCAAGACGCTTCCTTGAGGCACACCTATTTCAACTTTTTTTAGTTTGGAGTATTCATCCTCCTGTTCAATTCTGAACACTGTATCTGTAATGTAGGAGGTTAGCAACTCCACATATTGTTTTGGTCACATTCTGTTTAATGTGTTAGCCTTTTATGCCAAAGTTTATCATAAGCTTGGGCTACGTCAAGGAAGATAGTTGAGTAGATTAGTTTTTCTTCTAGTGCCTTTTGTATTATGTCTGTTATTCGATAGACTTGGTCTATCGTGGAGTGCTTGCATCTAAAGCCAATTTGATGATTTGAGATTAGGCTTCCGTTCTCTGTTGTAATTTTAAGTCGTTTTAAGAAAAGCTTTTCAAATAATTTTGAATTAATTGGTGGTAGTGATATGGGCCTGTAAGATTTGGCTTCATTCGGCGGTTTGCCTGATTTTAGTAGCATAATGACTTTAGCCACTTTCCAGATGCTAGGAACGTGTTTTAATCTAAATGCTGCATTAATTACGTAAGTCAGCATAACTATACCTTCCTTTGGTAGTTGTTTTAAAATCTTCTCTTATCAGGTCAAATCCAGGGGCTTTTTTGGCGCTTTAATTGTTTTTAATTTCGTTCGCTACTTCTTTGGTAGTGACTAGTGCTATTTCATTCTCTTGGATATTTTCAGACTCTCTTCCATATTGACATTGGACTGGATATCATTTGGCTGAAAAATTTCGGCTAGCTGTTCTGCAAAAGCTTCAGCCTTTTCTTTATTATCTCTTGCCCAAGTACCATCCCTTAGTTTGATGGGTGGCATTTGGGTGATTTTTGAGTTTTTTCGTTGCCGTCCACAAGGAAAAATACTGTTCTTTAGCAGCTGATAGGTTTTCTAGGTAGTTGTTTATAGACTCTTCCTTAAGTTGTTGTATTTCTCATTTAATTTGATAAGTTTTGCTGTTAAGAATATTTTTGTCCGATGGATCCCTAGTGTGCTGCCATCTCCTTCTGACACTTCTCTTTTCTTTGACAAGTTCTCTTTTTCAATTGGATAGTTGATTCCTGATATTTTTTGAGTGTATGCCTTTGTGTTGTCCCAGCCTAGTTCTTGTATGACTTTGAACTTTTCAGCTGCTACTTCTAATTGCTCTTTAGTTTTTAATTGTATTTTAGTAATAATTTTATTTCTTAGTTCATTTTCTACATTATCTAACTAGTGCGAACAATAAGTTTTTCGCACGCGACATGAAAATTATCCAACGAGGCGAAGTCGAGGCTAGAAAAAGCACTGTTAACAATTACATCCAGTGACTTTATAAAAGTGGATAGTTTTACAAATCTTTCATTCTCAGATGAAATTATAATAAAGATACGTAACGCAAATACATAAGCATAGGAATTGTTTGCCCCATATTATAAACAAAAATACGGAGAGGTGCAGCAAGGAGTCAACGTTCGTTATAAACAGACAACAATCCGTTAATAGCTATGCGCCAGTGGCTGTCTGAAAATTTTTAATAATAAAAAGCAAATAGGTAGATTGTGTTCAAAATAAGGAAATCATTTTGAAAATCTTTATGACTAACTTACTGAAAAATGAGCGGCTTAGTATTAATTTTTTTGAAGTTTTCTTTTAACGCTGTTCAAATCTCACTTGAGTAGGTATCCAATATCCATTTTATGATTAAAACTAACCTAGCGTCTATTGATGTTATCATTACATGCATGATGATTTGGTTATTAAAAAGCATGTTTTATCATCATGAGTTCCCATTCATCCAAACCTCCTAAGTAATAAAATTATTACTACAAACTGCGAAATAATGAAGACACTAACGGCTTATCCAAAAATGCGTTGGTAATAACAAATGAATTATTAAACAGTTGCAAATAAAAACATTTTCCCTCTTCTAATGTCCGTTAAAAGCAAAATGTTGCGAAAACGCATCAGTGGATCAGTATCTTTAAGTTATCTTGAAGTTAAAGACAGGTAGTCCCACATAAAAATCTATTCAGTAGGAATCGCTTTGGGTTTGTCAAAGTAAACGCCTTGTGTTTTATATACAGACGGATTATTTGTGTAATTTAATATTTCCCCTCCTAATAAACCCTGCCCAAACTATAATTACCAACAGGTGCGTAAAGCGTGTTTCATGTCATGAGAGGTCTTTGCCACTGACACACCCTGCCTAATTAAAAACATACATTAAGTTGCTCCTAAAACGCCCGCCTTGCATGAGACTAAAAATGTCACTGGCCAAACCCAGTGCAAATACGATATATTATGTAGCTGTTTAAGCGGGTTGTTTTTATATTAGCGTGTATAAAAGGCTCGACTTTAATTTTCTAATAGCACTATAGAAAAAATAGACATTTTTTGATAAGCATCTAGGTCTTGTCTTTTAATCTCTTTTTAACATATTTAAAGACAATTCATCTTAAGTCGCAAGTAAAAGCGAAATATATGTAATTTGCTTCTACATGCCATTTTTACATATTTTCGCCAATTTTATTTAATAAAGTAATCCATATTTGCTTTTAAAATGAATTAATATGCATATTATAGGATTTTTAAATAAACTAAATTTTAAAACTGCCTGTTCTGTCCACTTTCCAGATGTATTGTCAGGTTGTACGTAGATCAACATATAAAAACGGCATTGCATAAAGCAAAACATCAAAAAATAAAATCATCAAATTAAACCATCATCTTACACCAGTGCAGTGGTGACAAAACGAAAAGTGAAAAGAAGGAATTTAATTATGACTTATGTAGAGCTTTGTTCGCAGCCAATATTCCTTTAAAAATACTACAAAATCAACAATTAAGGGAATTTTGGTTACATACTGTAACAACAATATCCCGGATGAGTCTAAATTAAGAAAAAAATGTGCAATTCATCTGCTACTATTTTAACCGAATAAATAACGAACAATTAAATTATTATTTTCGTTTTTTGACGAATAAATCTCGAACTGGTTCTGTCTGTCTACTAAATCAGTTCCACACCTGGGAAACTAATCGGTTCAAAACAAATTGCTAATTAATATTGACGCGTGTAGATTTAGTCATATTTATTCGAGACAACCCGGAAAATATCCTTTATGGATTTAACAGAATTTTTATTAATGAAGAATGCATCAAGTTCCTGTGTCACTTCAAGAGATGCACAGAGAACAAGTTTTTTATTATGTTTAACTGTTCGGAATTTGCATCAAACGTGTACATGGTCCTGTGCGGTCATAAAATAGGTTTGGAACAATCCAATTTTCAGAACTTGAACAAACCTACAGAACTAGAATCCGTATGTCGTATTAGCTACGCGTCAAAACGATTTTTGACACCGATAAGTCGAAATAAAAAAGACGGTATTAAGTGAATATAAAAGAAAGCGGTAATAAAACAGTATTATATAGTGATCGATGGGATCTACTTGCAACTCCTTTGAGTTATAAATTTTTTACAGAAAAAAAACTGATAAATGTTGATAAAACCGTTTTAGTTGCTTAAGGTCCTTTTTTACTTATTAGAGAATTTAAAAAAGTGAAAGTAATTCTATAAGGTAAATATAATTAGTAAGAAAAATATACGCATACAAATTATCTTGCTGGCAAGACTACCGTCCAATCAAAAAACGAGACCTAATCTTTTTTATGGTGACAATGGATAAATCATGTAAAAATGTTTTATTAACGTTCATACACGCGTTGTTAGGAAAACAATGTCACTAAATCGTTTAATGTGACGACGTAAATCCGAGATTAAATGTGAAAAGTGAACACATGGTACACAATAGACAGCATCGCATTAGGAACTATGCTTGTAAGCGCAAAGTCATGTCAACAATGTTAGCATTTATTTGACGATAATACCTATATAAAAGTAATTATTTTAATTCTACATATTAACCAAAATAAATATATTTAAATGCTCAATGTCAATGACTTATAATATTCGAGGAAAGAATACTAAACAGCATTTTAAGTTACAAAACTATTGAACACTTGCGGTTGAGATTAGGACTTGCTGTATATTTTATATATGGTCTGTTTTTTAGAAGAAGGAATGCTTTAGTTTTTTTTCCAATTATTAAATAAAATAAATGGCAAATCTGCAAACATTTCAAGGCTATTGGACGAGAACAAACACATGTGCGTTGGTTTTGGCGTGCTCAGGATTCAGTGTAAAAATGTGTTGTTAAATCAAACAGATGGTTACAGCGAATTTAAAAATCGGTAAGTTCTAAGGGTTGTGGCATTAGTTGGGGTAGTTAGTATCAGGTTGGGTTGGGTCATAAGCCGTATAGCGGATTATATTAAGAGATTGTATACTATGTTTTCAACAAAATAATTTGTAATTAGCTAAGTTATACACATTGGTGTATTTTCGGGCGATTTTTCACTACATATGGCTATACATAAGAAGTTAAAGTACCTGACTTTTTTTAAGAAAAAAATGGGTCGTATTCATAAAGGAAAGGTTGGCAGCAGGCCTAGCTTTGATAATGCGAAAAACACGATTATTGCAGAAAAAATTGACTGTTTTCCAAAAAAAAACTAATCACAACGAAGTGAATAAAATAATAACCTTTACTTTTAAAAAGGACAGAACAATATAATATGATGTAATCGAAGGTCAGAACACAAATCAAAATAATGAAGATGATATTCAAGAGGCGCCAGAAGAAGAATGGGTTGCCAGTGACCCCGATCAAGAAAGCTCAGAACAGAAAGAAGCAACAACTGATACAAAAGAAACTAAAAAAGAAGGATGGCAAGCCTAAAAGTAAAAAGCACAGGCTAAGCGATCTTCTACAGTGGGAATATAATAAAAAATAGAAACGGGAAAAGGGAGATTCTTACTTTGGCAAAAAGAGCGAATTTACCATTAGAAGAGAATGAGAAACGGCAATTAAAAGCAAGATGCTAATGTAAAAAAGGAAAGTGTAAATATACAATGTTTTGAACTACTCGTAAGTGGAAAAGAAAGATCAAGCAATTTTAATGGATTTTGGAAACTTATCTGGGATGAAAAGAAAATATGTTATTAGCAGAGCAGTAATGAATAAGGTTGTAAGAGTTAGAAACAGAAAAAATGAAAACGGAAGCAGAAGAACATGTTCTATTAAGTATTTTCTAGACAAAAAATATAAAAGAGTCCGAGTTTGCATCTTTAAAGAAATGAACTTATCCATATTGTCTCCGACGAAGGACGAATGCGACATGTGCATTGGACACAGGACAAAAAATATAGAAGATTAAGAGCAGTACAGGATTCATATTGTTAAAAGAAACTAAGCTAGAACTGAGAGAGAACACGACAAATATTCCACAAATAAGGGGTTTACAATGGATATGCAGTCTGTTCTTTTATACCCAAAATCTAACGTATCAGCGTTATATTACCGAACAAAGTTAATTGTCCATAACTTTACAATTTTAGACTTACATAGCTAAGATGGCGTGTAGCACAGCAGACAGCTGCGGCATGAAGGAGAAGGGGATTTAGATGAAACATTATCGCATCCATTCTGTAGAGTTTTTTTTTAAAAGAAGTGTTACCAAATATTGGTAACATAAACCGCAAATAATATCTTATAGTGATGGATGCGGAGCTTAAAATAGGAATACATTGTTATCCAACGCACTTTTAAACTTCTCGATTGAACATAATATTTGCATTGTTAAAAAATATCTAGAAAAGGGGCACACCCAGATGGCGTGTGACTCCATGCACTCCACTATAGAAAGAAAATTGAAAGGAAGAATAATTGATGTTCCCGCGGACTATGTGTATCTGGCTAAAACTGCTAGGAAAATACCGAAGCCCTGTTCTCTAAAATATCTGCAGCATAATTTATTCAAAGATTTTTCAAAGTATAACTTTTTTAACTCAATTCGACCGGGATAGAAGGTTGGAAATGGAAATCCCACAGTACAAAATATTAGGACACTAAAGTATACTGAAGGATCTATTGAGTTTAAGGTTCGTCACACATAATTGCCTCTAAGAAAGAATTAAAAACTCCAAAGTGGTACTTTTTACCAGTTTACCAAACCTATACCAAGGACCTTTAAAAATAAAAAGGGAAAAGTACGAAAATCTCCAGTTTTTACAAAATCAATGGAACGATATTATCATCATTTCGACGATAATCTTAAACACGAGTAACATCATTATTTTACTTGTTCATTGAGTTTTAATCTACCTATTGATTTAGTTTTAGAATATTATTTTATTTTTACATCGGATCGGGATTCCACAATGTGACCATGCTCAATATTTCAGAAGAGTTGCAATTTTTTTTTGCCTTCCTGTACGATAGAGGTGCTTAAACGACTGGACCTTAAAACTTCACGGCCATATTCTACAACTCTAGTCCGGTCTAATTTGGCAACCAAAAGTTTTAAACTGACAAATGTAAGAATAAGACAACTTAGTTCTATACTATGAATTTGTTTTTGAGTTTGTTCTCAAATTTATAAGGAAAAGGGCAATTTCAGTACGTACTTTCAACAATAATAGAACTAAATTCATTCTAGCCACCCTTTTCAAGATGAAACTCATTTGGAACCCAAGAAAATCGCTGAAATATCATAATTCATAAGTTTTAGTGACGACTTATTAACAACGACAGGACAAAAACTTAATAAAAGGTAACTGATCAACTAGAAGATCCTAATTTAAGCCAGCACTAAATCTTAAACCTTCTTAGTGAATCTGAACGTCAATGTTTAATCATAGCAATTAGCATTTCAAAATTAAAATTATGATACAATTTTTGACGAGCAGATTTTAGACATTTTTAATTATTAGAGCACGAGCTTTTAAAAGAAACTGCAATAAAAAACTAAATTACTGTTCTTTTTATAGTTCGTCAAAGTCTCTGAAGCTTTCAAAGATGTTTTAAGTGTATAATAACTTTTTTAACAGGCTCGTGCCAAGTGCAATTCGTACACAAATACTTTACGTAAAGATATAATTTAGTTTGACATTTACAACTTTTAGGTAAAAATATAGTAAAACTGGATCTCTCGCTGTAGACATAAAATTTTTATGTCTCACGGGTTTTTGTTTTACAGGCGCGTTCTCACGGTTCGATATTTACCATAAATTTGTGCATAAAAATTATCGGAGGAGGACAAAAAAAAACAAGTTATAATTTTTAGCTAAAGCTTGTAACCACACGGTTAAACCCTTTAAAATTAACGTAATACTAAATATATAACATAGTTTCATAATAATTTTTGTGGAAACAAAATTTAACAGAACCTTGCAGGACGGATTGATCAAACCAGTAGGTATGTTGTTCCTGCATAAATCTGCTACTTTTAAGGACGCAATTCTCAAAAGAAGTATGGCATAAATACATACCCTGGAGTGGACATCTATTGATTTTCTTAAATATTATTAAAACGCTTCAAATTACAATTTTCAGTCGTCTTTAATTAAGCACTAAATAAGATAACTTGCTATGAAAGTATTTGGGTTGCGGTTACAATTTCGAAAACAACAATTTCGAATCTTTTTTTCGAAAGCACTTTGTTCGAGAACATTTTATTCGAAAGACATTTTGTTCGAAAGCATATTGTTCGAAAGTTAATTTGTTTGAAAGCATATTGTTAGAACGGTATTTTGTTCGAAAGTTAATTTATTCGAATGTTTTTTTAGAAAGTATGTAGTTCGAACGATATTTAATTTGAGAACTGTTTTTACTGAAAAAGAGAATTAAGTCCTTCAGTCGCTTACCGGTACGTACTCGGACAGGTTTGCTCAGTTTTAGGTTTCAGCAGTATTTTTTCAAAATTTTTGATCTATCTTCTTTGTTGACTTTTCTAACAATTTGCTTTCGAACAAATTAACTTTCGAACAATATGCTTTCGAACAAAATGTATTTCGAACAAAATGTCTTTCGAATATAATGTTCTCGAACAAAGTGCTTTCGAAAAAAAAGATTCGAAATTGTTGTTTTCGAAATTGTAACCGCGACCCAAAGTATTTATTTACACTACTCGTAGACTTAATGCAGAGACAAATGTCTGAGAGCCTAAGGTGAGTTAGTTACTGTAGGTACAATATAAAGAGATATACTACACCACATTTTTCTCGCTAATCAACTTGTATTGTGAGAGCACCCATGTTAATTTCATTGCCGAAGGTGTTTACCCGTTAATTAAGTTTATTACTTGAGTAAATGCTTTGAGAAACCGATGAAAAGGAGATTACGTAAATAATTCATTGCATTTTATGTAATATATTTGGATACGAATAAACCAAGTATGATAAACAAATATTAAAAAACAAAACAAAATCCAAGAAATACTCTTGTTGGCAGTCTTCTAAAAAATTTAAAGTAAAAAACACTCGCTTTTTGGTTTTGAGACAAATCAAGAATAAAACGTAACAAAAATCTAGGCTACTATTTTTAACAAAAAAAAACTATTAAAAACAAATCTGGGGTTCACGACACTATAATTACACAAGATTTTTAACTTATTTTTATTTTTGTCCAAAAAAAATCAATTTTATGCAAAAATTTGCGGGATACGCAATAGCTTTATAATAGTATATTATTCAATGAGCATATAATGGTGGCTGTTATTCACGCGGATGAAGTTTATGACACGCGCCGCAGGCGAGTGTCATAAATCATCCAAGTGAATAACAGCCATTATATGCGAGTAGAATACTATACTTTATCCAGGACTATCAAAAAAATTTAGATAATATTAATATATGTTTTTATTTTTAAATGTTGACGTTTTGAATTAAACTCGGAATTAAAGTATCCACAACAGCGCGACAACGCAACGTGACGAAGCTAATGTTTGCATAGCCACCTTTGTTTTTTATTTTGTGCGTACAATCGCATTCCAAGCCGGTTTGGATCGAGCACAGCTCTTGTTTGGAGTTTGGATCGAGATATCCGTGGAAGCGGTGAATAATGAAACCATTATTCACTAGTGAATAATGAGTATTATTATTATTGCATAAACTCATGTATAATAATCAAATTATAGACGAGTTGTGGATAAAATATAATTATTAAAAATTGAAATTTTTTAGCTTTGTCCACAACGTTTTTCGCAATGCTGTCCCACTTTTAATTTATAAATAATTACTTGTTTAACTAGGAGGGCAAAATAATATTATAAAGAAATCTAAATCTAAAGTAATTAAATTCAATTCTTACCAAAATTAAACCAATTTAAAGAAAAATATAATCATAAACAAATAAGGTGTTTATTTATTAAACAGAAGCTTCCTTAAATATAAGAAAAATGTCGACAAAAATGCAAAAATACTACTATTATGGACTTCGCAGAAGAGCCGCTTTAACTTTAGTTTATTTTCGTGTGTTTTGAGATTTTAGGTTTATTTTATATTAGTTTTTAATTTAATACCCTGGTTAATTTTTATGTTACGCTTACAAGGAACGTCTGGATCTTTGCAGAATGTTCGATTCTGTAATTTTCTACATGGAAAGCCCATATAAAACTCCTAGAATTTACCACAGTCTCCTATTTTCTTCTTTCAATGTTCCTTGTATCCTTCCAAAATATTTAAGAATTCTCCAGTAACAGCAAAAGGGTATCTAAAGGGTCTAGACCGGCTTACGTTGTTGATTTTCAGTTTGACCTTAGATACGCACTAGTTTGTTCCGATTGGGTATGCGAACACTGCCAGGACGTTCCGACTCTGCTTATCCTGTGGGCTACAAATACACTAATAATTAAAAACAGAAAAAATTCGGTCAAGTGCAAGCTATACTTGCACAATTAGTGTTCCGTGCCATCACCCCCAACTTAACCTGAGCAAATCTCGGCTTTGCCGCCGACGGCACTAACGCCGTATCACATCGCGTATGCGCGGAGCTGAGTGGGGAGCGTTTCGCGAGAGCCAAATTTAAATTTTTAAAAAACGTGTATGAACAAAAGTTGTTCCTTACATCGTGAGAAATATTTTTTGTCGAAAAACTTTTTCTCTAAAATCAGTAGTTCAGTAGCTATAAGGAAATAAACAATTTAATTGTTTATAACAATTGATAGCGCCGGAATTTTTCAATCCTGATAATTTTAGCTCAAGCTATACCTAATTCTCAATGTTCCTGATTTTCTTCAGATTTTTCTGAGCGATTCTTTTGGTGATGAGGGTGGGGGACAGTAATTTTTAAGCGTTTTTCCCGAAAAATGCATAAATCATCATATATATTGTTGAATTCGTGCTTCAATAAGCCTTCATTTGACACTTTACACAATGCCCTTGAATTTTTTTTCATTTTCCAATTTACCCCCTAAAATTAACCACCAGATTCAAAATTCAACTTTTTATACTTCGCGTCTATAATTGGGTTACCACACTCTATCTCTGTGCTAAATTTCAAAGCTACTCCACTATTTCCTTAGCAGAAGCTTAATTTCATAATCTTTTGCTTTAACTGGTCTCGTACTGGCTTTTATTTGCAAAGTTTGGCATGACCCATTTGTAAATAATGTTTCGGACGGCCGAAATACAGAACACACTTTCGATTTTCTAACCTTTATTTACTGACAATGTCACAATAACCTCTTTACTGACAACTAGTCCACACGTTTTCAACGTCGGAGAGAAAATCAACAACGAAAGCCTGTCTGGATCCTTTATCCCTTTTGCTAATCCTGGAGTATTCTGAAACATTCTGGAAGGATATTAGGTGCATTAAAAGGAGAAAATAAAGACTGTTGTTCTAGATTTTCGATCATAGGCAATGCAGAAAATAATGGAATCCAATAATCAGTAAAGATCCAGATCTTCTTCCATAGCGGTAATATATGAAATTACGTAGGGTATTAAATTATGAACTAAAAGAAAATAAAACTAAAATCTTACAATAAACGACCACAAACTAAGGCCAAAAATATGTACAACTTGTGTGAGTTCCTTAACAATAAGATAGAGACCTTTGTAAAGCACGTTTCTTCAATTAACTCGAAATCGCAAAAAAATCTACTACTCAGTTGTTGTCAAATGGATTTTCACTCATATCCATTTTCATTACGAAAACAAAATAAAAAACAAATCCTTGTGGAAAAGTAGACGATTAGCAACGGCAGCTACTACTAATTTTTAATATAAAATTAAACCATAAATTTGCTTCTCAATAAACTTTAACATATATTTATTTTGATGACTAAAAAAACCAAGGTAATAAAGAACAAACTGCTCGGCAATCTCGAGCATTAGCAAACAAGCCTAAACTACATAGCTGATGAAACTTAACTAAATAACTGATGAAAACCGTACCACCATTCATAGCCATATATGCTTTTATTTGCATCCAGTTTACCCCATGTCTAATAACTTACCCAACAACCTATTTTTTAAACGAAAGCCTATGTAATATATCGCAATATCTTTTGAGACTAAAGAAGCGTAAATATTTCTCAAATGCAACATCCGGCTTTATTTAAGGGGGACCATTAGATTAACAGGCCATTACCCAACCTTTTAGAATAAAAATGTGAAGAAAGTTTTGGGTCTTATTTATGTTATAAAGATTTGGTGAAGTGGAACAAAGAGGTATTTTTATATCGCCATGTGCTATTCTCAGTTTAAATTTTAACCTTAGAACTTGTAAGTTGTCGGATCATTTCAGAAGCAAATATTAAAGAAAGGACACTTGAAAAGATTGTGATTATTTAAAAATAAATTTGTTTGCTTACGAGTTGACTGAATAAATGAATTAATGGCTGAATTAAAAGTGCCAGTTATCTTAAATGCCTAGGTCTCGCTGACCTCTTTACATCTCAATCGTGTACAGGGTATCTAGTTTTCGACACTTTTGCAGGGTATCTCGGTTATCTTTAAAGATCGAGAGCTGCAGTTTTCGCAATATGTACTACTTTTTCGTGAAACATATAATGCTATAAACAGAATCTTCATAGCCCCCTTCGTTTCGGAGATACTGGGCGATTTTAAAAATTTGTCATTTTCAAGCACCCCTCGTCTCTCAGTTATTAACTTATCGATTGTTATATTATTATTTCTTAGAAAATAATTTTCCTCAAAAATGGATAGGAACCAACGGACCTGCAACATGGCCACCACGATCACCCGATATTTCCGTCCTTGACTTTTTTTGTGGATTTACTTACGAAATAGTGTTTAGAACTCTCGACATCGCACTATAGAAGAACGGCATGAAGCCACTACGCTCGAATTTCAAAATCGGCTGGGACGAATAAGTAAAATGTGCCAGTTTTGTGTTAGAGAAAACGGTAACAATTTTGAGCAACTTTTGTCATTTATAAAAATATATAAAAAAAGATTTTTTACATTTACATTTTAAATTTACTGTCTTCTGTTTCCTGTTTTATCTAAAGTTTGGAACAGCGAACTTCTTAATTAAAAGTTTGATTCAGTTATGTTACTGGAATTTAAAATAAATCTCAATGTTGGTTAAATGTCTCTATTTATTTGTTTCAAATCATTAAATTACGACCCTCTATCCCTTTTTTTAATTATAAAATTCCAAAAGATATATACCAACAATTAACATATTTTTGAGAAGCTAATAAAAAAGCAATCGAATAAAAACAAAATATACAGGGTGTCCCATTTGAAAACATGCAACTTTGATTTTGTGTCATGATAATGTATCATAAAACATCGAAATGAGTTGCTCCAGTCCCCAAAATTGCAAAAGAGCTATTATTTTTGGCGTACCTATAACGCAATAAACAGACGTACTGCAAACTAACGAACAAATACCAACAGCACAATTTTAACCCCTTGAACGGAACGGGTGTCCGCAAGCAATAGAAGCAATAAGTATTTCAGCCAACAATAGAACCCATTGAATTAATATTTTTTATTATTTCTCTAATACCTTATATGTTCTCTAGAAGTGTTTATGTTAACTAAAATGATATAAGGATTATTTACTTAATTTTTAAATTTTCTGTAGTACATGTAGTTCTTGTTCGTTTAATAAAATATATTGTAATTTGTATTACATCGCCTAGAAATATAAATTTTTTGCCCAATTATATTTAAGCATTCTCATCAAATAGTTTAATTTTTTAGCTCTAACAGTTCTACACTCTAAGGAATAATAGACATTTATTGGTTTCCAATAGTTTTTTGGTCATTGACAAAATGGTAATATAGTTTTCGAAGAAAAATGGTATTATTGAAAATAGCATAGCAGTTTTTTTCTGTGCAGATGCTCCTTGAATTGCTTTATTTCTGAGAATACCACATTCTGTGAACTTACATGAATATTTAAATTTCCCCTTTTTTAGTAGGTACCTTTTAAGATGGTCTAGTGGTAGCACCTTCGTCACTGTATACAATTTAAACTTGATCTTTCTGGAAGCGCCTTTAGAACGACTTTTTTACGAAGAAGAACACAACAGGAACTTACAACAGAATGCAATGTTAGAACAGTAAGTGCAGAATTCCATCCGTAAAGCATTTGCAAATTTTGAACCTAATCAACAAAGAAGGGTTTGAATCAATTCTTGTATGTATTATGTATATGTGTATTACGTATATGCGAGATATAGTGTGACATTCGATAAAGAGAATATAAACAATAGGCCTGCATTAGGAAAAATGCCCGTATTCACAACAAAAACCTTAAAATAAAAAAGTTGAAAGTGGCGATATTGGTAATTTAAATGAGTACATATGTCTTGCCCTTTTAGGGGATATTATCAGGCCTTAAAATGAGACGACAAAACCTTAAAATTAAAAGAAAATAGCAACACATTAACACAACGAAAAAAACAAACATAAAAAGACAAAACATTTTTAATACAATTATTATTTTATTGTCAGGCCTCTATGCAAAATTATAGACGATTCTTGACCTAAAATATTTATTTAGTTATCTTACGAAAGTAACGTGAAGTGAGCTAAGTGTATACTTAAAGGTTATCTCTTATGTAATGTAGAAGTGACAACAGGGAGTTCTTCCTATCGATTAGCGATAATCTTCAAATGCAAAAATCTTACCACTGGATAGTCCTTAAAACAACATTTTCAACGCTGGGAAGGAGAGCGATTTTCCTTAAAAATGATCAACACCTTTACAATATTTTGTAAGTAAGCTTGGAACTATTTATTTGTGAATTATATATTTCCAGATCTTTTATGACAAGGGTATCTTCCCAGATAGCTGGAAGACTACTCATGTGCAGCCTGTCCCGAAGAAAGTTTCCAAGTCCCTTCCGTCCAATTATAGACATATCGCTATTCTCTCCGTTGTCAGCAAAGTTATGGAGAAAGTAATCAACTTGCAAATTCTAACATATCTAGAAAACCACAAATTCATCCATGACTACCTTCTTACGGTCTTCCTACAAAACTATGTACCTGGATCGGTAGCTTCCTCTCTAATCGGCGCATATCTGTTGTTGTTGACGGTCACTCATCTAACTTCCATTCTATCAATGCTGGCGTCCCCCAAGGTTCAGTCCTGGTACCAACCCTATTTCTTCTTCACATTAATGACCTACTCTCTTCAACTACCAATCCCATCCACAGTTATGCTGACGATAGCACTCTTCACTCCCATATTCATTTTTCCAGACAAGTTTCGGGTCGGGAGTTGGATAATAGACGCAGATCTATGTACCTATCCCTTTCCCAAGATCTTCAATTGATTTTAGACTGGGGTGCCAAGCACCTTGTTCAGTTCAACGCCTCCAAAACGCAGTCATGCTCCCTCTCACGCAAAAAATCTGGCAACGATTACCCCATCCACATGAATGACCAAGCCCTACAAAACAACGAAATATTCGATCTCGTTGGCGTCGCTTTCGAACATGATGTCAGCTGGCACAAACACTTTACTTCAGTAGCCACATCGGCAGCTAAAAAACTTGGATTTTTAGCTGGACGGGAAGGCAAAACATCTGCAGGCTCAAATTGCCTGCAGATGTTTTCCCTTCCCGTCCCAACCTCCAATCCTTCAAATCCCGTGTCAATAGACTCAATTTCCCTTCTCTTCAGACACCCACGGTACGTTAGTACTTAGGCTTGAAGTCTACGTGGGATGTCTTAGATAAAAAAAATATATATATACTATACTCAAATAACACTATAAATAATTTTTTTAATATACTCCCAAAAATGTACATCTGCAAAGTCACTATATAACGATATTTGAAAAATATACGTTAAATTAGCTGAAATTTCATTAAGATTTAACAAAAGAAAGTAAAATATTTACGAATACAAACTAATTTAAGATTGGTTTAAGCTATTAAGTTAAACTGGGAAACAAAAAAACAGTCTGTTTATCTCACTTAAGTGAATCGTTATACTCTAAATAAAGATCCAAGTTCTCTTTGCTTTTTTTCTGAAAGATAATGGGATGGAGGTATTGGGTAATAGCCTGTTAATCTAACTTGACCTTTTTGAATAAAACCGTATATTTTTCTTTTCTTTTAGTATTTATTTTTATTCTTATGTATACATTCTGTAGGCCACTGTGATCGATCTGTTATCAGTGGCGGCTCGTGACCTCCGAAATAAGTAAATCACACTTGTATTACGCCCCACAAAAAATACTTAAATGGTATTTTCTTAATAATGCCGAGAATAATACTTAAGAAGTACAATTTTTTTGAGGTAGTAACTTCCACATAGCCACTGAAATTGAGGGTACCAATATATTTGAAATTTCCCACGTTCTATCCTTCCATTTTACTTCGTTATTCACGTCCAATGTTGGCTTAGGTTTTTCAGAATTTAAAAGTATTTTAATCAATTATTAATGGTAGATTTATATTAAATCTAACTAATTTAGAGAATGATGTATTAGGCACTGACTGAATTATCTAACTAAAATTTTAGGTGAATCACTGATTCGCTTGACTCATATGGCGAGCCGATACAGTCTGTTATATTAATATTTTAAAATACTTACATTAGCTCAGTTCGTAGAGAAATCACAAACCGACCAGCGCCAATAAAGTGTCAGTTATTTGCTAACATGACAGTTTGCCGACTGGTTTCCAGTAATTTCATTGGCTCTGACTGATTTGTGACACTTCCGCGAACACACAATACACTACTTTGCTAATTTAGTCGAATTCGTAGCTCTTATAATAAGAAAGGTAGAAATAGTGCCTACTTCATTTTGAACAGGCTGTATACAAAAATCTCAGTATAGATATGTACATTTATATTATATAAATTATTAAAATAATACCGATTTAACAACTTATTTCTAATAACTTATCCAGAAATATCTAATCGATTCCGGTGCGTATTATAAAATGTTTTGAAGTGAACCTTTTACTTTTCTCCCCTTTTGTACCACTTTAACGAAAATAAATTTGCGTTTTTATTTCAATGTAGACTTTTATACATCGAAAGGCTCTTTTCAAAATAAAGAACTGAAAATTTCTCTTTAAAAAACCCTTTTTAAGAGCATAAAAGTATCTATAAAATGCACAGAATCGATAGTTTTGAAAAGGCAGGCGTAAAATCATTGGACCATTAGTTAGCTTTGAGCAAGTAAATAAAGTAGTCTTGAACTTATTTTTAAGTGTTAAGTAATTAGTTTTTATTAATATTAGTAAAGTCCTTCGCAAATTACGACATGAACTTTAGCAGAAATTTCAAAGATAAAACATAAAAAACAATGGGAGAGTTTGCCATTTACTATCAAAAACGACTCCAAATCTCACAATTATCTTACCCTGTAATTTGTGGCAGATTTAATACTTTGTATCTGCATTCATTAAATAAGAGCCACTTATTCCATCTGTGTTATTTAAGTAATGATCGATATTACCGCACTAATGTACTAATAAAATACTACGACAACATACCTCACAAAATTATTTATTCATGTACTTTTCAAGAGGATGGTTGATACTACTCTACTTAAGTAGTAACAACACATTCCCCACAAACAGGGTGTTTCAAAAACATGTGCCATCGCTTAAGGGGAGATTCCTTGTAAGAAACTTAGGCAAAAAGTTTATATAAACATGGGTCCGCAGATGCTTCGTTTCAAAGATACAGGGTGTTAAATTTCTTAAATTTTTTTCAGTTTTTCCAAAATATTTTCAAAATGGCTTCATCAATTTTGATGAAATTTATGTTGTTTAAAGTACTTAAATTAAGCATAATTCTGACCATGAAAAAACTTTGACAGGTCCTCCAGGGGGTACATATGAGAAGACGGTACAATATTTTTCCAATAAAAACATGTACGCCACTGATTTTTTCACATTTTCGTATAACGGTTAAATAGTATCTTAAATTCTTAACAAAACTTATCTCTTCATATTTTTTCAATTTTCATTTCGTTTAGGAGATAAATGTAATTTTATTAACCGTCTTACTGGTTTAGTTTTCCCAACCGCATCGGTTTTAACATGTAAAGACCATTTAAAAATTTAACGGTCCTGTATCTTTGAAACAAAGCATCTGCGGACCCATATATATATATATATATATATATATATATATATATATATATATATATATATATATATATATATATATATATATATATATATATATATATATATAAAGGGGGAAAAAGCTGGAGTGATGCTCAAAATCGGTACCGGGTACCGGGGGTCATGTTTCCGTACGTATTATTGTTACTGGTTGCCTACAGTAGCAGCTTTACTCTAGTAAGATCTGTTCTTGCATTTCAGTGACTTCCCATAGATGGCGCTCACGTGTATTGTGTACCGTCTTTATCCAAAGCGGACGACATAATATGCGAGGGTTCTATGTGTGGAAAGGTGCCAAAGGGTTAAGTCAGTCTGATGAGTCCTAATAAGGACGAAAGCTAACTGTCTACCGGCCCGAGGTTATCCATAAGGTCTTGGACTCCCCGTACTTTAATGCAAGAACGCAACTTACTGGTTTTGTCCGATTAGCCAAAATTTTTCCCCCTTTTTATATTATGACGGACGCTAAATCATTTTTTCTTATATATATATATATATATATATATATATATATATATATATATATATATATATATATATATATATATATATATATATATAAAGAAGAAGGGTAGTCTTGACCGACTAGTTAAACAACAAAAACTGGTTTGTCTTGGGGTATCGGTCCTAGTGATGGCTTTTTTGAATAAAACGCGTTTTAGCTACGCCAAGCTTTCGATAATGTTTATTATCTTCATCAGGGCTACAATATGAAACGGTAAATGAGTTGACTTATATTTAAACCACATTTATACAGCAAAGAAAAGAAATGGAAAAATTACAAGATGAATTCTACATAACTAAATTACTTACTGCTAGTGCATTTCTTGCTTAAGATAGTTTCCACGAGAAACAGTCATTATATAGGATTGTTACAATAATTAGTATTTTTATGTTTTTACATTTTAATAATTTTCTGGCCTATTTACGTGGATGGTAAAAATGATTTGCTTCCAAAATGATAGTGAAGGAATTTGTCGGAGTTTTTTTCCCAGTTTTTTGTATTTTTTGTTGGTTAAGCTATGATTTATTCGGTGTTGGTTAACATTCTACTAACTTAGCCGTAACCTTGATGATTATTTAATTGTGTAAGACATCAGTGAACCAACTTTTTTGGATTGATAAATTGTCACCCGATGTCATTTACCCCGAAAAGAGGTGTTGTGAAAGTGAACTGCGGAAGGGCTGGTTTAGTTAGATAGATAGATCAGCACTTTCATTATTGGTGGTGATGTTTGTGTTAACATTTAAAGTTAATAAGTTTGAGTAAATGACACTGTGGCCCTCAATGTCAGCTCTAGTGTTGATTGATTTTGGTTGTCGGAAAATTTCAACCATTTCTAGAAACAGCCTCTTACCGCCGTTCACCTCACCACACAAAACTTGGGTTTCATTATAGTTGAATCTATGTCCCAATTCATTTGTGTGTTTGGAAGGAGAACATGATTTTTATTCAACCTACAATCACTTTTGTGTTGTGTGATTCTGTCTTTTAGTACCCTGGACGTTTGTCCTATGTATAAACCCTCACATTCAGAACAAGGAACACTGTACACGACATTTGATCTTTTCATGGCTTCGTCTTTATCTTTCAGTTTACTAAAAATTATACCTATTGTTTTTGTGTGTTTGAAAGCGATTTTTATATTAGGTTCAGATTTAAATAACTTACTAATTTTGGGTGCTATTTCTTTAATATAAGGTACGGAATAATAAAAGGTGGGGTTTTCTTCAAGAAAAGTACTAATTTCCTGGGAAATAGCATTATTATCGCGGCCATGGAGATTGTCCGGAGTCGTGTTAAAGATTAATTTTTTCAAAAATTTTGGCAGATATGAGTTATCCAGGAGAATACTGTAAAGTTTTTTAAAGTTTTTTTGTACCAAGGATGGATGTGAGATCCTTTGTTTTCGTGTTTTTAGAGCTATTATTAAGTTGATTTTGGTTTTGGCGGTGTGACTGGAATGGTAATTAATATATCTGCCCGAGCTTGTCGGTTTTGTGTACCAATCCAGAATGATCTTGTTTGTGGGTTTTCTTATGAGTTTAATGTCCAGAAATGGTACACTATCCCCATTTTCAGTCTCCACCGTAAATTGGATATGGTTGTTATAGCTGTTAAACACTCTTAGGATCTCTGTAACACCCTCCCCGGGCACAGACGTGTGACAATTTAATTTCGGCCCCAGTATCAGAGTTTGTTTTAAGGGTTACTTTTGTTCACGAAGGCCTGTTTAGTTTTATTTTATAGTTTACCTTAATGAAATAGTTGTGTCCCCACACGTACACGTTTGACCTGCTCTGTTCCCAGGCTAGTTTCTACGGTTTCTGTTCTGGCTAATTGCTGCTAGCTTATCCTCAAGTCAGCTAGGCCATCGTCCACAGCTTAGTTTGCTTTAACATCTTTCTCTCTTGTTTGGGCCCTGTATTTCGTTTCATTCGCCTTGTTTAAGGTTCACCCTGTGTGTATAGACAAGTTGCCCTTAGTCTTTTGATGCTAACATGTTTAGATAATAAGTTTTGAAAGTCTACTTACCTTTTTTATATTGTTTACATTCCCTCGCGACATTGAATCGCCGTTAATTAGTGGGTTATTGATCACCTTGCCTTTACGGTCTCGGGTTCCTGGATTTAGCGTTCTCTATTATTTAGATTCGTTTTAAAGACATTTTCTCTGCTCAAACATTGTTTTTAGAAATGCTGTTTTAATTATTAATTTTGTGGGGTTAGTTGGACTGACAGCTGCACTATGAGACTTCCAGCGTTGCCGCTTCGTAAGTTTGCAAATTTGTTCTATAGCAAATGAGGCATTTTCGCGTGGGTTTGGCAGGCTTTCGCTGCTATCTTGTTCAAGCCACCGGCGTAGGTATAACTTTCTGTATTTCCGTGACTATATTGTTTCACGCTAGAGGCCTCTGTACGATTGTAGTGTCTTTGTTTGGTGGCGTGGTGACGGTTGGAGTAGTCAGTGCAGGACGGAAATTCTTCGGAACCATTTTGGATATGTGTCGGTGTGGTGGGATGAAGTGTCATATGATTCTTCCGACACGAGGCATAGGCCGGTCACTTCCACTCTGCCTTTCGACAGTTGTTCTACGGTCCCTGATTTAAAGTTTCAGTTTTTGAAATTCAAGTTTTTTTTGGATTAAAAAGTCAGGGACCGTGTTTAAATTCTTGATGAATTTGTTTCTGCAAGACGCAGGTTTTTTTTTGGGCGACCTCGTTCGATGATAGCCACGAACATCGGCAACAGTTTGGAGGTGCAAACCCTGTGGTAACCTTTGCTGTGTGGTGCCCTTTTGCTGCCTGTAGAATTTGGAATTTCGAACCCTCTTTGTTAGGAGGGTCTTCCGCAGGGGCTACAAAACGCCCTATTGTCTACCGCATCCCAATTACTTCTCTTCCGCAGGGGCTAAGAAGCACCCCTATTACTTTGTTTTCCGGTGGGAGCTAGGAGTCATCCTACTCTTTCCTTCGGTGGGTGCTAAGGAGCCACCTTATGAATTTTTGTACCTGAGGACAGACCTCCTCAGGAAGTTTCTCTTTTATTTTGAGTAAATCAAATTTATTTTTGCGAGGGCAAGTCGCTCAACTGTATTTGTAGACACCTGTAATTTTTTTTTTGTACGTATAAATATATGGTTATATGTATTTACGTTGTTTCTTTATCCAGCTCACTGCGCCCTATTTTTTTTTACCTTTCAATTATGAATAGTAGGTTTGTTGTGTGAGAAGCAGGTTCCTAAACCATCTAGGCGACTTCCAGTTTGCGTCGGTATAAAAAACTGGTGGCGTCCAATTGAACCTACCCGGCTAACTGAGCTAAGGGCTAATTTGCACGCGCTCTACTACACCTGCTTCCCTCAGGACACCCTGTTGTTCCTGTGTTTTTGTTTAGAGTACTTTTCAGAGTTATTTTTAATGTTCTTTCCAAGTTATAAGCGGTAAGTACTTGGTCAATGATACTCATCATAGTATCTTTGACAGTTTACAACTAAACACTTTTTCTTTTAAGAAAGTGCATCGCAGACGTTATGATGTCATCCACGTATTTTTTTATAAACGTTAATTGAAAGGACAGTTTTGGTATGCACGACTCCAGCAAATCATCCATGACATATTGTGATATAATGGGAGAAAGTGTGGCTCCCATAAGGGTGCCTAGTGTTTGTTTGTAATATTTATTGTCAAATTTAAAATGAGTGTTATCGAAAATAAATTTTAAAATTTCTAGAAAGCCATGTAGATCTAAATTTGTGTAATGAGTAGTGGTTTGCCAGTGTTTAGTGACGCTATCCTTGACCAGCGTATAAGGAGTGTTGCTAAACAGAGACACAACATCCAGGCTTATCAAGACGTAGCCTTCTGGCAATTGTTTTTCATTAATAAAAGTGGAAAATTCAAATGAGTCCGTGATCCAGTATTCATTGCTCTGGCTATAAGAGTTCGTTAAAACCTCTGTAAGATAAGTAGATAATTTGCTAGTAGGGGAATCGATCGAGGAAATAATAGGTCTCAATGAAAGAGAGGGTTTATGAATTTTTGGTAACCCATAATATTTTGGGGAAACTTGATTATAAATAGTAAGAGTTTTTACTACCTCCTCGGTCAATTGCCCTTTATTTTTAAATTGTTTTATAAGGTTATTGGCCTTTTGCTGGACAGTAGATGTTGGGTCCCTGGCGAGCTGCTTGTAATAAGTCTGATCCTGTATAATACTGTTGGATTTTTCGATATAGGTTTGTTTGCACATAATTACTGTAACATTTCCTTTGTCAGCCCTAGTAACAATCAGCTCGTCATAGACTTTAAAGAATTGTTTAGCTCTGTTATACAACATACTGAGGTAACTTTGCTGCGTTGGTTTTCTTATTGTATTAGTACGAATATTGGCAAATTTAGCTCTTATAACATTTGTTTTGTCATTAGGAAATTGTTTTATTATATTTTCAAAATCAGCCAGAAAGTTTTTTATTGAAATATCATTATTATTTGGAGGTAAGCTAAACTTATTACCCAAAGCTAGGAATTTTAATATATCACTAGGAATTTCTACTCCTGACAAATTCTTGATCCAGTTATCCTGAGTATTAATAGTTAACATATTTTGTTGCTGTTTGAGGTAGTTAAATTTGTTTATATTTGTGTTTTTTATTTTTTGAAAATGTTTTTCTGAAATTTGATTTTGTCTTTTTTCGAATTCAGTACCTTACCTCCAAATAATAATGATATTTCAATAAAAATAAAATCTTACCTCCAAATAATAATGATATTTCAATAATAAACTTTCTAGCTGATTTTGAAAATATAATAAAACAATTTCCTAATGACAAAACAAATGTTATAAGAGCTAAATTTGCCAATATTCTTACTAATACAATAAGAAAACCAGCGCAGCAAAGTTACCTCAGTATGTTGTATAACAGAGCTAAACAATTCTTTAAAGTCCATGACGAGCTGATTGTTACTAGGGCTGACAAAGGAAATGTTACAGTAATTATGTGCAAACAAACCTATATCGAAAAATCCAACAGTATTATACAGGATCATACTTATTACAAGCAGCTCGGGAGGGACCCAACATCTACTGTCCAGCAAAAGGCCAATAACTTTATAAAAAAATTTAAAAATAAAGGGCAATTGACCGAGGAGGTAGCAAAAACTCTTATTATTTATAATCAAGTTTCCCCAAAATATTATGGGTTACCAAAAATTCATAAACCCTCTCTTTCATTGAGACCTATTATTTCCTCGATCGATTTCCCTACTAGCAAATTATCTACTTATCTTACAGAGGTTTTAACGAACTCTTATAGCCAGAGCAATGAATACTGGATCACGGACTCATTTGAATTTTCCACTTTTATTAATGAATAACAATTGCCAGAAGGCTACGTCTTGATAAGCCTGGATGTTGTGTCTCTGTTTAGCAACATTCCTTATACGCTGGTCAAGGATAGCGTCACTAAACACTGGCAAACCATTACTCATTACACAAATTTAGATCTACATGGCTTTCTAGAAATTTTAAAATTTATTTTCGATAACACTTATTTTAAATTTGACAATAAATATTACAAACAAACACTACCATCCATTTCTAAAGTTTTGACCCCTCAGTCTGAGGGTCAATAACAAAAAAACCACTGGGCAGAATAAACTGAAAAAATTACAGCTTGTTAGGACGTTATCCAAGAGTTTCTTCCAAAAAATGTATTACTGTGTTGTAAACGATATTGAACTTATTGATAATCAATTAGAAAAAACAACGATTTTACTGCGTTAATACTGATAAACGATTTTCTCATGTCTATATATTGGTTAATTTGTTCCCTATTTAAATGCAATTTTGAAGGTAGATAGAAAAATATCTATACTTTCGCAAGAGATTGGTAGTATGTGTCTGAAATTGTATTTTTTTCTTTATTAGTGATGTTTTTGTATCAGCTGTACTGTGGACAATTTACAACCTTAAAAAAATCTTTACACCCGTAGACGTATTTATTATTATACAAATGTATTTTATTACACAAAATTAAAAAAAGCACCTTTAGTTATTGTAAAAATTGTAATAAATATTAAAAGCGACATAAGAAAGAGATGAAAAGTCTTAAACGCCTTTACCGACATAACCACAGTACGGTGGAAGGTCACGCTTCTCCGTATGTAGTCCGTAGGTCCATGTATTTTTATTTGTGTAGAATTTAATCTATTTGTTATGTATTGAAAAGATTTGTAAAATGACATTATTTATTTGATTGTGGTTGTTTATATATACGTATTGTTGATTTAAATTTTTGCTGTTAGTGGTAGATAGTAATGTGAAATTATTGTTGTTTTCACACGATTTTTACGATTATCTTGTTCGACTTTATATAAATACCTGATGTAATCTGAACCAAAAATACGGTACCAAACTATAGTCTAATAAGTTAAAATTTCTCGTCAGTGCAACGAACAAATGAAAAAGATTATATTAAAAGTCAGAGCGTACTTTCAACAAGAGAAAGACAACGGGTTGGAAAATATTTTGATTGAGCACGTGGTTAAAAGAACAGCAGATTTCCTGGGTATTAGTGAAAGCACCGTTTCACGTGTTACTGCGGAAGAAAAAAGTTCCGGTATTATTATACCATCAAAAGGGAGAAGTGGAAGGCCCAGACTGGAATGTGATGAGATGTTGCAGGGCGTCATAAGGAGAACAATATTAAATTTTTACCTGGAGCGCCGGTTTCCTTCTATACAAGAAGTTTACCAGAAATAGAAAGAAGATGTCGATTATTTACCAGAATTTTCAGAAATGACTTTTTACCGATGGATTAAAGAACTTGGGTTTTCCTATAAAAAAACTAATTAATAAACCAATTTTAATGGAACAAAACACAATTGCTGCCAGAAGAGCGGAATTCTTATACGCCATAAAGAGATATCGTGAAGATTCTTGGCAAATATTTTATACAGATGAAACATGGTGCGGTGCAAATCATTCAAGGAAGTTTGGCTGGGTTGAAAGAGTTAATCCCACAAAACGGGATAATTTTGATGAATACAGAGATGGTATAGAGGAAATTAATGGCTTTAGAGGTGGACTAAAACGGCCATCAGGATCAGGACAACGGGTTATTATCTTACATATTGGTAGTAAAAATGGATTTTTGGATGGCTGCCTGAAGTGTTTCGTTGGGAAAAGAAGTGCGGCGTCAGTGGATTACCATAACGAAATGAATAAACAACATTACGAAGAATGGTTTAGAACAGTGCTTTCCGTAATACCTGACAAATCAGTAATCGTAATTGACCAAGCACCATATCATACAATGTTGGATCCTAATTTTCGAAATCCTACAACTGCCTGGACAAAACAAAAAATAATAGAATGGATGTCCCAGCGAAAAGCAACATTGCCCGATGAATTTACAACGTTTAATGAATTAACCAAACCAATGCTTTTAGACCTATGCAAGAACTATCACTTTCCAAAAACGTATCTTTTAGATACAATTGCAAAGGAGTTACGTAATGATCATGTAAAGCTTCTATGGTTGCCAGTTGCACACTGTGAATTCAACGCAATTGAATTAATTTGGGCATATGTGAAAAATAAAGTTGCAAAATTGAATACTACGTTTAAAATCACAAATGTACTAAATTGTGTCTTGAAACGATGCAGAACGTGCCAAATTCTGTTTGGGAAAATTGCGTTGGACACGCTAATAAAATTGAGGAATCCTAAAGAGAAAAAGACCGCTTAGTTGATGTTGTTGTAGAACCATTAATTATAAATTTAGATGAAGATGAGGAAGATGATGATTCAAATGAAGACTTTAGTAATGATGAAGAAGGAGAAAACTATCCATAAGTGTAGGTATTCTTCGGTAAAAAAGAGTGGTGTAATCCAATCAGGTTATTTTTAGTTTTAGGTTTAAATAAATTTTGTCAGGGCTTTGTAGCTTAAAAGTTAAATCAGATGTGATTCTACGTAAACAGGCCACTTTCACATACTTCTTTTATTATTAAGCAAAGGCAAATGCAGACAAACTTAACACAGCATTTGTTACAATTTTCCAAATATGCGAATCATAAAAATAAGGGAACATCAAAAATATTGTTTTTCTTTTAGGTGAATTATAAATAAATAAAGCTAATTGGCCTATTTACGTTACTCACTTTGAAGTAATATTTTTAAATTACTATTGTTCTACTACACACGTTTTGCCTATTTTATAGATTTACTTTAATGATTATTACCTTAACACCCATACTATTGCACCTTCGACGCCCCGCTCCATCCCGCAAGCTCAATGCTGCTATCCTTTACACAAATTAATTGTTTGTATTTAGGTTTATGACAACTGCCAAAACAAAATTTTCGTTAAACGTAAAGTTCCATCTCTTTATATGGAATACCAAAACACAAAAATTCTTGCTGTAAGATTACTGGTAGTAATTACATAACCACAATCATTTTTTGACTATTATTACCAAACCTAAGACAAAAAAATAAAAATAATATTTTTTGGGAATAAAGTAAAGTTCACTTTATCGCCTGTAAAAAATTAGTTAGGCTTGGGAGTACCAGTAAGGCACAATAAATTTTTAAACTTGAGTACTTGATGAAATAGGGAAAAAAGGGTGACAATTTTACAATTACCTTCCCATTAGAAAAGCACCAAGGCATCTACGGTTACAACGTTTTACATGAGTTATGTCGCCACAACAACCACCATACTTGCTATATAGACATTATTAAATTGCAACGACAGCATAATTTATACTTTTATTGTTGTGATAGTGTTTTACAGTTCAGTCAGAGTTTAGCATTCGTAAAGAATAGACATAAGCTGTAAAGCACTAATTTACGTATTTTGTAAACGAAATAAATAAAAACGTTTTTTAAAAACAGATTTCCTGGTTTCGATAAGTTAACTGGCGCAGTCGGTAGGATACGATAGAATTGATTTTGTATCGCACATATCAATTTCGGAAACCGATTAATCTATCGAACGGACATTGTGACTCTTTGACTTGTGGAGGTGTGTGTTATACAGAGTGGCTTCTCAAACATCAGAAACCCCAATCCATTGTGGAACTGTGCAACCCACCATCTTCAACGAAGACCACGGAGAAGGAACAAGAATAGTCCTTTTCGCAAGAAGATTTTTGGTTGGTTTCAGACAAACATTGCTGAGTCATCAATTCTTCTTATAGACCGAAATGCCAAGGATAATCTACCTAGTTATGTAAGTGTAATTTTAAGTGATAAATGTCTGCCGATGATTTGGTAAACTCTTTAAACAATTTAAGTTTAAATATAGAACCTTCAGCGGACTCTGACTCCACTTCCCATCCTCAACCGGAAGTGTCACAAGAATCGAAAGATATACAAAATTTAATAAATTATTTATGCGACAGCAATACAAATTCTAGTCTACAAAATAATTTAAACTCAATAAATTCAAACAATAATTTACTTTTAAATCGTGAAAATATGGCTAACACATTTAAACCCGAATATTTAAATTGTGTTCCAACATTTGACGGGAATCCCACAGAACTAAATAGATATTTAGCAACCTGTGAAACAATAATAACTAATTTTTATGATACTGCTAATCCAACGAGTTTTCAAAATGTTTATTTATTAAACTCTTTGATTGGTAAACTTACAGGCAATGCCCGCCTGGTAATTAACATTCAAAATGTTACAAATTGGGCTAGTGTAAAAGCAACACTTTATCGAAATTTTGCAGATCGCCGAGACGAAAGTTGTCTTAATAGAGATCTAGTTATGTTAAAGCAATTACCAAATGATTCACCCCAAAATTTCTATGATAAATGTCTAGAATTACTTAATTTATTATGCAGTTACGTAGATGCACATGAAACTGAACCTGCAGCTACTGTAAAACGAGAACTTTACCAAAAATTAGCACTTAAAACATTCTTATCAGGTCTTAGGGAACCTCTAGGAACCACTATAAGATGTATGCGTCCAAGCACATTAACAGACGCAATACAGTATGTAATTCAAGAAGGAAATATAAAATATTTTCAAAATCACTCATCTCAAATAAAAATCAACATAAAAAATTTGGGAACACGTCCCACCAACTATCACCAAAATTTTAATCATAATATGCAAAGGTTATCCATACCGTTTAACTCGCATACTAATAATAACCAATTTAGATCGAATTTTCCTTCACAACCTGTAACAGTTAGGCCAAACCAAAATTATAGGCCCCCACAAAGGTTTCTAACCAACTCTCAAGTATTTGGTAAACCAAAAAATGTCTTTAAACCCGATCCAAATAAACCATTGCCTAAGGCAACACCAATGACAGTGTCAACCAGACAAACATTTAGGGCTAATAATAACGATAATACTAACTATAATAATTATAACAGAAACAATCATTTTGCAAATCAATCTAATCAGCCACCCAGGTATACATTTGAAGAACTATATAACACAGATACAAATCCATATTCTACAGAAACAGAATATAACTCATATGACGAATATCAAAATGAATGTCCTAACCCTGACCTACCGTACGATTCTCAATATTGTGAATACCCGATAAATAGTTACCATAATGAACAAGACGACTCACAGTTGCAAACTGACGAAGATGAGTCACCCGTAAATTTTCAAGTAGACCCGCAGAAGAACACGGATATTTGACAAATCAAATAATATCCCTTAATACCACCAATACTAGTGAACTATCTTATATAATATTCCCTGAATATAATTTAAAATTTTTAATTGATTCAGGATCGACAAAATCATTTATAAATCCAAATTTAGCTTTTAAATATTTCCCAAATTGTATAGAAAATGATCCATTTATTGTATCAACTGTTTTCCAACAATCATCACATCAATATAGAGCAATGATCCCCGCATCTAAAATATTTAATTTACCAGAAAAAACAAATCTTAAATTTTTCTTATTCAAATTTCATAACGTATTTGATGGACTAATAGGTCTTGATAATTTAAAAATATTGCAAGCAAATCTAAATTTTGACAAAGGATTTTTAATCACCCCGTATGCTAAAATAAAATTATCTTTTCATAAAACGCAAACTGAATTAAATTGCATTACTATTTCCCCTAGATGCCAACAAATTATAAAAGTTAAAACTTCTATAAAAAATGGCGAAATAATCATTCCTCATCAAAAATTTCACAATTGTGAAATTCCTGAATGTTTAACAATAGCACGAAATGGAAAGGCTTTAACACCTATTTTAAATAATACTTGCGAGCCTATAACGTTAGATTTTTCTGAACCTCTAGAAGTCGAAAAATTTTGCAAAAAAGATTTAGAGAACATTGACCTTAACAATTTTGACGATACCACTAAAAATAAATTGGACCTTTCACAGATACGTACAGACCACTTAAATGTCGAAGAAACAAATGCTATATTAAAATTATGTAACAAATTTTCAGATATATTTTACCAAGAAGGAACACCCCTGACTTTTACACACAAAATAAAACACCATATCAGAACCACTGACGAAATCCCTGTTTATACGAAAAGCTACCGTTATCCTTTTATTCACAAAAAAGAAGTCGAGAGCCAAATTAACAAAATGCTCAATCAAAATATTATTCGACCTAGTAATTCGCCCTGGTCATCCCCGATTTGGGTAGTACCCAAAAAACTAGACGCTTCTGGCAAGCAGAAGTGGAGAGTAGTTATAGATTTTCGTAAGATAAATGAAAAAAGTTTAGACGATAAATACCCGTTACCGAATATTACAGACCTTCTCGATAAATTAGGCAAGAGTCAATATTTCACCACACTTGATTTAGCCAGCGGATTTCATCAAATTGAAATGAACCAAGATGATATTCCTAAAACTGCTTTCAGTACCGAGAATGGACATTACGAATTTTTGCGTATGCCATTTGGGCTTAAAAACGCCCCCGCGACATTCCAACGTGTCATGGACAACATACTACGTGGAATTAATAACGAAATGTGCGCTGTATATCTCGATGATATAATTATCTTTTCTAGTTCTCTTCAAGAACATATTGTTAAGTTAACCGAAGTTTTCAAACGACTAAGAGAATCAAATTTCAAAATTCAATTAGATAAATCGGAATTTTTAAGAAAAGAAGTAGCATACTTAGGTCATATCGTAACACCCGAAGGAGTGAAACCTAATCCGGATAAAATCGCCGCCGTTAAAAATTTTCCATTACCTACCACAACAAAACAAATTAAAGGATTTTTAGGTCTTCTCGGTTACTACCGACGATTTATTAATAACTTCGCGAAAATCACCAAGCCATTAACGCAATGTCTAAAGAAAGGTGCTAAAATAGTACATAACGAAGAATTTACTACTTGTTTTGAAAAATGTAAAAACTTATTAATGAATGAACCAATATTACAATACCCAGATTTTAGCAAACCATTTAATTTGACTTGTGATGCAAGTAACGTTTCCTTGGGATGCGTTCTTAGTCAAGGACCAATAGGTAAAGATTTACCAATTGCTTACGCGTCACGCACTTTAAACGATTCGGAACGAAACTACTCGACAATCGAAAAAGAATGTCTTTGTTTAGTTTGGGCTACGAAATATTTTCGTCCATATTTATACGGAAGAAAATTCAATATAGTCACTGATCATAAGCCGTTACAATGGCTATTCTCACTAAAAGACCCTGCTTCTAAATTAGTTAGGTGGAGGATCAAATTAGAGGAATTTGATTACAAGATAATTTATAAAAAAGGTAAATTAAACACAAATGCCGATGCGCTATCGCGAATTGAACTCCATACTAAAGAAACAGAAAACACCTTTGACCTAGGACAATATACGAACGACGTAACACAGTACTCTTGGCAAGATCCACAAACTAGTACTCATAATAACGATATAAATATACAAAATGATAACGACAACCTAGATCAAATATCAACCTTAGTACAACCTGACAATGAACCCGTAGATATCACTAACGAACCAGCTGACGATGACGTCACGATACATTCAAACGACACAGAAAACCCCATTGTAGGCATTCCGATCGCTGAAACACCAGTAAATTATGGAGCTAATCAAATTATTATACAGGATGTATTACATTCTCCGGCAAAACCTAAAACGACAATTTTATTCGAAAAGAAACGAAGAACTATTGTTCAAGTCTCTAAAAATAATTTTGAACAAGATATTATTAATTTTACTAAAGAAAATATTATCCCTGACAAACAATATCAATTATATTTTGAAAATCCAAATACATACGAACCATTCTGCGAAGTAATCAGAAAAACTTTTAAGTGGCCGTCTATAAAATTCAAGCGCTGTCTAACTAAGCTAATTGACGTCACGGATAAACAAGACATATCAGAAATCATTCAAAATTATCACGAAGGTAAATCTAACCATAGAGGCATAGACGAAACCGAACAGAAAATTAAAAATAAATATTATTGGCCGAATTTAAAAAGTTCTATTCAAACTTACATTAACGATTGTGAAATTTGTCAAATCAGTAAATATGACCGCAATCCTGTTAAAATGCAAATGAATATTACACCTACGGCAACAAGACCCTTCGAAATTATTCATTTAGATACCTACACCTTAGAACAAACAAAATTTTTAACAATAATTGATAGTTTTTCTAAATACGCACAAGCGTACCCATTAAAATCTTTAAATGCTACAGAAATTGTAGATAACCTTTTATTTTATTTTTCACATCATAAAATACCAAAACAAATAATAGTTGACAACGGAACCGAATTTAAAAATTCGATAGTCACAGAACTTTTACAATTACATAAAGTAAAAATACATTTTTGCTCTCCTAATCACCCACAGTCTAATGGACTTATTGAAAGACTACATTCGACACTTTCAGAACATATACGCTTATTAAATAATCAAAATTTTAATAAAACGCCTATTACGCAGAAAATGATCTACGCAATATTAGCATACAATAACTCAATACATACTTCAACAAAACTTAAACCTATAGATGTCATAAATGGACATATTACAGACGACAATCCTTTTGATATAAATCTTGAACAATTATTACTTAGCGACTATGTTAATGACCATAAAGAAAAAACAAAAGTATTGTATTCTCAAATAAACGAAAAATTAATATCAGGCAAAGAAAAAGTTATTGGCAAAATTAACGAAAATAGGGAAACACCCGAAATCTTTACTCCCGAAAAAGATGTCTATGTGAAAAAACATATAAGACAGAAAAATGCTGACAAATTCTGCAAACCAACAAAGTTAATTTCTGTGAATACAAAGCGCAAAACTGCAAAAACAAACTCTCATGACAAGGTACACCTTAGTAATATAAAACGTCCCCTGAGAAAGAAGTACAGTTTTAATAATTCTAACTAGTATTTTTATTCTCTCGTTTCAGAATTCTTCAAATAACATTCGGATATGAAGAAAAAATTACCGTGAGAAACATAAACGACAACCCCGGATTAATTCCATTTAAATTAGGTAGTGCCAAAGTCCAAGAATTTACTTATACGTTAATACATTATTACGACATTAGTCTAATAATTACAGAAATTAATAAATTGCATATTAAATCAAAAAATATATCAGAGACAGTTAATTCTCATTTAGAATATTCTTTTGAAGCTTCGAATTATTTTAAAATCTTAACATTAATACAAGATAGGGTTGAAACAAAAATAAAAGAAATAATTCCGCATCCAAACAGATCAAAAAGAGGCCTAATAAATGCATTAGGATCAGTATTCAAAGCCGTTACTGGTAATTTAGATGCATCTGACGGAGAAAGATATGAAAAACTTATTACCGAACTCCAAATTAATCAAAATAAATTAGCTACCAATATTTTGAAAGAAAACTCTATATCATTAAGTGTTATAAAGAAATTTAATACTACTATAAGAGAAATAAGTTATAATGAAAAATTGTTGGAATCCAAATTAAATCAAATAGGGTTTATAGTACAAAAAACTACTTATAGAGAAAATTCAAATTTTATTAAAGATGTTTTAAATCAGATAATCAATATATACGAAATTATCGATTCTACTCTGCAAGATATAGAAAATTCTATTGCTTTTTCTAAGCTAAAAATAATGCATCCTAGCATTATAAGAACTGAAAATCTTTATTTCGAACTATTAAAAATCCAAAAGCAAATTGGTAAAAATCAAATGCCTTTGGAAATAACTTTAGAAAATACCTTAATTTTTGAAAAGTTGATAAAAATAGATTGTTTTATTTTAAACAATAAAATCACGTACCTTTTACGTATTCCTATAACCTACCCTGAAACATTTAATTATCTTCACCTCTATTCCGTCCCTGTACTGAGAAAGAGTCTGTTTAAGGTTATTATACCGCGAAATAAATTTTTGGTAAAAAATGAATTACACTACGCATATCGAGGTCAAGAATGTCAAGAGATCAAGTCCCAGTTATTCATCTGCGATAGAATGGACTTAGAAGAAATTTCAAAAAACAACCCTTGCACAGTTGAACTTTTGGACTCCAGTCGAGCCACCTCCACTTGTCGACAAATCGAAGCCAAAATTACACAACCAATCATCAATCAGTTAGATGTAGCTGATAAATGGATTTTTATACTGCCGAACCAAGAAATTGTCAAACTTAAGTGCAATCAGCAAGAAGAAAGCCAAAAATTGTTTGGTACATTCTTAATTGAAATACCCAATGGTTGCCTAGTCAATGTGAACCAGCAATCAATAATTAACAATCAAAAGCCAATATTAAGAAGCAGTCAACCAATATTGTTTCCTGATTTTGATAACAAAATCGACTTAATGCCGACCCTTAATCTTAGCCTTCATCTACAGGAAATCAAACTAGATGGACTTTATGAACTTGAAAACGAAATTCAAGATAATCAACCCCAATTATTCTTCAGCAATTTATCAGAATACCCAAGTATCTGGACTATTATGGTTTACGCAATTTTAACCCTTTGTGCTATATACTACTGCTATAAGAAGAAATGGTTTTTAAAGCACAAAAAGAAGACAGAAAAAAGAAGAAAAGAAGAAACATTGGAACTTCAAGATGTTCAACTACCCCGTTAACCGTGAAGTTGAATCTCCGAGGGGAGGAGTTATGTCGCCACAACAACCACCATACTTGCTATATAGACATTATTAAATTGCAACGACAGCATAATTTATACTTTTATTGTTGTGATAGTGTTTTACAGTTCAGTCAGAGTTTAGCATTCGTAAAGAATAGACATAAGCTGTAAAGCACTAATTTACGTATTTTGTAAACGAAATAAATAAAAACGTTTTTTAAAAACAGATTTCCTGGTTTCGATAAGTTAACTCATGTGTAATAGAGACAAGTAGCTTTACCGAAATATGTGAAAATTATATTTTTTAAAATTGTACTTTTTACTTTACAAGCTTCCAAACTGAGGGGTCAAAACTTTAGAAATGGATAGTAGGCACCCCTATGGGAGCCACACTTTCTCCAATTATATCACAATATGTCATGGATGATTTGCTGGAGTCGTGAATACCAAAACTCTCCTTTCAATTACCGTTTATAAAAAAATACGTGGATGACATCATAACGTCTGTGCCCGGGGAGGGTGTTCCAGAGATCCTAAGAGTATTTAACAGCTATAACAACCATATCCAATTTACGTTGGAGACTGAAAATGGGGATAGTGTACCATTTCTGGACACTAAACTCATAAGAAAACCCACAAACAAGATCATTCTGGATTGGTACACAAAACCGACAAGCTCGGGCAGATATATTAATTACCATTCCAGTCACACCACCAAAACCAAAATCAACTTAATAATAGCTCTAAAAACACGAATACAAAAGATCTCACATCCATCCTTGGTACAAAAAAACTTTAAAAAACTTTACAGTATTCTCCTGGATAACTCATTTCCGCCAAAATTTTTGACAAAAATTAATCTTTCACACGAGTCCGGACAATCCCCATGGCCCCGATAATAATGCTATTTCCCAGGAAATTAGTGCTTTTCTTGAAGAAAACCCCACCTTTTATTATTCCGTACCTTATATTAATGAAATAGCACCCAAAATTAGTAAGTTATTTAAATCTGAACCTAATATAAAAATCGCTTTCAAACACACAAAAACAATAGGTACAATTTTTAGTAAACTGAAAGATAAAGACGAAGCCATGAAAAGATCAAATGTCGTGTACAGTGTTCCTTGTTCTGAATGTGAGGGTTTATACATAGGACAAACGTCCAGGGTACTCAAAGACAGAATCACACAACACAAAAGTGATTGTAGGTTGAATAAAAATCATGTTCTCTTTCCAAACACACAAATGAATTGGGACCCAAGTTTTGTGTGGTGAGGTGAACGGCGGTAAGAGGCTGTTTCTAGAAATGGTTGAAAGTTTCCGACAACCAAAATCAATCAACACAAGAGCTGACATTGAGGGCCTCAGTGTCATTTGCTCAAACTTATTAACTTTAAATGTCAACACAAACAGCACCACCAATAATGAAAGTGCTGATCTATCTATCTAACTAAACCAGCCCTTCCGCAGTTCACTTTCACAACACCTCTTTTCGGGGTAAATGACATCGGGTCACTGATGTCTTACACAATTAAATAATCATCAAGGTTACGGCTAAGTTAGTAGAATGTTAACCAACACCGAATAAATCATAGCTTAACCAACAAAAAATACAAAAAACTGGGAAAAAAACTCCGACAAATTCCTTCACTATCATTTTGGAAGCAAATCATTTTTACCATCCACGTAAATAGGCCAGAAAATTATTAAAATGTAAAAACATAAAAATTCTAATTATTGTAACAATATAATGACTGTTTCTCGTGGAAACTATCTTAAGAAAGAAATGCACTCACTAGCAGTAAGTAATTTAGTTATGTAGAATTCATCTTGTAATTTTTCCATTTATTTTCTTTGCTGTATAAATGTGGTTTAAATATAAGTAAACTCATTTACCGTTTCATATTGTTGCCCTGATGAAGATAATAAACATTATCGAAAGCTTGCCGTAGCTAAAAAGCGTTTTATTCAAAAAAGCCATCACTAGGACCGATACCCCAAGACAATCCAGTTTTCGTTATATATATATATATATATATATATATATATATATATATATATATATATATAACAGGATCCAAGAAACCAATCCAACCATAAACTATATATATATATATATATATATATATATATATATATATATATATATATATATATATATATATATACATATACAAAGAGTCATGTTTGTTTAATTTCTAACATTAAAGCAAAAGTGTCAATCTTCTTTATTTTTGTGCAATTTATTTAATTTTTACAAAAACAAAAATAATGAAGAAGAAAAAAGTTGTAAATGCATTCATGCTTTTACGCGCGGCAATACATATGGCACACTCTTACGTTTTTTATAACATTATTACTAAAAACACAATTTTACCTACAGTTTCCAACAACCAAAAAATTGTCATTTTATGCAAGTGCAAAAGGAAATACAAAAGTAGGTACCTAGAAAAAGTAAATTTGAAGCCAGTTTTTGTGTTTGTTTTGACATACGTGTCAGTTTTGCTGCTTTTACTTTACAGCTGTCACTTGGTCGTGTTCGTACACGTCAAAAATATTTTAAACGGGTTTGTATCTTTTTAAAAATGGTATTTATAAAAATATTGGGGGGTGACTGAGCCGGTCGTCGGACGCTTATGCGAATAGCGTGCTCGAAATAGCTGATAGTTAAAGTGATAAACAAAGAAAAACCAAACATTTTTAAGGTATTTACTTTGGAATAGTATTTATTATTTGCAAAGAGAATTAATAAAATTAAATGTACAATATAAATTTTATGAAAAAAAAATCTGAAGTGTGCCACTTTTACCCTTTATCGGGCACATTTTTCCTATTACCGGACGACACTCTGCGTGTTTCCGGACATTTTTTTTAGTTAGGCAAGTGCTGCATATTGACATGCAAATGCAAAGAGCGACCATTATTTACCCTATATTAGAAATAAAACATACAAAAAAGAAGTTTATTTGGTTCTTATCCATATAAATGAAAAAATAACATTCTTAACAAAGAACGAATTATTTTCTAATAGCAAAAACATAAAATAATATTTGGCAAGTTGTTAAAACTATTATTGCAAATAAACTCTATTAGTTGCAAAAATCACATCTGTAATCCTTTTCAGCGCCCTCATGATAAGCCATACCCATAAATTCAGTGCATTTTATGTAGTACCATCAGGTACAATATTCGCATTCGATGTTTTTTTCATCGTCTTCTTCAGCATCACTTTCTAATATTCAAAACACGAGGTACAGCGAATAACTGACTTTTGAAATGTTGCTAAATTATCTTCTTGTCTCACTGAAGTACTTGCTGCTGTTCAGTCGTCTTTAGAGCATTTTTCCTTTTCCTTTAAATGGACCGTTGTCCTTCCGCCTTTTGTCTGATAATTAGTCTTTTCTTTAATATTTCAATCCTTTTCTTTTCTCTGTCAATTTTCCTTTTCTTAATCATCCCAACTTTCTTCTTTTCTTTATTTTTTTTTATAATAGTTCCTCCATGACGGCGAGGATATAACGCTAGGCAGTTTTTCTTTGGTAGTCTTACATTGCTTTATAGGCTCTGGAAAAGTCAGATGATCGTCAAAAGTATTTGGTAGAGTACGTGAACACTATGTGTATTCTTTCTCGTCAGAAGGTAGGTAATTCTGCTTATCATTGTTTTCCTTAGCCAGATCCGCAGATTCTTGAACATTTGCGTAAATGTTTGCAATTTTTACATCTACTAACACATTGGGAATTTGCTCCTCACACTGAAAAAATATTGATCTAATTTGAAAATTAGAGTATTCTTGGAAAATTAGGCTTACATGAAGCGCTAATATTCTTGTGTCAAGCGAAAATTCTTAGTGCAAGTAAAGGCTAATCTTGAATCTACAAACGTTCTATTATTGGCATCCAAGACAATAGTAATATTGGTTTAATTACTGCTACTGTTCAGTCAAGAAGAAGGGTTAGTTTAAGATGAAGAATAGGAGTACAGTTATTTTAATTGGTAATTTACATTATCTCAAGAATAACTAAAGTTATGGCAAACAGTTTATATACATCGACATAAATATTGCTTAATCTTGAACAGAGATACACCTTTCTAGCAAAAGAAGTTATTCTTCGTGGAGATCCTATAAATTTAAACAAATACTAACTATACTTATCTAAAGAATAGCTACTTTTAAGTGAATTTAATTCCGCTCGGAACAAATAGACATACATATTGTTTGAATTTGAACTGTATTTACAACAAGAATAGCTATTTTCAATCTAACTACTACTTATTTTAGATCAAGGTGATAAATCATCGAACGCAGTATGGCTGCAATCGGTCCGTCACCTACTCCTTATTCACTTCTATTTGCCAACGCCCGTCACCCTTTGTAGTTTGTAACTCGTGCATGTCGCGTGTAATTTGGTTAGAGGCTTTGTTAGAGCTGAATTTTTGTGGCAAAATCGATCAGAAGTATGGAAGAGTTACTCAAGACATGGAAACTTGAGGAATTAATTCCTTTATTTAATCGTAAGTATTTATATTAGATTTTTAATTGAAATATACCTAGAATTTTCGTAGTTATTTAGTTTTTTAATAATATTGCGTAATGTTAACGATCTATCCTTACTGCGTGGTTGTATGCCTAATTTTCTTAACTTTTTTACGAACCATTCACGAAACTTTTGAGATGAGGGATACAGGTTTAGGTTATTTAACATTGCAGTATCGCGACCTTAAAGGAAGTGGTAGGGCTTTGTCCGAGTTTACACTTTCTTTTGTCAACATAGTGATTCATTTCACAATATTATCTGCATGTCCATCTATCATAGGCACAAAAATACACAAAATACCGATTGCAATACGATTGCTTTTAATAAAAAATTTTAAAGATCGAGTGAGGAGGTTCCTAGTGGGGGAATCCTTTTACACAGTGGACTATTTCCTAAAATGTGACACATGACGACTAGGGTTGTAGTCTGTCATTTTTAATATGTTGTTTGTTCGAATGTTAAAAAAGTTTGTTTTATATATTTTTTTAACCTTTAACTGGTATGGCGGGGTCCATTTGGACCCTAATGAAATTTGATTTGTGATTTTTCAACCGGAGTATAGGCGGAGCTGGTTGTCGCTCTGTGTAATCTTTAAGGATGTCGCGATATATTTGCTGCTTAGTCGGTAGTTAGTCTAGATCAGTGCATGTGGACGTACTATACGCTTAGGGTCCAATTTGACCCTGCCATACCAGTAGTGTGATTATTTTGAAATTTCGTGTGTGCAAAAATGGCATCAACTAGCAAAGAAAAAAAAGCACTGTCGACTGATGAATTGCAGCAAATGGCTAATGATATTATGGAAAAGGGAATAGAGAGTGATAGTGATTTTTCTGACTGTGATAGTGAGCATAGCGATCATGAAAGTGAGTCTGAGCAAGAATGTACTGATAATGAAGTGGAAAATTTGGCAGTACCAAGTGATGTTAGTGAGTTTAGTGAAGAAACGGATGGCGAAAGGGAGTCAAATTATTTTTATGGGAAAAACCGGCAGAAATGGTCAAAAAATGCTCCAGGTCCTAGTCGCACACGTGCTACAAATTTAATTTCTCATTTGCCTGGGTTGAGAGGAGAATCATTCTTGAAGCAACCTTGTGAACCACTAGTAGCTTGGAAATGTTTTATTAATGACCAAATATTAGAGATTCTAGTTAATGAAACAAATACCCGTATAACAGATATGGCCGCAAAGTATAATTTTTCAAGCCTTTCTTGCCAGTTTACCAGTCACGTTGATAAAGTGGAGCTGATAGCATTTTTTGGACTTTTGTATTTAGCTGGCGTCTTCAAATCCAATAACGAAGACCTTCAATCGCTATTCGCAACAGATGGAACTGGTCGCGACATTTTTAGAGCGACAATGTCTTTGAAGCGCTTTTACTTTCTTCTCACTGCCTTGCGTTTTGATGACAGATCCACGAGGGAAGAGAGAATCAATAATGGTGATCCGCTAGCGCATATTTCTGAAATTTTTGGAATATTTATTGATAATTGCAAATCAAACTACAGTTGTGGGGAATACATTACGGTTGATGAAATGCTCATTGCATTTCGTGGACGGTGTAAGTTTCGCATGTACCTTAAAAATAAACCAGACAAGTACGGTTTAAAGATGCAGTGCCTTTGTGACGCAAAGACGCATTACTTGTTCAATGCATTTATTTATACAGGAAAAAACCATACCTACGACCGTAACAGAAAACTAGGCATACCTACTTTGGATGTACTGAGATTAACTGAGCCAGTTGCTAAGACAAACAGGAATATTACAGGGGATAACTGGTTCTCTTCGTATGAACTAATAACTGAACTTAAAAAACAAGGATTAACTTACGTTGGTACCCTAAAAAAAAATAAGAGGGAGTTGCCCCCTGCATTTCTTCCTCATAAAGACAGGCCCGTAAATTCATCTCTATTTGGATTCACCAGTAATGAAACACTTGTTTCGTATGTATCTCATAAAAATAGGGCCGTTTTACTGATATCATCGATGCATCACACCAAATCTATAATAGATAATAAGCCAGAGATCATACACTTTTATAATGATACCAAGGGCGGTGTTGATGCTCTGGATAAAAAATGCGCATGTTACAAAGTAGGAAGAAGAACACGAAGATGGCCGCAAGCAATATGGTTCAGACTCATGGATGTAGCTGGTGTAAATTCAAATGTTATCTTTAACTGTGTGGCTGGAAACCAAACGATGGATAGAAGAAACTTTTTAACCAAGTTGGGGAGGCAACTAATTCAGGAACACTTGGAACGCCGTGTCCAAGAGAAAAGTCTACCAAGGGAACTACGCGCTCTCATATACAAAATAGGGAATATTGAAGAAAGAGAACCGATGCCAGCTCAACAACCTCTACTTGAACATGTTCAAGGAAGAAAAAGAGGAAGATGTCAGCTATGTCCTTATTCACAAAAGAAAGAATCAATGATATGCGATTTATGCCATCACTATATCTGCAAAAAGCACAGGCATACAAAAGTTCTATGCGACAACTGCTTACACAAGTGAGTGTTAAAAATATATAGACAATAATCATTCGGAATGTAGTCTATTTTTTTTAATGACTTTTTGGGTTTAAAGTGACAGCTGTCAGTTTTTTTAAGCAGTATTATTTTACTTAACCTGTTGTATGGCATTATTTTGTTATCTTCCAGTAACACATTTCTTGTACTGAAAAGGCTTTGAGTTGAGTATTTTTTTTTTAATTTTTATATTTTAATTATGACGTTTTTTGGTGTATGTTGTTTAATTTTCCTTAATAAAAGTTACAAAACTAGCTGAATTCTGTATTTATTTGGTTTAAAGTATTAAAAATGTATCACTCTAACTACGTCTGTCAACTGCACACTAATAGAATTTTGTTTTTTGTAAAAAAAATCACAGGGTCCAAATTGACCCTGCCATACCATAAGTGTGAAAAATTCCCACCATACCAGTTAAAGGTTAATCTAATATATATTTTTTAGTAAAGATTTTATTTTATTTTATTCTATTGTGTGTTGACGTGTGTAAATGCTTATTGTATACTTACCACCAAAACATTATTATTATTATTATTATTATTATTATTATTGTTATTATTATTATTATTATTATTATTATTATTATTATTATTATTATAGCTATTGATCGCGCTAGAATTTTTTAATCCTGATACTTTTCGTTCAATCTACACCTAATTCTCAATGTTCATGATTTTTTTTTCAGAAGCTGCACTTGCAATGGCTTCCCCAGGGCCCCCACCAGCCCCCGGCACTGCCGGCTTTGCCACGCAGAGGAGGATACTTGTATCTACGCCTTGCGTGCACTTTTTTGTCATATACTTATTTGTATTTTGTACCTTGTACGTGTACTTATGTATCCTTTGTAAGCTGTTGTGAAATTGTACTTTATTTTGTACAAATAAATGTCTTTTATTCTTGGCTTATCTTATAGATACTATTGTTTCAAAGAACTGCTATCCTTATTTTAAGTTTACTTCCTCTAAAGTCAATTAAAGCCAGCAATTGATTTAAAGTCTAGTAAATTTACTTTGTTTACCTATTCCTAAGTCAAGGGCAAGAAGCGGTTGATTTGAGGATTACTATACTTATTTAAAGCTTATTTTCGGGTAACTCAAGTTTAACTAGTAAGTTCTTTAAGGATTGCTGCTTTTGTTTTAAATTTACTTACTTTTCTTTTAAGTTAAGAAAAAGTTTAATTAATAAGGATTACTATACTTGGGTTGCGGTTACCTACTTTTACATTACGATCGTATTGCAGTTCGTTTAAGAATTGCTATACTTCTTTCAAGTTTATTTGCTTTTCTCTCAAGCTAAGAAAGTTCTTGTTTCAAAAATTACAATACTTATTTTACTCTTATTTAGTATTGAAAGAAGTATAGATGTGCGAATTGTTTTAAGAATAACATGCCTTTTGGAAGGAATATACTTGCTCTTGCGGATATATAAAACTAAGCTATCCTTCACTGAAGACTATTACTCTTGACTCTAGTATAGCTTTTTTTCAGTGCAGCTTCATTCTCAGAGTTTCTTGATGGCTTACAAGTTTCAGGTTATTAGTAAGTTTCTGGGATATTTGTTGTAGAGTTTTTATCAGGGGTGTCAATACTGTTGTGGTCAAAAACAGTTTCATATTTTACATTATACTTTGCTGTTTGCTAGTAGCACAGAAAGTTATATTGTTTTCAACGATATATCAACTTTTTTGATAACGAATTGTAATAACGAAATGCTTAAAAATCAGAAAAGTAAAAGTCTCTTATGATATTCGTCATTCGTACAATAAAAATCATGCCAAAGCAAACAAAAAATTTAGCGGTACATTTTTAATGACACCTGTAAATATCGTTGACCTTCGTCACACAGCCAACCTATTTCCATTGCGTCGATTAGCTCTTCCAGTGCGTAATGTATCCTTATTTAATAGGAGCGAGTAAAAGAAGAAGGCAATATGACTCGACGGCGATACTGTCTTTCGTGAATGTTATGTTGACTAAAGCACATATTTTACTGACTCATCGGATTTCTGGGATAGTGGATTGTAAAAGCATAAACCGAAAATCGCTACCCGCCCTGATGAAGAGTAGTCAAACTAAATTGCTAATAGCTCTGTAATGCCAAAATAAACCGCTGGTAATCTGACAGTGAGATAATCTCCACAATAGGTGTTCTTTGTGATCGAGAAAAACTAAACGATTTGATTCACTTCATAAGCTTTTCTACTTTTAAACAAAAAATTCTAACACAAGAAAATTAAGTTTGACTTTCCAAGATTTAGAAAGCTATATTACAGGGCAAAGTACAAATATTTTACCCTCTAATTACGCCTCGTAAATTCTATGACGCGAAAACCAACGTGAATATTTACCCCCTTGCTAGAAGGAATGTTGCTATCAAATGTAAAAATAAATAGAACTTTGCGATGTAACAAATATTTATCTTCTCGGGCACCAAATATTCATATTATTATGATCTTTCTGTTTTTCCGGAAAAAATGTTGAATAAAGTTGGTAGCCTTTTTAGCATTAAAATATGGTGCCCTTAAAGCAACATTAGGTCTTTTGCGCTATACACCCCACTACTGTGAAAAATATATAAAATCACCAATACACAAGATAAAATTTGCCTTTTCCCTATCAAGGATTTCGTAGAAATTTCCACTGAATTCTATTAAGATTTTAAAATTTTACAGCCTAATTTGAGACTTTTTTTTATCTTCTGACAGCCCACGAAGACCGAAGTCTAAGTACTATGTACCGTGGATGTACTGGGGAATCGACTCACACATCCAGAGCTGGAAACCTCCGTAGGGATTTCACCAGCCCTTTAAGAGGATGTGTGTGGTGGTACCACCTCGGTCGAGGAAGAATGCCTCTACCACCTTCCAACAACAATCACAAAATATCCATGGTCAAAGCGGGATTCGAACCCGCGCCTCTCGGTGGCAAAGCTGGCGCCGTACCAACTCGGCCACCGGAGAATTAAGTGTTAAAACTGACAAATCAAATAATGTAAGAATGGAACAACTATATTTTGTAGTATGAGTTTCTTTACAAAATACAGAAAAGGTTCTAAGATAATACTCATTTTAAAATCAAGCAAGTCTCAAAAATGATAGAACAACCAATATCGACTTATAAACAATCACAAGACAAAAAATTGTCAAAAATTATCTAATTAACTAGAACCAATACTAAGGTTTAAACCTTTTTAGTAAACCCCGGAGTTGAAGTTTTAAATAAGCTTTCTTAACTTTTTTGAGTAACCTTTGACAGTTACTTAAGTAAAAATTAAAAAAAAATCCACGATACACTTACAACGGCATGCTACGTTATGACGTCACTTCGAGGGAAAATTTTAAATTGACTAGGCGCTTACCTGAGCAAATGAAATATGGCAATAATATTTTAATAAACGTCAACTCAACATACTACCCGACAATAAACTGACCTGTAATAATATTTTAATAAACGTCAACTCAACACCCTACCCGCGACAATAAACTGACCTGTACTTATGTACAAGGGGTGCAAGCGTCTAGTCAATTTAGGATTTACCCTCGAAGTGACCTCATATGTAGGATACCGTTGTAAGTGTATCGTGAAAAAATCATTAAGATTACTGGTGGTATTTACAAACTTACTATTTTAATTTGTATGCCATTTAATGGATAATTTCTAAGCTATTATGATTTAAAAATAGTCATGAGACACCTACAATAAACTCTTAAACTTTATAGCGTCGTAACCCTCTAGCAACATTATAATGTGACAAAGTACTAAAGTATCTGTCAAGTTTACATTTATTTTTATGGAACTATAAGGTTACAATAATAACAGCTGGCTGAGTATTGAGATTTAAAATTCCAGTTTACATTATTTATACTGAACATAATAATCGTTGATGCTTGTAAAAGTTTGCTAATATGCATTTTAAACTAGAAAGCACTCATCTACTGGTATTTTAAAGCGTCAAATCAAGTAACCTAACAGCGAGTCGCAGAAAGAAAATTTAATTCGGGATGAGTTTAATTCAGGGTTAAGCCTTCTCTGTGGTAAAAACAAATGAAAAAATAAATATCTTCTTGGATTTTCGGCAGTTTCGGTATTTATGTTTTTACCAAAAATTATTTCGAATCTAGCACATTTATCTATAATTGCAGAAGCATAATAATTAATTGGAAGGAATAGAAAACATGGTTTTTAATGAGTGAACAACAGAAAAATCAAAAAATCGATCTGGGCATAGTTTTCCCAGTTTTCTGCTAAACGATGTTACGGTTTTAAGAAATCCAATATCCCGAACAAAAAATTTTTTTTGAGGACTATGCCCTTGACTTGCTGACGACTATAAAGAATAAAATATCCATGTGGAATTAAAAAACCCACGCATTAAATGAATTTAAAATAAATATTTACGTTTTCTTTCGGAATTTGCTTTAAAGCTTCTCGGCTGGTCAAAAATGAAACGAAAACTGCTTTAGAATTGCCGAGAAAAAGAAAAACTTGTTAAAAATTCTTTAGTGCCATAGACTTACTTGCGATGGCCAATAGGGAAAGTTTTTGACTTACGTTCTTCCATTTTTGGACATAACAAAACATAGATAAACATAACAAAAGATAGGACAATCTAGTGTACATTCTATTAAGCCTTCCCTCCAGTTGAATTTAAACCAGGACAAAAACGTCGTACAAAATTAGGAGAAAATGAAGACAATTTTAAGATTGTTTCTAAAATTAATATAAAAAAAATCAAACATAACAAGAGATAAGACGTTCCAGTGTTCCAGTATCTATTCTATTAAGCCTTACCTCCAGTTGGATTCAGACCACCTCAAAAACTTACAAAATTACGAGAATAATGAAAGCATTAAGATTGTTCTTAAAATTAATATAAAAAGAAAACCAAACGTAAAAAGAGATAGAACATTCAAGTGTATATTCTATTAAGGCTTACCTCAGGCTAGATTCAGACCACCACCAAAGCTTCGCACAAAATTAAGTGAGATTAACGAAAACTGCAAAATTGTTCCTAAATTATTATAAAGAAAAAACCAAACATAACAAGAGATAAGACATTCCAATGTTCATTCTATTAAGCCTTGCCTCCAGTTGGATTCCAACAACAACAGAAATTTCATAAAAAGTTAGGAGAGAATGACGAAAACTGTAATATTGTTCCTTAAATTAATATAAAAGAAAACCAAACATTACAAGAGATACTTTAAAATAATTTTATTTTATTGGGACGATTATTTTATGTATTATGTGCTAGTTTCAAACTAAGTCTAAATCGTTCTTACTCTTATTTATGCCTGAGTTGGTTTAAATTTAATATTATTAGCATTAGTTCAAAAACAGCTATTCAAATTGGGTGCTTCTCACGTAAATAAGCTAAACTGAGCAAACTCGAGCACACCCTTTACAACAAGAACATATACTTATAAACCAAACTGTGATATGTCGGGCAAACTTTAAAGCAGCTTATGAACATGCGCTTGTTTTCACAGGATTTCTGACACACTTACGATTTAATATTCTGACGACCCTTCCCTGTTATTTTAGGGCCTAGTTTAGAAATTTACCCAAGTTTTATTTGAAGACGGACATTGAAATGCTCTCTACAGAACGGAGATTTCGTTAAAAACCATAGTTAAACCCATAAAAGCAAATACAAAATGAAAGTTTCGACTGTTTTGAAAGGCGAATTTGGATCAACGCAACGGGCCATTCCTTAGCTTTGGAAATAAAGCACTTAATAAAGCGGATCTGTTTAATCCTTGTTAGGCTTTCCTTTATTATTTGGGCTAAATAAAGTTCTCATTTTGGAGCTATTTTTAAAAGAGCCTTCAAAATATTATTAGTTTCTCTTTAATATATTTTTTTATAAACATCATATGAATTGAGTTTCTTTTCCATAGAAAATGTCAAAGTAAAAAAATGGCAAATTACGTTTTAACACTATTTTTTCTACTACTGGATAAATATGAAATCTTTGTGGTCCTGGCAAAACAAATAAATGATAACGAAAATAAACCTTCGTGTTATCTGGTTGCTATGCGTTGCTAGCTCCGAAAGTAGTACTTTCAGGACCAAGACAAAAAGTATTAGTTTTAAAAAAACACCAATACATATTGGATATTTTAATTTCTTTAACAAAAACAAGTAGCTCATAACAATAATAGAATTTTATAGAACTATTTGTTGATATTAATAGTAACTGTGCAAAAATTAGAAAAAGAAATGGGTGGAACATTATTTGAATTTATTAGCTTCTCTACCTTGCAGTGGAGTATCGTTATCATGTTGGACCACGTTATCATTTATATTTGTTACCATTACTTCATTAGAGGAAATATTAGCAGTACTTTCGGGACCAAGAGAAAAAGTAATAGTTTTAAAAAAACACCAATACATATAGGATATTTTAATTTCTTTAACAAAAACAAGTAGTTCATAACAATAATAGAATTTTATAGAACTATTTGTTGATATTAATAGTAACTGTGCAAAAATTAGAAAAAGAAATGGGTGGAACATTATTTGAATTTATTAGCTTCTCTACTTTGCAGTGGAGTATCGTTATCATGTTGGACCACGTTATCATTTATATTTGTTACCATTACTTCATTAGAGGAAATATTAGTAGAAATTTTATGTAATGTTTTTTAGATTTTCGATTCTATTACTAGACGAATCAGCAGTATATCACTCCGCAATGGAGGAATACTTTCAACCGCCATGTCTTTTTAAATCCAAAATGTCGAAACCTGAAGCATTAGTAAGAAACGTAGCCGATGTTCTTCTAAACGAATGACCAGTGTATCATTTATGTTTACAAGTTTTAAAAATTTTGCGATTTCCTTAGGTATATTTGGAATAGTGTGATTTCCAATTACTTGATTTACATATCTACCTCGTTCATAACAATAAAATAAGCGTTCATCTTGGGCATTCTTGGTCTAAGTTTAATATAATCCAAAACTTCTTTTAACGCTGTTTTTGGTCTCAAGTATTTTTACTATAGCTACAATATTTTTGATTTCGACGTCTATTAATTTTGATTTCGGTTAACAACACTGTAAGTATCTCGTCTGTCCGCCATGCCCCAGCTACTCCTATTATTGCTATTACTTTCATAGCCAAGTAACTTTAATCAGGAGCATCAAGTAATAACTTTGTAATTTCTTCTTTTTAAAATTTTTTTTATCTTTTAGCCATAGTTCTTCCTTTTAATAAATGCAATACGTTTTTTAAGCTACAAAATATTTTGATTTTTGTTTACAAAAATTGTCCATTTCAGCATAGAACATAATGACCATAGGGTCGGTGATGATAAAGATTCAGATTTTTCTTGAGCCATTACATTTTCGTCAATTCGAGCAACGTTTTATCAGCAAGCCATTTTAAAAACATATTGTAAGTTTGGGTGTACCTTTCCTTGGATTTATCCGGTAGAAGTGAGGCACATGCAACGTCAGCTGCCTTTTGAATAACATTCTTATTTGCAGTTAACATTCTAAAAAGCTGATTGCAAGATTTCACTAAATTATTGAAATTCGAAATCTGTGACAGGCGCTATGGATTATTTTTTAAAAGGTAAAACAGCCTTCTGAACATTATTTTTATTTAAATATCATTATTAAAATAATATAACAGTAGTAGAAAAAATTTAATACATCACAGGATGTGAAAGCCCTTTCTGGTGTTCGGAGGTTTCGAACGGCCGAGACGAAACCGAACCTCATACCAAAAAGTAAAATTTCGCATCTAGTAATCTAAATAACTATTCTCGTTGTACTTTAGCAGTATCGGCAACATTTTTGTGTCAAATATTTGACAAGAAATGCAATACTGACGCTTTTTGTCAGATTTGAAAGTATCTTCATCTTTACTTGTCATTTAGTAAATACTACATCACTCAATACGTCCCGGGCCTAACATATAGATGACGCCACCTCCTAATTGTTCTCAACCTTACTTTGTAGTTCCAACCTCCAGATGACCTGTGTCAAAATTTCATGACAATCTGGCGTTTAGTTTAAACGTTACAGTGGTTTTAGTGAAGCAACTTTTGTTCGTTTATAAACAATGGAAGAAAAAGAAGTTCGATTGTCGATTAAATATTGCTTTATGATGGGAAAAAACACTGTGCAGGCAAAGCAATAGCTTTGTTCGCGGTAAGGATTCAGAACGGATTCGGGACTATTCGCATGCGCAGTTGAAATAATGACGTTCGCGGATCACGTAATTCCGGATTTCTAGTTACAGTTCCGTGTTCGCGGAGAAGCAACATTCGGTTCGAGATCCATTCTGAACTGATTCTATCGGTTCTAGGGATTTAACAAGAACCGTAAGTTCGGACACGCCCCCTATCAAATTTATATGATTTCACGATTGTGTTTGTTTGGTTAGGAATCCAAAGTTAATGCTGAAACAGATTTTTTGCATAAGGTGATTTGGATTTTATTGTAACTGCCCTATGCCCATGCCCTATTGCCGCCAAAACCAAAAAAATACATTGACAGTAGACAATCCCAAATAATTCTAGTTCCGATGTTCCGAAATCGTTCGCGGTAAAAACAAATCCTGAATCGGTTAATAATTAAGCATGCGCACTACGACAAACCTGAATCAGTTCTTATCTCGTTCTGAATCGGTTCGGAATGTCTTCCGGGAACAAAGCTAATGGCTCGATGAATGATATTCGGACTCTGCTCCATCGGCTTCGACGGTTAAAAGGTGGTATGCTGAATTTAAACGCGGTCGCGCAGACACAAATGACGGTGAACGCTCAGGTCGCCCGAATTCAGCAGTTGTCCCAGAAAACATCAAAAAAAGTCCATAAAATCGTTTTGGCCGATCGTAAATCGAAGTTGCGCGAGATAGCAGAGGAGTTAAAGATATCAGAAGGAAGTGTAATCACTATTTTGCATGAGCATTTGTCAATGAGAAAGCGGTGCTCAAAATGGGTGCCGCGTTTGCTCACAGATTTGTTTCACCAGGATAACGCGCCGTGTCACAAATCAATGAAAACGATGGTCAACTTGAACGAACTGCACTTCGAATTGCTTTGCCACCCACCGTATAGTCCAGATCTGGCCCCCAGTGACTACTGGCTGTTTGCAGACCTCAAAAGAATGCTTCAGGGAAAGAAGTTCGGCTCACATGAAGAAGTGATTACCGAAGCCTATTTTGCAAACGAAGACAAATCATTCTACGAGAAAGGTATTAAAAAATTAGAGGAGCACTGGACTCAATCTTGAAGGAGAGTATCTTGATGAATAAAGATGAATTTTGTCTGAAAGTTGTTGTTTTATTAGTTAGGCCCGGGACTAATTGAGTGATGACACACACGAGGCAGACATTTTTGCATACCAGGTAATAAAAATAATTTAACTGAAGTATTGAATGCGAAAAATTATAACACAGATACCAAACCAATAAAACTTAAAAATTGTTTAATAGAAAAAATTGTAGAATTATTACTTACTTGCACCAGGGAATTCAAAATTGCCCGTTTCAAAAATACGAGTCAAACAAAGCAGTGGCGGCTGGTGAAATTTTAAAGTTGTATATCTCTGTTGCTACTTACGGAACCCATGCCAAGTTCAGGTTTTTTATTGTGAGCCTACTAGGAATGTTGTGGTAAAAACAACATTTTGTAAAGTGCAAAAAATTTTCGAAATGATGTAAAACTTGTTTAGAAAAAATAATAAATAAAATACCTAAATATGTTTCATTTTTTCCAGGGGGGTAACGCAAAAATTCAACTTTTTTTCGCAAATTACAAAATATATTTTTTACCAAAACATTCCTAGTAGGCTTATTATTAAAAAACCTGAATTTGGCATGGGTTATGTAAGTAGCAATAGAGATACATAGCTTCAAAATTTCAAAAACCGCCCTTGGAACTAAGTCAGAAACATGAGTAAAAAGTACTTTGAAAAATGTCTGATCCTGCACAAGGTTTACTCTCTGATCTAAAAACAGCAGCAAAAGAAACGATTTCAGGTCTAATTTTGACAAAATCCAAGACAAGGTATAAATTGAAGTACAAAAAATTTGAAAATTGGTGTAAAAGGTAAAGAAATACTCCTTCTGGACTATTTTTCTGAAAAACAATTGACTTTAGAACCCTCTACGCTATATACTTGTTACTCAATGTTGAGAACCATGATTTCAGTTAAGAAAAATCAAGGCACAAGCAGATTTTCTCAGTTAACTGCTTTTTTAAAAAGCAGTTTGGACAGCACAAGGCCAAATAGTCCAAAAGATGAAGTATATAGGTTTTTACGTTCCGCAGAAGACAAATTATTGTTACTCATATAAGTTGAAGAAGAGTTGAGAAGAATTAAGCAAGCTACTGCTTAATGACATTCAAGACAATGGCTCACTTGTAAAAATTATCATTGAATCAACGAAAATCAAAATTGTTCTAGAATTTATTATAACAAAGAGAAATATGCCAGGAATTAACTGTTTGCATATTTTTCGAAAATATGCTGCCCCCCAGCGTTTTTAGCGTTCCGTGAAACGGAATACTAATGGAATCACTTTAGTGTCCGCCCATGTGTCTGTCACAGGCGATTTTCTCTGAAACTATTCGACGTAAAAATTCGGAAGTTATTCCAAGAGATATACACCAGCAATTATAAAGTTTTAAAAAGCTTATGAACAAAGCAATCAAATGAAGACAAAACATACAGGGCGTCCCATTTAAAATATGCAACTTTGGTTTTATCTTCAAATTCGTCACTGTATTCTACGCAAAACATTAGATAGCAATCAGTTTTTACCTTACCGATAAGTTAAAAGGCAACTGAGATACGAGGGGTGCTTAAAAATGACACATTTTCAAAATCGCCTTGTATTTACGAAACGAAGGGGACTATGAAAATTCTGTTTATAGCATCATACGTTTCACGAAAAAGTAGCACAGTACGGCGAAAGCCGCAGCTTTCTATCCTTAAAAATAACCGAGATACCCTGCAAAAGTGTCGAAAATTATTGGACACCCTCTACATGTTTCATTTCCAGGGCCTGTTATTTCCAAATACCTAATTGTTTTGTGTCAATGAATCCATGGCAATCTTAGGTATGTTGGGTAAGAATTAAGATAAGAGGCCATTTTGTAAACAATTGCCAGTGTGTGGTATATCACTGAAAAGAAAATTTTCTGTAAAATTTAAATATCGAATGATAACGGTATAGGTTTATATTTAAAATACAGAAGTTGATGTAACTTCCGGTTAATCTGGAAGTTATTTTGAAGTTTTGATTTTATAAAAAATGACATATTATAATACCCTTGTAGTATCATAAAGTTTTCATATTTTTATTTTAAAACCTACGGAAAACATTATATTATTATATTAGGGGTAACTACGTTCTGGGTCATTCGGTATAAATTGTGTAAAAGAAAGAGGTGTTCTAAACTAAATTATTTGCAACCTCTAAGAGCTATTTTTCAGCCATTTTAGGAATTTTAGCTTCAGCAAAAGCTTCATATACATTGAAAAGCTTTTTGTAAAATCAAAAACAGGGTTTCTTTAAAAAAAGTTTTTTCGGCATGGGGCTCTGAAAACATTCATAAAATGCAAGTTTGAACTGTTTTGAAAGGCAGCCATTTGATCAATGGACCATTACTCTGGAGAAAAAAGTAAAGAAAGTTACTGTATTTGGATTTCATTTTGCACTTTTAGGGTCTGTATAAGAGAGTTTCGTGTAAAAAAGAAAATTAAAAGTTTTTGCGTGTTTGTAAAATTTTTGTAAGTGTAATTATTGATTTGAGTGTGACTACCCAAAAATAATATATGCCCTTTTTGTCAGTTAACCGAGGTTGAATTAATTCATATAGTAATTTTAAATATAACTTTAATTAAATATTTTTTCGATTTTAAAAACAAATTTAACGATGCAAACAGTTCATGATTACCTCGACTCGTTGTCAAGTTACAGGGCGATTTTGAAATTTGGCCAATTTCGGCATGCCTCAATATCTCGAAAGATATTAGAGATAGAGAAAAAGTGCTTTTACATTTTTTGTGTAGATTTTTACGTAGAATCCAGTCGCCTAGTTAGTTCTTTTACATCTATTATATTTTTTTCAGATATAACACAAAGTTTTGGTTCCTTAAATCAAACACCCTATATATTTTTTAACATTTCGATTAATTTACCTTTTCATTAAACCACATCCTTTATACTTATTTTTTTAAAATATTCTTTATATTTGAAAAATTTTTGTTTTATCCAGCCAAATGCATCGAAAATAAAACTACTGAAACATCCACATGCAAAATTAGAAGTAGGCTTTGAAAACATTGGATAAATGTGTCAAAGATCATTTATGTATATTGACCTTTTAGTTTTGGTTATTAAATTAGAAATCATGGCGTACGAGAATTCTGAAAAGTTTAATATGAGAGAATGTTATATTGAAAGTAAAAAAAACATCATTGATGCCTCAAACTTATAATTTGATCATTATCCAGAGCGAAGGCAGCCCGCTCTTAAAATGTTTAGAAAGCTAGAACAAAATTTGCAAACTCTAGGGTCATTTCTCAAACCTACGCTGAAAAAATAAAATAAAGAAAATGCGGAAACTGACGAAATAAATACGCTGGAATATATAAAGTATAGACATTTCGAAGATAGACCGATGTAAATATTAACCCTACACGTCCTAGTCAGACGATCTCGTCGAGCCTCCACCAGCTTCCTATTCGTATTGGCCGACCGGACATTAAATTGAAAGAGGCGTGCCAGACAGCTATCGGCGGTATTTCGCAGGATTGCAATTAGGCTGTCTAGTGAAAAAGGCTATTCGACTTTCTTTCGAGTTTTGACTTGTTTTGTAGTGTTAATTTTTTGCGTTGATTTTTAATCGCTGTTTTGTTTATTCGGTTGCCAAGGCTGGCAATTATTTTAGTTTTTATTTAATTGTAAACAGTTTTGCAGTTTAAAGTTTTCCTTCTTATTCTCAATGCGGCCCTGTTCAATTTCACCGTTTGAACCGATCACTTGTAGGCAGCGTGCATCTGTTTATATTCGGTCTATCGTCGAAATAAATAGACTTTAGAAGCAAAGCCAATAAAGATATCTGCATCATCGCGCGAAATTAACGAAAGCATTGGAGTCAACACAATGAAAATATTATTATTGTTTGAAATGATAATTTTCGGCAGCACCGATATATTATGTAAGAAGGTTGAATATTTACATCCTGGAGACGCTGACCGACGAAAAGATTTTTGTTCGTGGTATTTGGAGCAGTGTCGACAAAATGTTAATTTTAAAAAAATGATATGGACTATGAGGCCTATATCTCCAGTGTTGGAATATTTAACCATTGTAATAATTTATATTGGACCAACCATAACCAACACCTTACAGTTTCACGGATAACAAGAGCAAAATTTGGGTTCCACGTGTGGCATGCTTCATACAATTGTAGGATTCTCTGCTTCAGGAGTTTTGGGGAGAATCTGAGAACAAATCTCTAAATAATATCGTTTATTTCTAGCAGAATGGGACTCCAAGTCACAATTCACTGAGAATAAGAGCAATCCTTAATAAAAATTTTGATGAAAATTGGATAGGCACCAACGGACCAGTTCGCTGTCATACTCCCGCCTTAACACCTATGGACTTTTTTTCTGAGGTTTTTTAAAGAACCATATCTATAAAATTCAAAGTAGGTGGTAAAGGAATTCTTCGTCGACCGAAGAGGTACCATCCCACACACCCTCTTAAAGGGCTGGTGACATCCTTACGAATGTTTCCAGTGGATCGGCTTTGCGATATACAATCCACGATACCTTAGTACTTAGACTTGCGGCCTTCGTGAAGAAGAAGTCCATAAAATTTTCTGAAGGATATGTGGGCGAGTCTTTACAAAACAAAAAATCATATGCACATTGAATCCTCCAAAACGAGGCTACCACTTCTAAAGCGCAGCAACCAGCAGCAATTGACCATCAGCCACCTCATGTGGAACATACACAAGACATAGATAATTTTAATGGCAAGAAATCTTTCTAGACCAGTTAAAAACCAGTTAGCTTCTGCTCTAAATTTAGCAAATGCAAGTTGCCGTTATTTACCATTAATATTGTTAATAACAAATGAAAATAATATAAGTTTGAATTTTGAATTGTATTTTCACTGACCTCTATACTGAAATAAAATATTTAAAAAAATTACCAAAGTAGGTAATTCTCCTCACGCTCGTAGAAAACATATTGTATACAACACGTGCGGAAAGTGTCTTTTCTGCACTCGCGGAAAGTGTCTATTTTAATTATCTACCATCAGATTTTTTAAAAATACTTTAACCTTTATAAGTATATTCGTCCCAGCGATTCCCAAAAGGCCGAAAATCGAGCAGACCAGTTCCTATATTCTATTGTACTTAACATTTTTTTATTAAATTTAGGCACTCATGCCCTTAAAAATATTTCTCTTGAATTGAAGCACACCCTTCGTACATCCTCTTTTGACAGTGTTTAATCGTGGCGATTAACACCAACGATTAAGGCTGCCAATGTGTAGCGGAAAACCGATAATAATACCCTGGATACAAATTTAATCGCCAATTCATCGATGTTTGTCCTTAATGAGCAGTGCGTGTGAAGTTTGTTGTTAATAATCGTCGTTCTTTATCATTGCCATTGCTAATAGGTGAACATGGGTCATACTTTTTATTTTCTTCGTCGTCAAAAAAATGAAGTAGTGTGTGTGTGTCCAATAACCATTTTAATAGTCAGAGCTGGTATGCTTTATTGGCGATTAAGATGGTTCAGAAAGAACGAAGGCCGTTTAAATAAAGAAATTCCTAATAAAACAGATCTTAAGGGCCAGGTGTTTGGGTTTTGCACTGATAGTTTTTCAACACAGCTGATAAAATGATGTAAAAACTTGTTACATCTTTAAAGAGGCGACCTACCTTAAGAGCAAAGTTTAATTGATTTTTTGATTACATGTAAGGATAAAAGTTGTTCCTTACATCGTGTGAAATATTTTTGGTTGATAAACTTTTTCTCTAAAACCAATGGTCCAGCAGTTATAAGGAAATAAACAATTAAAATGTTTATAACAATAATTGATCGCGCTAGAATTTTCCAATCCTGATACTTTTGGCTCAATCTACACCTAATTCTTAATGTTCATCATTTTTTCAGATTTTTTTGAGCGATCCTTTTGGTGATAAGGGTGGGGGACAGCAATAGTAGCAATGCAGGCGCGTTTCGCCTGAGCCAAATTAAAAATTTTGAAAACGTGTAACAACAAAAGTTGTTTCTTACATCGTGAGAAATATTTTTTGTCAAAAAAGTTTTGCTCTAAAACCAATGGTTCAGCAGTTATAAGGAAATAAACAATTAAATTGTTTATAACAATTGATCGCGCTAGAATTTTCCACGCTAGAGTTTTTTAATCCTGATAATTTTGACTCAATCTGCACCTAATTCTGAATGTTCATGATTTTTTTTCCGATGTCTCTGAGCGATCGATCCTTTTGGTGATAAGGGAGGGGGACAGCAATTTTTTAAGCTTTTTAAATATTTATATATATATATATATATATATATATATATATATATATATATATATATATATACTTATGGAAAAATTTAACGCAACACATTAAAAGTTTCCATATATTAAATGAAAAACAAGTTATTTTATATTTTGGGTATCTCCTCTTATAATGCACTTAATAAAACCATTTAAAAAGTAAAATATTAAAAAAAGATAATACTAAAGTGTAATTTTAATTTGAAATTGATGGCACTGCTAACGCACTCCACAGGGTGTTTTGAATATCCAGCTTAAAATGTTAACGTTTTAAACACCTAGTATTAGGCTAAACCTAAATTTTGATTAAATCCTATTAGTATTTGCAGGAAATTATGACTTTTTATTGTTAAGATTGCTGGAAAATCTTAATACAATTTTGTTTAAGCCAAATATTGGGTGTTTAAAAATTTAACATTTTAAGCTGGAAATTCCAAACACCCTGTGGAGTGCGTTAGCAGTGCCATCAATTTCAAATTAAAATTACACTTTAGTATTATCTTTTTTTAACATTTTACTTTTTAAATGGTTTTATTAAGTGCATTATAAGAGGAGATACACAAAATATAAAATAACTTGTTTTTCATTTAATATAAGGAAACTTTTAATGTGTTGGGTTAAATTTGTCCATAAGGGTATATATATATATATATATATATATATATATATATATATATATATATATATATATATATATATATATATATATATATATATTAAATGTAAATGCGAAGATTTACTTCTTCGCTAGTGCAGCGAAAAGGCCGTGAATGAAAAATAAAAATAATGAGGACTATCTTTGATTCTGGTCTGGGTGACCTCCTGCTATCGATTTCTGGGCCCTTACCCATCAGCGGGCAGGCTTACACCCAGGGTGGCTGAAGAACAGACCACGATTTGACCAGAATCAAAGAGAGTCCTTATATCCAAAATGTTCGGAAAGGATGGGTAAGATGTAGTGGCTCGCGCCAACTAGTTCACCCAGTGTTGCTCCAAAAATGTTTGGCTGCTAACACAATAATACTCGAAAGTATGTCGAATGTCGATTTTCTCGACGTCGACGGTACAAATGCACCATTGTACAACAATAGTAGAAAAATGGAAGATTTCTTGGCCTATAGGTAATATAATAAATGTAAATGCGAAGATTTACTTCTTCGCTAGTGCAGCGAAAAGGCCGTGAATGAAAAATAAAAATAATGAGGACTATCTTTGATTCTGGTCTGGGTGACCTCCTATCGATAGCAGGAGGTCACCCAGACCAGAATCAAAGATAGTCCTCATTATTTTTATTTTTCATTCACGGCCTTTTCGCTGCACTAGCGAAGAAGTAAATCTTCGCATTTACATTTATTATATTACCTATAGGCCAAGAAATCTTCCATTTTTCTATATATATATATATATATATATATATATATATATATATATATATATATATATATATATATATATATATATATATATATATATATTTCTCTGCTCTAGATGGTTCGCAACTATATTCAAAAAACAGAACGGCAAACCCAAAAAGAGGCAAAACCGCTTTACTGACATTAACTTCGTATACAGATGAATAATTGAAGGCGGCTATTGCTGCGAAAAAACACCAGCTGAAAAGAAAGAGAAAGTAGAAAATAATGTTATCTTGATAAGCCAGAAAGCTTCACTCAAGAAAAAAACAGAGATAAGAATCAATATCAAAAAGTCGAAATAACGAAACATGAGCCCGATTCGTCTTTAGAAGACAGTGACGATAACGTGGATTGTTTTTATTGCAAACAATTTTGGTTCAAGTCAGTAAAAGGATTGCGTGTTCGGGGTGCTTTAAGTGGGCCCATAACGCATGTGCGGGAGTGGAAATGATGACGATGCCCTCTTTATATGCGATGTTTTTAGTGAATGTTTTAGTTTTCTTTTTAGATCTACCTTGTTTCTGAAAACTAACTTTTTTGCTTGTCAAATAACGAATGTTAATTATTAATCCATTTTTACCTTTACTGCGAAAAAAAGTGTGAATATAAATTATTAGTATCCCATTCTGCACCACCCACGGGGCAAAACGGGCAAAATGCATACTGTTTTAAATGGTTAAGGTCCCGGAATTCATAGCTAAGAAGAATTGAGATAGTTAACTGATATTCCAAATAATCGATTTGCATCCAAACATGTTTAACTTTTAATCACTAGATATTTTAAAACTGTCCTTAAACGTTAAGTACCCCGTTCCGCCCCGCTTGCGCCTAGTGTTAATTTAGTTTATGACAATAGAACTACGGGCTACATTTTTGGGACAAATGCCGACATAAGAAAAGAGAAGAACGAAAGTTTTTTTTTATTAACTAACCGCTGCGCTGTCCTCAAATTGACCGAAAGGACATACAACAGATAGCCGATATTATTAACACTGGTTAAGATTCGGTTACAAAATCAAGTATTTAATCATGTGCGACAGTACCGGCCCTTAGTCGTTAAAACTCCAACGATCTAGAAACCAGTGGAGTAATTTCTGAAATTTATATTAAGTAGAAATTACCTAAATAAAAATACCAAAAATGTAACCTATAAGTGCTTCAAAGTTACTTTTACGTCTAAAAAACTAAAAATAAAACTGAAAATCAAAGCACAACAATTAAGAAAAAATGGCCTTTTAAAACACTTAAGTTTGCTTTTAAGGGAAAATAATATACATTTCCCCGTAAAAAGTCCATTTAAAGGTACACAAACATGTATAAAACGCTTTAAAAGGCACCCTTAAGATCAGTGAGCTATTAAGTAGCTTTTAGGAGTAAAAAAATGAGGGAAACTTGGGGTTTATTTCAATGGCTTATTCCTTTTCCTGGTTTGTTTATTTTGGTTTACAAAGTGAGCAGCTTATATTTTTAAAGCTAAAGAACTTAAGTTAATGAGTTTTACTTTCCGGCACCTTGGTTGTTGTGTTTTTTAGAGACAAAGTTAATATTAAATGAATGGATAATAATATTTTAAACTAAAAATTTATGACACAAAACCAGAGATATCACCAAAACCAAATTTTGGTAGAATCAAGAACAACTTTTGCATTTAAAATACAGGGTGCTACACATTCGGTACGTTAGCATTTGCATCTAGGCAATCATAAGAGGGTTGATTAAATTTGGGCGAAGTTGTCTAATTTGAAGCTCAGGAATTAAAAATTTTCAGAATAGTATCCAAGGTATACCAAAGAAATTAGATTTTGGTTTTATTTCTGTACGGCTTGGCTTTGTCTTTAAAATTACAAAAAAAAATAAAAAACACTTTCTTGGGAAACCTTTAAAACTCTTGGCAACGGCATTGCTCTTAAAATTCGATGTTTTATTTTTACATACAACTAAAGTCTAATTTTTTAAATATGGACCTGCATTTTTTTATTTAATTTTTCTAAACGCGTTTTAAGTTTTAAATACAAATGTACAATCAATAAAACATCATGAAATCCTATAGCACTATAGTTCTAGTAGCCCTTTACTTACCTAGTAAACATTAATCCGTTCATAATAAGTCTAGTTTTCAAGTAATTGGGAAAATTAAGCCAAATTTGCAGAAAACTGAAACGGCTTGCAAGTGAACGTCACTGGCTGTAAAATATAGTGCTAGTAGCCCTTGACTCGCCTTGTTAATATTAATCTGTTTTTTTTGTCTGGTTTTCGAGAAATTGTAAAAATTAACTTAACAGCCAAGCTTGAATAAAACTGAAAGGGCTTGCAAGTAAACGCCACTGAATGCAAACTATAGTACTAGTAGTCCTTAACTTTCCTTGTTAATATTAATCTGTTTGTATGCCTAGTTTTCGAAAAACTGGAAAAATTAAGTTATCAGCCAAATTTATAGGAAACTAAAACGATTTGCAAGTGAACGCCACTGGATGCAAACTATAGTACTAGTAGTCCTTAACTTACCTTGCAAATATTAATCTGTTTATATGTCTAGTTTTCGAGAAATTGGAAAAATTAATCAGCCAAATTTGTAGAAAACTAAGACGGCTTGCAAGTGAACGCCACACGGAAAAAAAATTGTTTTACTACAAATGTAGAGACTTTTGCTCCAAATTGTTTTAAAAATAGGGACAAGAGCAATTTGTTGTGAATTGCTTCATGATATTGTTCGTTTCCTTTTGAATTAATTGTACGAGCATCTAACAAAAGTAACAACAGAAAAGTAGACAAGGAAGTTTAAAATCTAAAAGAGTGTTGTACTAAAGTCGTTAAAATAATGCTTTGTAAATGGAGTTCAATTTTTAGGTGCAAATAATTTAAACATAGGAGTAAAAAATCAAATATATTGTTCGAGTAGTTTTAATAATTTGTTGTATAATTTACTACAGTAACTTTTCTTCTTCCTGTTATTTATATTAAATGAGTTTTAAATTCTTGATAATATTTTTTACACAATTTGTCTGAAATACTTTACTACAAAGCTGTGACTATTTTGCAACTATTGTGTTACATTTTGGTACAGCGCTGTTGTAAAAACTTTTAAAATTATTGCACCGGATTTTCCACTGCTGTTGCTATATTTTTACCTGATTGCGTCATATTAAAATACAAAATTGTTTTAAAAATTAACACTTTGTAGTAAATTAGTTAATACAATATTGTGTAGTTTCTAGTTTCTCCAGAAGTTTTAGCACCCTAAAATCTCTGTTATGGCACATGGGACCCACATCAAATTTGGTAGTAGTTAATAAATCCATAAAATTAATCTGAAAAATAAATTTTAGTTTAATATTCTTTTATTTTAATTTTTTTCACAGCAATAAGTCCTTTTTTAACCTCTCAAATCTGATTAGGGTCCCGTATGCTATAATTATAATTATCTAATCCTTCTTTTCCTTTACTCTCATATGTGTAAATATGATCCCGGTCAGGTGTAGACCATTTTGTAAAAGAGGTACTTGGTTCAGGCGAGGCTGCTGTATTCCTGGCGATATTTGCTAGTGAACTGGATGTAGACGGTAGACTTGGGCTGGATCTGGAAGGATGATCGACACTTGTTAATATATCGGATTTTGCAGGATTATTAATAGATTTGTCAACAAGCTCGTCTTCAGCTGTAACTGGTGTTTCCGGTAAATAACACTCATCCTTAATAGAACTCCACACTTTAAACAGGTTTACAGCGGGTTGCACAAAACTTTTAATCAAGTAGTAAATTTAATTGACGTTTAGAGTCATATTTAGCAATGACGTTAGCATAAGTGCTGTCACATTACAAGTATCTTATTAGTTTAATTCGTGATTAAATTTTTTGTGCAACCCGACGTTAGTGATTCTACGTTTCCCGCCCATTCAGATTTCTCTGCGTAGATCTGATAAAATCGTTCAAGCTCTTCTTTATTAATTTTGCTTTCAATTAGATCAAGCGATTTTACCTTTAGTTCAGCTGCTTTCTTAACATGAGCTTGTTCACGTGAAACCAGCAATCTGTTTGGTATACATTTAGAATAATCCACATTATTTTTGTCTGTGCCTGTAAATGTACCTATTATCTTTTAAAACGTGGCACTGGAATAAAATTTGCTTCATAACATGCATGGTGAGATGCAAATAAAGAATTAAAAGACAAATCAACATAATGAAGTCACACTAAAGCGGATTTTCATATGTGTCGACTTCCTTCGTCCGAAAATTTACTTAAATAAATCTTTGAACTTTGTAATTAGAAACCACACAATATTTATTATTATTTAGACATTATGTTCTAGCATTTTAAATACAATCATCAACAATGAATAATGCTTTCGTAACGAAGTGATACTAATAAATAATAAACAGTAACCTGTATTGTAAACCACTAAAATATCGCAGCATCGGCATCGCCGCCTGGCTTGTCGGTGCGACCTATAAAACTGTTCACAAATCGTAGTAAATTTTAAATGTTATAAAGAGTTTTCTTTCATAAAAATTCCTAATTACTGCTACATTTAGCTACTATTGCTTTAACTTATAACTTAATATGTTGTGTCATTTACTACAAATTGTTGTAAAATTTACACTAAAACTTGTGCTTGCTTCAACAAAATAATCAATTAATAAAATAGTATATTCGCATTTATTTATATTAACCTACCGTTAAAGTCAGTATAAATTGTTTTGTATTCTACACTTTTCGGTGTATTTTATTTTTAAAAAAATTGTGCTTAGTAATATTTTCAGTTGTTACGTATTAAAATTTTGTGTTTTAAAAATGTATTCAGTTTGTTATAAATTGTATAATTTTAAAGGTTATTTACTCTACAAAAAGTAGAGAAATAATTCAAGTTTTTATCTACAATTTGTTGCCAATATCATGTTTCAATTAGTATAACAAATTGTGAAAGAATTTATGATAATACTGTCTATTTTCTGCAATAAAATTTTAGTATTAATAATACTATACATATAATTTCTTTTTATAGAATCCGAATTATATTTACAAGTATTAGTTTAAAATTGTACTACAAAGACTCAAACACAACTTAATGGTACAAATTACAACTTGCAAATAACCTTTTTTGCATCCTGTGAATAAATATTTTTACAATTGTCTTAGAAAATGTTACAACTAGTACAAAATGAAAAGCACCATAATTGTTGACATTTTTGATTTTTGATTTTTTTCCGTGCACTGGATGCAAACTTAGTATAGTACTAGTAGTCCTTAACTTACCTTGAAGATATTAATCTGTTTATATGTTTAGGTTTCGAGAAACTGGAAAAATTAAGTTAGCAGCCAAATTTGGTTGGGTTTTGACAGGTTTTTGTCCTGTCACTGCTAATTCATCATTAAAATCTTACGAGTTATTCTAATATTTCTGCTTGGTTTTTAAATGATTTTTATCTTGGAACGTGTTCCTAATGAATTTATTTTTATTATTGTGGAAAATACGTACTAAAATTGCCCTTTCCTTCACAAATTTGCGGGAAAACTCAGAAAAAAAAAACTGTTTTATGAAACTTAGTTGTCTTATTCTTACACTTGTCGGTTTAAAACTTTTCGTTGTCAAATTAGGCCATACTAGCGTTGAAGCATCTGGCCGGTTATGTTTGCACCAAATAATTGTTGAATATTTTGAGCTCGTTACCTACGACCCAGGTATTACATCTGTATACTACGCTCATGCTCTGGTTGATTCATATTTGTCTCTTAATAATACTGTAGTAATCAAAATAGGTAATCCAAATGTACTTCTGGTACTTACGTTGGCAAAGATTTCTTTAAAGTAAGAAACCTATGACTTTAACCATATCGTTTTCTCCTAATTAGAGAACAGTATACTTAATGCCCTTAAGAACCTTTTTAAGTCTTTATTTTAATTTGCAATAAATTTGGCATTTTATTTAGTACAAGTAAGAAATTAATATACAACTACGGTACTTTCGCTCACGATTAAGTTTAATAGGCGATCAACCATAATTTGATTCAGTCATTTGTTAACCTCACTTTTGTGTTATTAGTTTTGCATTTAACGCGAACGAAGATGTTCATGTTGTGTTTTTTATGATGTAACACATTTAATATAAACAAAAGCATACATTATATGAAGAATGGCGTTCAACGAGTTAGTTTCTGCCTGATGGTAATGATAAGGAAATATTAATTTAATTTAACTTAATTAAAATTATTTCGTCTTGCAAGCTATTGGTGAAATAAAGCTTTCTTGTTTTGCTTCATTAGGCTAAATAATAAAAACGTACGCGACACGATAACGCAAGGGGCAAACAAATAACAAAAACACCACGGCCTCTAGTAAACTTTAAAGCGGCGGAAATTTCTGGAATTTTGATATTTCATTCCTTAGCAACATTTGTGAATAATTCCTATAACGAGGAACGCTTCCTTTACTTCTAAAAACGTTGGACCATATTTTTAGCATGACTTGCTTAAAAGGAACAATTTTTTTAATTCTAGAAATGTTGGAACCGATTTTTAGTACTTTAACAAAGAATTACTTGACAATATTATAATTTTGATATAAATAATACGGCTCTTAAAACAACATCTTTTGAAATTACCAGATCTTGATATGATGAATTTCTATAACTTTTTCTGCGAGCTTTATTTTTTGAATATAACAAAGTGTATTCTTAATTTAAGTACACTTATTCAATTTAAGTAACACTTTGTATAAAAGAAGTTTCTTGATTTAAATCTATAGGTCTCAAAGAGAAGTTATACGCTTATTTTAATTTCACGTTACGTCAAACCTAGTACAAATTTTTTAAAAGATCTTGGAGTCTAATTTCAGATTATCTTTTTTATGTGTAGTCGCAGTATGTACTTGGATCGTACTTAGCGATAATTTATATTATTCCAGATGTTCGCAGAGACAACGAGCAGTTACCAGTGTATTTTTAGCCTGCGGCATTAAATCAACACTCGTTCTACAAATAAACCAAGAATTTTATTTTACCTATTTGTGAAAGGCTTTATTGTTTGTTTACGTTCTAAATTGTATACTTTACATCAAGTATGGAAACACACTGAAAAAATATTTTATTAGGGTTTAGAGGCACCGGAAAAGTTTGTTTTCAATTGTTTTGTCACTCAAGACAGTGGTGAGAATACAAACTGTCACGGCCAAGTTTACTCTAACGAGTAGATTTATATATTGTTTTTAATCTTTATTTTTCTCTAAGTACTTATAGATCGGCAGGAGATAATGAGAGATTTTGTTTAGGATATACAAAAATACCCATCAGCTTGCTGAGATAACCAAATAACCTTTTAAAAACAAATATTGGTGATATAACATAAAATATTCCAATACTTTTTTGTTTCGTTTATTAACCAATATTTTATTTCATGTTGGGACTAATCACAGTGATTAGTTATAGAGTTAACCTAAATGAACCCCAAACTTAAATCAAAAACTTCCTTTGTCAAAAGTTGCGATTCTACGCGTAAAGAACATAATGTTTAAATCTGTATATTTTTGTTTTTTCTTGCTAGCTACAACCAGGGACCAGGTATAAAGAATATAGATAAATTCTCGAATACACCGAATGGGGCCGAAAGCGGGTCTCCCTTGAGACATGTATAACAATTTTTTAACCCTCATTTTACCCAATTAGGGGTTGATTTATTAAAAACTGTAAAACACGTGTTTAATCATTTACTTTCTTGAGTACTTCTATGAAGTTTCAAGTTAAAAGGACCATCTTATATTTTTTCAATCCCTTCCAAATTCCAAAAAATCCAAATTTAATATTTATAGCTTTAGCGGCTTCGGCTCTGCGATAATGAATTAGTCAGTCAGTGAGTCAGTCAGTCAGTCAGGACATGTTATTATTAGAGTTTAACAAATGGGGGTAATTCCAGAGACGGCTTCTAACCTAGTTGGAAATAAAATTAGGATTCGATTTGAAAATAAAATACAAATATTTATTTACCCACAGTGTGTTATTTGAAAGTGCGAGATACGAAAATATCATACAGGGTGTCTGAAAAGTCTTAGCATGGGCAAATATCTTTACTATTAATAAAGATAGCAACACCAAATTTTAGGTGTACCTTATTGGTTAGTAAATCTACTTTTTTACGTAATTTGACTCTTTCAACCCCCTTGGGGGGTTACGCTAGCGAGTTGAGGTCCAAAATTTTGGATGCAAACCTATGCCGTGTGGCCTCTTCGTTTAAAAGTCTTCAAAAAAGAAACATTGTTTTAGTATTTTAGTATTTATTTATTATTGTAATTCATTTTTAAATGGCAAGCATATAAAAATTATAACTCGTAAATCGTATAATCGGGCGGGGCACAAGTCGACCATTAGTCGGCCACTTGTGCCAAACAGTACAAGTCGGCGCTGCTATTTTTTGTTGTGTAGGGCACTTTTTTTAACTTTTTTCCAACTTTACTTCTTCATTTGTCGTTTTTATATGTTTTGTTTTTGCCATGTGCGCAGTAGACCAAAATGCGTACCACGCGCAAACCGAGCGTGCTAGACATGCGCGCGGAATTTCAGGAGATGGACTTTGGTGTCTACATTTGAACCCATTCACTTTTAAGAATATATCTCCAGTAGTTAAGGTACCACTGCGAATTTAGACAACAAAGTACATCCCCTGAAATTTCGTGCGACTGTCTAGCCCTCTTGGTTTGCGCGTGGTACGCATTTTGATCAATGGTAAAACTTTTTCCCCAAGTTTTTTTCGACTGTATTTTTCGTTATTTGCCACCGCGCAGATAGCAAAAAAAGAAAAATAAAATCGAAAAAACTTGGGAAAAACGTTATAAAGTTAAATACGCAGTGGTACCTTAACTACTGGAGATAGATTCTTAAAAGTGAATGGGTTCAAATGTAGACACCAAAGTCCATCTCCTAAAAGTCCGTGCGCATGTCCAGCACGCTCGGTTTGCGCGTGGTACGTATTTTGGTCTACTGCGCACATGGCAAAAAACGAAAAATAAAGTTGAAAAAACCTTGGGAAAAAGTTATACAGTTAACTACGTAGTGGTACCTTAACTATTGGGGATATATTCTTACAAGTGAATAGGTTCGAATGTAGACACCCAAGTACATCTCCTGAACTTGCGTACGCATGTCTAGCACGCTCGGTTTGCGCGTGGTACGCATTTTGGTCTACTGCGCAGATGTCAAAAAACAAAACATATAACAACGACAAATGAAGAAGTAAAGTTGGAGAAAAGTTAGAAAAAAGTGCCCCACAAAACAAAAAATAGCAGCGCCGACTTGTGCTGTATGGCACAAGAGGTCGACTAATGGTCGACTTTTGCCCCGACCGATTATACGATTTACGAGTTATAATTTTTATAGGCTTGCCATTTAAAAATGAATTACAATAATAAATAAATACTAAAATACTAAAACAATGTTTCTTTTTTGAAGATTTTTAAACGAAGAGGCCACACGGCATAGGTTTGCATTCAAAATTTTCGACCTCAACTCCCTAGCGTAACCCCCCAAGGGGGTTGAAAAAGTCAAATTACATAAAAACGTAGATTTATCAACCAATAAGGTACAACTAAAATTTGGTGTCGCTATCTTTATTAATAGTAAAGATATTTGCCCATGCTAAGACTTTTCAGACACCCTGTATGATATTTTCGTATCTCGCACTTTCAAATAACACAATGTGGGAAAATAAATATTTGTATTTTATTTTCAAATCGACTCCTAATTTTATTTCCAACTAGGTTAGAAGCCGTCTCTGGAATTACCCCCATTTGTCAAACTTTAGTTATTATATACTATATATTATAAAATATGTTACTAATTCCTGGGGGGGGGGGGGGGGCCGGGGGTAAATGAAAAAGTAACATATAAGACATTATCAACCAACTTATTTTGGGTTCAAACAATACCTGAATTGCCATATGTTATAGCGTTATTGATGTTAACTAGGATTATCACGATTATATCAATCAATCAACATTTGTTAGTTGAAAACTGAATCAAATAAGAGATCAGACTCTGTTACTTTCTGGCAGTTTTACCTAATAGCTTTACATATAAGATTATTTAGGACGAGTGTTATATTAGATCACCCAGCAATAACCTGAGAAATTGCAAAAACATCCTCTCTTTCAAATTGCGAAAACTATGGAGTTTGGAGGTATACAGGGTGTTCGAAAATGCACCTGGATACTTGTACAGGTGATTCTACGTGGCGAAATAAAGGTCGTACGTCATGTAACAAACATTCAAATTTCCAACTTACAGCCTATCAAAGTTAATTTTTGTTTAATATCGATTATTTCTTAACTAATCAAATTGATGTTTGGCACAGCTTGGTGGGTAAGCTTGGTGATTTATATCATTCCGTTATAAAAATGTGTCTCTACTGTGCCACCAGAGGGCACTTTACCTAAAACCCAAATTTCATTTTTACCATATCTTTTTTGTTTAGGCAGATATTTCAAAATCTTCATTCAAAAGATAATAAAATACAAAACAAAAAAGGTACTCGTACTATTGTTTAGTTGCAAATTAGAATTAAAGATTGTATTATCATTAAATCAGTTTTTCAAATGGAAGAAAATATCATGTTACCATGGTTTAAATTTAGTTAAATCTGACAATAACCTAATCGAAATATTATTAAAACTTGTAAGACATCTAGAAGGTTATTTATCGGACAAACAAATACCAACCACAACAATTTTTTTTATTTATTTCTAATTGTATTTAATTAAATGAAAGTTTTAATACTAAATTAATACTTTAATTATTATTTTTAAAATGATATGTTCGTTTTTGTAATATCAGTCAAAACAAAAAATTTAAGGAAAAATATAATTTGTGATTTAGATAAAGTGCTCCCTGGTGACATAGTAGAGAAACATTTCTGCAACAGAATAATATAAATCACCAAGCTGAGTCTCTGTGCCAAATATCAGTTTGAGTAGTTAAGAACTAAGCGAAATATGTAAAAAATAACAAAAAAAAAATTAACTTTGATAGGTTGTAACTAGGGGTGTTAATCCCGACTGGTTTTCTTAATTCCGAGATTTTCGAGATTTTGTTGTCTAATCCCGGGATTCCGGGAGTGCTCCCGAAAACAATTTAAAGGAATTCAAATATTAAAATTTTTATTTATTGAGTTTAAACATACAAATATACTGGAAAAACACCTAAACGACTCTAAATACAAGACGAAACATTGGACACCTTAATATTTTTGCGATATATGTATATGTATATATATATATATATATATATATATATATATATATATATATATATATATATATATAGTATATATATATATATATATATATATATATATATATATATATACTATATATATACTATATACTACAATCTCTATATAAACTATCGCAAAAATATTAAGGTGTCCAATGTTTCGTCTTTTAGCCTAAACGTTTGTTGTTGCAGAAAACTCTTGCGAAAGAGAAACATCTCTCGGGTTCTATGCTTGTGGGCTAAATGGTTAGTAGGAATTCAAAGGTTCTTTGAAGACTACGTCCGCGACTACCATCATTTGCATATAAATCACTTTGTTGAAAAAGGATTGCGGACATCCAGATCTTAATACTGGTTTGCTTTTGTAATGACTCTAAACATTTTTTAAGTAATGCTTTTTGCAGTTTGACGTTGAATGGTTCATTCTCTTCTGCTTTCAGAATTTCTGACATGGAAATGTCATCTTCGTCGCTGATTTCTGTTTCACTTTCTTGGTCTGTGTCTAGCCTGATTAAAAGTGTTTCCAATTTAGATCTAATGAGGGAAATATTTCATGTTTTGAAGCAGTCATTTTGTTCGGAGTTTAGAATGTCGGGATTTTTGAGATAACAAAGAATGTCAGAATAAATGGTTCTGTGTTACTTAATCCTTGTTCTCAATAACTCTTGTAGTTCCGTACTGAGTAACGTTTTAATTCTGGATAATTCCTTCAACATGAACTTTAATGCCGCATCTGCTTTACATAAATCCATATCGCGACGGCATAGGGTTTCAACTGCAATTTTTATTGGTTGGAGAACTTTTAAAACACCTTTGAGAACCTCACTTGCTGACTCCAAGATTGGTGTTATGTTTAGATCAATATCTCTTTTCATAAAATTCTCGAAAAGTGTAAAACGCTCGAGCATGTCAAGTAAGTTGCTCCATCTCGTTTGGCAATATAATATACCTTTTAGCTCTTTCCCATGATCATTTTTGATATACTTTTGTAGTATATCAAATTAGTTTGCGATTTTCTAAAAGTTCGAATTACTTGTCTAATTCTAGGCACCAATACATAGAGGTCATGATTATTGGTAATGATTACTTCCAAAAAGTTACATTTTTTCCAAAACTTCCACCTTCCATATCTTCAGTGTCTTCTATATCGCTGTCAGTGTCGCTAAAGAACATTTAGAGACTAATCCCGAAAATAATATAATCGATCCCGGGATTTTCGAGTCCGGTCTGTACTCTGGGATCCCGAGACTCCGGGATCCCGGGATTGACATCTCTAGTAACTCGGAAAATACTGAGTTTTAGAATTTTTGTTGTACACGACTTACAACCTTTATTTTACCACGTAAAATCATCTGTTCAAGTATATTGATTCATCTTCCGAACACTCTGTATAAGGCAATCTTAAGTTTTAGATTATGATTGACAAACGCTTGATTTAATTTTGTTCTTATTTAGCATTTTTTAAATAATGTCTACATGATTGTAAGTCTGGTTACCGAGATTCAAAAGCTGTTTTTTAATTTTTTTATTTTATTTTAGATTTTTTACAATAATTTTAAAGGTACTTCCATCTCTGATTATATTATTATAGGAAGCCAAATCCTGCCTAAACCAGTTTTTATTAGGCGGTTCGCGGTTTAATGGCTCGAAATAAAAATTTGCATTGATAGCTTCTGATAATCCCATTTTAATCCACAAACATGGAATGTTCCGGCTATTATTAATAGCCTTTGAAACCACTACACCCTTAATTCGTTTTAGTTACCTTTGTATATTACAAACCTAAACCAATTCGTGTGTATTCACTACAGTTTTTATTTTCCCGAAATTGTTAAATTTATCGTCCGAATAAAGTTTCCTTTACGAAAAATCCTTTTTGCTCTTATTTTGTTACACAATGGCCTAAAAGCAGAAATGTTCCTTTTTATGGGCCCAGTTTTAGAACTTTTCGTGTTAAAGGTAAAAATCAAAGAAGACTGACCGTTTATTTTTAATTTAAAGTCTAACCTTTCTATCAGATTGATTTAAAGTTGGAGATACATGGCCCAAGTAAGACATTTTTTTTTTATTTTACTTACTGTAATAAATTTCACAACAGTTGCACAGTGGCGGCTACAGAAATTTCAGCACCTCAATTATGGTCCAGGGGATCCAAACCAAATGTTTAGGAATATATCTACAAAATTTACCACCTATATCAAATTATATTTTTTAAATACGTAAAATTGAGAATAAGTTCCCTAAACCACCTGAAAATTCCTTATGCAATAAGGATTTAAACAAATTATGGTAAAACAGCTATTTTCCGGGCTACATGCCCCTCCGAGCGCTGGATTACATACCAAAATTTGCCGTATTTTGACTAACACTGTTAGACAACAAAATACTTGGTTTGACTGCAAGAAACAACCAGGAAGTCTAACAGTGTTAGTCAAAATACGGCAAATTTTGGTATGTAATCCAGCGCTCGGAGGGGCATATAGCCCGGAGAATAGCTGTTTTACCATGATTTGTTTAAATCCTTATTGTATAAGGAATTTTGAGGTGGTTTAGAGAACTTATTCTCAATTTTACGTATTTATATGTACCCCTGACAAGTAGACTTCATTCATTTCATTGTTATATTTTTTATGCAACAGTTAAAAATATCTGAAGACAGTTTTAATAGTGCATTATATTAATTCTACCTAAATAGAAACATTTGCCTTTAACTTATATACAAAAATATTTTAATACAACAAAAATAAGTCTCACGGTTCATTTTTCAAAAACTAATCTTGACTAAAGATTGTTAAGTAACAATGGAATCAAGCACTGGTTTTCTTTTGCAGTAGCCAATAAACAAAGATTCTAAACGATAAAGCATTTTTTTTTGTATAATAATCATGTGAGTGTTTCTTTAAAACTGAAAAATGATGCAATATTGGAATAAAAGAGATCTATTTCATTAATAGGTAATGTAGCTTCTGGTACCAAAATGAAAAACAAAAAAATTTTAATACAACGCAGCTATATCTACCAAAACAGGCCTACAGTTAACAGAAATGAACGTAATCATTAATAAGTCCCTATATTAAAATCGTAAAACAAATACATTCAATTTGTTTAATTTTAGTAGGTAGCAGTATTCTTTGTTGGTGATATATAAAAGCCATGATCAGTCGCTTGTAGAATTTTAAATTTATGAATTTTCTTTGCATGAGTAACGTTTTTTCCAGATCGAAAGTTAATGTTTGTAGAGATGGCTCTCCGCTTTGGACTTCTTTAACCTACATACTTCCGCTTTCTTCCTTTTTTCGGCTATCCTTTATGTCTTTCTCTAGGTCTTCTTATTCTGCATGTTTTGTATCATGTTTTGACGAGGTTCCGTTATATTCAAAATCTGTGTTTCATGTAATCATCAATATCGCTTTCTTCCATTAAATTAATCTGAACTAAGAGATTATAATTATGACTGTTGTTGACATTAAAAAGTGTAATTTTAAGAGAACTTTGGTTTGTTTCCTACAAATTTATTTTATATAGTAAACGCCTGCAGTACAAATATGAAGAAAAGTTGCCAAGATACGATAAACACCTTACTTCCTCGTTTTCAAACAAACGAAAGGCGCAATAATTTCAAAAGTCCCTATTTACGATTTAGAACAAAGAACCAAACTATAAAAAGTATATATGCAGATAAAGCAATTTACTAGCTTTTATTACTGAACAAAGAACCAATTGACATATTTTGAGGCTGTAAAGTATATTTTTACTGCAACGATCGCTTGCCTGTGCTAGAAAACTTACCAGCGATGATTTTGAAGGATCACCGGTCTTTAATAATGCCAGTATTTGTTTTGCTCGTGATATTCTTTCTATTTTCTCAAAAAGAAACTCAGGACAACGTGCGTCGGGTGACAACATCCAGTCAATCGTTCGAGAACAGAAAAACCCATCGGACTAAGTGAAAGGACTATCAATATATTATGCGCGGCCTGTGAGTTTTTTTACGGGTGGTGCAAATTTTGTGGGCAACTAGTGACATCAACGTAACCAGCAAAATACACTTTTGCAATTAAGGAAGGTTTCTTAATAATGTGCCTAGTTCTGCCAAGAAATTATTAACCTACAAATAAATACCGCAGAAAACATAAAATACTAAAATTGAAGTTTTGCTGTGACTTTTTTTTTAAATTACAGGCAAACAGTTTCTAGCACTGTTAAAGCCATTATTAATACAAGTACTCAAGTTTCAGTACTACACAAAGGACACAACACAAATATCAAATAATATCCAAAACACAAAAAAATTAGGAAAGCCGAAACACCTCTTAAACTTGAAAAGTGCCGGCGACTAATGAAATGTAAACAAAAGTGTTTGCCAATACCTCTAACCCAACTGTTTCACACGCGTGCCGAAAATATTATTAGTGGGCCGTCGACAATTTCGGCAAACATTTGTCTCTTTTTAACTTCCTAAAGCGCGTTTAATTGTTTCTCTCTTAGATTTTTTGGTTTAAAAAAATAAATTATTAGTTGCAATAAATGACATACATAGTATTATTAATTTAGACTTGACAGCATGTTAACTTGTGACATGTAGCGCAATTTCATGAAAAACAAGCATACTTGAGTTTTGGCGTTAAACAAACCTGTTCTATATCGATATCCAAATTAAACTCTATAAAGGACAATTTAAATAAGCATCCGTGACCGAGTCACCAATAGGTATAAATTAATACACATGTATAATATAATCTTTTCGGCTGTGCTGTTAACGCAAGCAACATTGAAACAGTATAGATTTTTGTTGTTTAACTTTCTTTCTAACCATGTATTCGATAACATGCTAAAAGTAGGTCGAAATTCGTCCAAAGCCCGAAGTCCATAAAATAGATGATCCAAAGTTTAAAAACAAAATCTATTTTTCCTGTCCTGCTTAAACCTAAATACATCAGGCCTATATAAAAGCTTTCAAAACGCTTGTTAGTTTTAGGATATATGTATGTACATATAGAGAACCAATTTGTTTTTATCGCGCAAATAAAGTTTACCGAAAAATCATTTTTTATGTTTATATTGTTATAGCTTTGTAATAAACATAAAACGTTTTTCTGAGAGCTAATCCATTTGGCAGTAAATAGACTTGAGTTGATGGTTATTTATTGCAGCAACGGGCAAGTACAGTAAATTATCCTAAACCCGACATTGTCAAATTTTAGATGTTTGTGAACACATTCTAGCTTTGATAAAAGTGTTTCTTATTTTAACTATGATCGTTCGGTGTTGAACATATGTCCATGGCGAGATATATAGCAGTAGTCAGAGCGTTAAAAAGATTTATAATGTTGCCACTGCGATACTGTACTGTTCCAAAAAACTTTCAAGAGTTGGGATGGTGATTTTCCCATTAAATTAAAACGATCGTTTTGCAGTAAGCTAGTTATAGGTATACAAGATGTTAATTAGTACTAAGAGGAAAAATGTAATATTAATAGGAGTCGGTAAATCCTGCGCTTTCAATATACTAGGTGTTAAAAATAATATAAATATACCATAATAATAAACAATTTGACACTTACCATTCTTGATTCTGTACAAAAGAGCACCATTTGTCTCATTAATAATTAAAGCTGCCCACTGGAATACCACACCAGTGGCGGTGCCATATATAAGCAACTACGTATAACTGATAATAATGAATTGAAATTTGATTTGACTTTCTCTAATGGCTACTGATTTTTATCATCGAACTGTAAAGTTGAGGATTTTATTTTTTGAAAATGTTGCAAATAATAAAACGCTGCCTCTAACCGTGTACCCCGTTGTGTAAGAATCGGCTGTGGGGGTTATGGAATACCAGGACACTTTATGAAATTCTCGAGTGCGATCTCTGCATTTGGGGAACTTACGAAAAACTGCTTTGGTGTTAGCGGTTAATGTATCTAGATCCGGATAACACTTGCGAATCGTTGCTGCTGTAAGATGTAAGACATGCAGTGCACACGTACTATGTAGTAAATGAGGACACACAGCTTTGACGGAACGTCCTGTAACAACCATACCTGCACGCCATCACTAAGAAGTACTAACACTCGATTTACTCACAGTTGAAATTTGTGTAATGAAGTTAATATCAGATGCTGAATTGCTTCGCTAGTGCATTTTTCTAATCTTTTACTGGCTAATAAATACGCAGGTCCAAGCGGATCCAGTGCACGTACTATAACGTTGGCCAAAGAATTTTTTTTAGAATCTGTTGTCTCGTCTACGGCTAACCACAGTTTTGTCTTGTGTAATTTCATCCAAAACTTACGAAATGGTTCTTTATTTATGATAAGTAATGGCACATTACACGAACACAGCATAATAAGTATATCGAAAAGAAATTGTGTATAAAAGCGTTGGCACCTTTTCTTAATTGATGTGTTGCACTGTTTACTTGCCTTATACGTAAAGATTCCTGAAAAGTCACTAAGCTATGCTAACAAACGACACATGTTATTTGCGACCCATTATATTTTAAATCATTAAATTTCCATATACAAATTTTAACACTGTGCGCAAACAGTCGCGTGTTACTGCACACTTTCAGCATAATACGAACAACCAAATTTCAAGTCAAATCAACAAGTTAACGTGTACACCACACACGATGGCAATGCTAAACTGAATTGCTGCTGCGGTCGAGTTCCCCGCGATGTAAGGCCACTGGAGCGTCACTCACGGTGGCAGCTTTACAGAAAGGAAACTTCCTTCTCACGCTCACCACACTAAAAAAAAGTTATGGCAAATTTACAGCGAAAAAAGATGGTTACCAAATTTACTTTTACAATGAATTGTAATTTTACAGTTCAACTGTAAAATGGTTGTAAAAGTAATTTTCTGAAATTACATTGCTTTGGTAGTAAAACTGTTTTATATCTAGCAGCTAATTACTATAATTTATATATAAAATTAAGCTTTTTTACCTTAGGTGTTGAAAATGCCTTTCTGACACTGTAATTTTGGCTACAATATAAAAACCCTAAACTGTAATTTATTATTAAAAATTTAAATTCTTGGTAAATTTCAAGTCTAGATCTTGTATGTCACGTTGCTATTGTAAAAATTGGGGGGGGGGGGGTGGGATATATGGTGACACTCTGGCTTCCAATATAGGAACTAGAAAGTCTAGGAAGTTATTAAATACATATATCTTTAACATAGAAATAATTGAATATATTATGATATTTTGATATTTTTCTTCCTTTTAAAATAGAACATTTAAGAAGACCATTTAAAAAAAAACTTTAAAATATTTGTATTTTACCATTACTTAAGCTATCAATAGTAACTTTGCTTTTAAACTTGCTTTATTCTTATTCTTCCACTCATTATTAATTCAAAATGTAAGATTTTTAGGATTGAAGTTAAGCACAAAATAAAGAATAAACCGATTCATCTTCAAAAAGTTTCTAGTTGTAAGTGATTTTGTAAGATTTTTATTCGAAAAAGTGGATTTAATATTTGGCTACTTTTCTCTACTACAATAACTAGGGTTGCCAGACCTTCTATATTTAATAGAAGTCTTCTATATCCAACGAAAATCTTTTCTATCTTCTCTGTTCCTAAAATATAGAAGCAAAATCTTCTATATTTCGGCGTTTCAGAATAATATTATAATTGTTTGATTTTTGGCCCAGCAATCATCACTGCTTGTTATGGAGAGGGTTGATCCACAGAGAAGTGATCGATGGTGTCTCGTCTCGGTCTCGATTTTGTCCGCCCGAATCCTAATGTAACAACTTGTGACTGCATAACAGCGGTAAATAATAACTTATCCTAAAATTTCGAGCCGTTTCGTTCTTTGCGGGTTCGTTTTGATTCTATCGTGTAAATACACTATTTATCAGGCACGGCCCGTAAAATTTTAAAGTTGCATATCCCTGTTGCTACATATTATTAGTACTTATGGGACCCATGCCAAGTTCAGGTTTTTTAATAGTGAGCCTACAAGGAATGTTTTGGTAAATAAAAAATATATTTTGTACTTTGCCAAAAAAAGTTGAATTTTTGAACTGACCCACCTGGGAAAAAATTAACACGCTTAGGTATTTTATTTATTATTTTTCTAAATAAATTTTACATCATTTTGTCTACAATAAATTTTAAGAGAAAAAAATGTGTTATAGTCATTTGATTTTTTTTTAAATTATATTTTGGATTTGAGTTTATTTGAGGTTGAGGTTATTTGAGTTGAATTTAAAATGATGTTTAATGGTTATTATTTTAGTCCTTCTTATTTTCATTTATCTGAATATGTTTAATATGTGTTTATTTTTAAATCGTTAGCAGTAATGTAATGATGGTAATAAATGATTTATTTGAATCATCTATATATATTTAGAAACTTCTATATTTTCAAGTTAATTCTTCTATTTTTGACATTTTGATTCCTGGCAACCCTAACAATAACACTTAGTCAATACTATCTACAATGTAACTTTAAAAGTAATACAGTAAATTTAATATTTATACGAAATTACATCTTTATGGCCTTGGGATTAGTTTTTTATTTTATCTTATTTTGACATATTTTTGACTGTCGTTCTGTACCAAATGTCGCTATTTCAGTTTTGGTTAATTTGTGCTGATTTTTCATCTGCCACTAATTTAATGCTTTGTGGCACTTAAGTTTCCGTGGCCTAAAAACAACGTTTATTCAATGCTTGTAAGAGTCTAAGAAGACAGTTTTATAAATCAAGTATTTTTTCCATGGACTTATTCATTGTGACTGGATCGAGATCTGGATGTGCCAAATGATGATACAATAATAATAGCAGTTCTTAACACTGTTATAAAATTATGTAAAATATTCATTAATTAGCGCGTTCGGCAATGGAACCTTTTCCATCGTTTTGCTCGGAATTATTGACAGACACGTGATCGGTCGTACTGTTTACAATAATAGGTCATGTGACCGTCAAAAATTCCGAGCAAAACGATGAGAAAGATTGCATTGCCGAACGCGCTAAATATCGACGTATGTATAGTTATTCAAACTTTATTGATACGAGTGATTTTATTTTTCAGCCCAAAATTCCGGAAAATGATAAAATCTTTTTTTCCTTATTTCCGCAAAACTATTTTGTTGTCTCACTTGTACACATATTCAATGGGGGATAATTAGCATCCAAGAACTAAAGAAAATACCGTTATATTCAGAGTTTCTAGTATGTAAATCCCTCTATACAAATATAAAAATGTAAGGTAAAATTATTTTCACAATATCAAAGCAGATTTTTTACTTGGGCCCTAAGGAGTAACACCTAACATTTATATCTGAAATACCCGGAAAATTTATTGTCATAAGGGCTAGGCAATTAATAACTAGAAACAAATTAAAAACTGCAACTGACCACATTCCTAAAAGACTTTTAGGGTTTATTGCACAGCTATTAAATCGTAAAAGTAAAAATGATATCCCATAAAGCAAACTTTATACACAATAAATTTAACACAATATAGGCACGTAAAAATTGTTACCGATTTACAAAAATTAAACGTAGACGAATTCTACGGGCCTATGGTTTTTGTTCGAAAATTGCATGTATGGAGATGTGACGGGGATTGGAAATAAATAAACCTAAAAAGAAATTCTTTTTATCGCCGCACATTGGCTCAGAAAGAATTTAAAATGGACAATGTTTTACTTTTTCACTTATATATTTTTTAAGTTGTTAACACTATTTTCCTATTAAGTACAGGACGTATAACATTTACAGTGGGTAAAAAACACTTAAATTAACGATTTTTTTTTATTTTTACGCATTGAAAAATACAGTCATAAAACCTAAAAAAAGTTTGTATACAGTCATAGATTTAAGCCTATCATAAATACCTTAAACAAACACAATATAGAATGAATACCAAAGGGAAACTATAAGTAACATTTAAAATGTGACATTATCATCACTACTACTTTCCGTATTTTCGTTACTCATACGGTCATCATTTTCATCACTAGTATTTTCAAACTCAACACTTTTCTCGGCAAGGCTAGTGTCTGTATCTGACTTAAGAAGTAGTGAAGATAGATCTAGACAGTCTACACTATGCTTCTTTGCGGGCTCAGTTCCTAAACTACTTATATAGGGATCAGAGGAAACCAGGAGGCGAAAAATAAGGTCCCTGTTTGTATCAACATCAACTCTAGAAGTTTTCCTTGTAAAATGTTCACGATATTTCTTAATGTCCTTATTTATTGACTCCTGAGCTTCCTCCGAAAATTGACCAATAGGTACTAACGCATGTTGAATTATAATAGGTCCGTGAATGAGGACTTTATGGACTGAAGCAGGCATATAGAACCACGAATGTTTCTCTACTAACAACTCTGCTGTGTCAAGGGCATACTTTTCAAGCGCAGTAACATTTATTTTTTGTTCTGAAGGAAGCATAGTTAATATAATAAAACATCTTCTAATAATTTCTTCTTCAATGCCTAATATCCTAGCTAACACTTGGTAATTTTTAAAAAAAGAGCAGTGGTCATTTAAAGTGCCAGAACCGCCGCTGGCCGCTTCACTTTATCAACAATTAAGCCTAGTTTTGATTTAAATTGTTCCTGTATTTGTAACCTCCTTATTTTGACCTTTTCATTTTCTGCTCCTTGACCTTGCCATTGTCTAATTGGTAATCTGTAGGACATATTGCAAAAAGTACTCGAAGAACCTTATCCAGGCATGCAGTGTGGAAAGCCCGAACTCAAGGGATTCTGGTTATATTTTTCGCTCTAAACATTTATCGATATTATTCATGTCTTTGGGACTTGCACCACAAATATAACATTTTTGTGCTGAGGATGTATTAGTTACAGCATTGCAGACTTTTCCGTCTACCATAGACATTACCATTTTATGCCTGACTATAGTATTATGGTATTGTGCAGGAATTAAATCTCTAATTTGCCCTATAATATCATATTGGGTCTCCGGTGGCCGAGTTGGTACGGCGCCAGCTTTGCAACCGAGAGGCGCGGGTTCGAATCCCGCTGCGACCATGAAGATTTTGTGATTGTTGTTGGAACGTGGTAGAGGAATTCTTTCTCGATCGAGGTGGTACCACCCCACACATGCTCTTAAAGAGCTGGTGAAATCCCTACGGATGTTTCCAGCTCTGGATGTGTGAGTCGATTCCCCAGTATACCCACGGTACATAGTACTTAGACTTCGGTCTTCGTGGGCTGTCAGAAGATAAAAAAAATATCTTTCAAGTCTCGATAATTCGTGTTTCTTTTTTAAAGTGAATTTTAATTGGGCTACAATATCTTGTTGACGAAAGCCTGGGATTTTTCAATAAAACTCTCGAATTGGTAATGGATGTTATTTGTACAGGAACAAGTTTACTTATTACATTGGGACTAGGCCCAATACTTTTAAAAGTGCGCAAGTTTTCGCAAAATTTATGAACGTGCATTGAAGTACATACTCGATACTATCTTTCGGGCCAAAAATAACCCTGGCCAAATTTAGCCGAATTAAGATAGGGCAACTTTATTTTTGTCACACGCAAATATAGCCTTGTAAAAGTAAGTAATTATTTATTTATGCTAGATACTCTTATACCAAAGAATTACAAAATAAAATATACAGGGTGTTACAAAAAGATGTTAAGAACTTTTATGGGCAGATTCTACATCTAAAAATATCAAAATTAGTTTATATAAACATGGCTCCTCAAATGCTTCTTTTTCGAGATACAGGGTGTTTAATATTTTAATTTTTAAATGCTTCTTTATAATTTCTCAAATATATAATCAAAGGATGCATTTACGTGCAAAAATTTATTTTCTAATGTACTTGCATTAGTGGCATGCGTGTTGGTAAGTCTTTATTTTTAGCGAAAAAAATGACACGCCACTGATTTTTTGCAAAATCGATATCGCTCTCTTAAAGTCCAATTAATTGAGCGTGAAAAGAATCTCTTGAGCTTTTTCGTTTTGACGCACCGTTTTTGATATAAAAATTTTATTTATTCCTTAAAATAATAACAAAAAATGAGAATAATTTTTTTAAGATATTTTTTGTTCAGGAAACAGTGCTTTTTGATCTAAGTTAATAGTGGATGCCAGAAATGGATTCTTCGCACTTCAATATATGCTCTAAATCGTCTTCGCATATTTCTCCTAACTCTTCGGAATACTTGAAGTGTGAAAATATTAAACACCCTGTATCTCAAAAAAGAAGAATTTGGGGATCCATGTTTATATAAACTTGGATCTATAGATGTAGAATCTGCCCTTAAAATTCCTTAACATCTTTTTGTAACACCCTGTATACATTTTATCTAGAGACTTACCTGAAGGATTAATAATGTCCAGTTTTGATGTACTTGGCCTCTCCATTGCTGAGAAATTCACTAATCACCGCACTTGATAATTTTATATCTTGACACTCTACACACACGCACTTTTATTGTTCGTCGTTTGACAGGTAACAACTGAATGACAAATATTTTTGACAGCTTCTTAATTATATATTTGGTTACCTGCCCCAATTAACATAACATAGCAAGACATTTAAATAAAAATGAAGAATTTTGGTTTTTCCCATTAATGGCCGTTTTGGGATTTCCGTGAACCAGTGTGCGCCGCTCGCAACGTAGCCTGAAAATTGAAAAAATGGTGGACAAACAGAATATTCGCTATTCTACGACAGCTGTCACCCTTCGTATGTTTTCTTTATCGAAGAGAATGAGAGAAAGAAATGAGTAAGTCCGTTGATACAAAACGGCTGGGGCTATGGGACTATTTTGAAGAGTCACACTTGTGATAAGACAACCATATTTTATCCAAAAATCACAAAATCATTCATGATAAACAGTACGGATTTCGTCACCAAAGATCCACAGCCGATCTTCTTACCGTTATCACCCATAACTAGAACAAGTCTCTCGAATTTTATGGCGAATCCCAGATTGTTGCTCTTGATATTTTCAAAGCCTCTGATCAAGTACGGCATACCGCACTCTTCAATAAACGCCTTCTAATGGTCTTCCTCCCAAACTATGTACCTGGATCGGTAGCTTGCTCTCTAATCGGCGCATATCTGCCGTAGTGAACGGTCACTCGTCGAGCTCCCATCCTATCAATGCTGGCCTACCCCAAGGTTCAGTCCTGGCACCAACCCTATTGACCTGCGTTCTTTAACTACCATGCCCATCCATAGTTATGCTGACGATAGTACTCTTCACTCCAACATTCATTTTTCCAGACGAATTTTCTCGAATGAAGAACTGGATAATAGACGCAGATCTATGCACCTATCCCTTTCCCAAGACCTTCAGTTATAGTTGTATTGGGGCGATAAAAACTCGGTTCAGTTTAACTCCTGCAAAACCCAATCCTTCTGCCTGTCACGAAAAAAATCCGACAACACTTACCCCATCCAAATGAATGACCAAGCCCTACAGAACAATAAAACTTTCGATCTTGTTGGAATCGCTTTCGAACATGATCTCAGCTGGCACAAACACATTACTTCAATAGCCACATCAGCAGCTAAAAAGCTTAGTTTTCTCTTTCGAGCCAAAAAAATTCTTGTCCCCTTCCAACTTACACACTCTATGTTTCCCAAATATGACCTAACCTAGAGTACTGTTTCCACATCTGGGGGGCGATACCATCTTCGACACTTAACATCCTTGATTTTATCCAAACGAGGGCCATTCGACTCATCACTGACCCAGTCTTCACAGGAAAACTGCCTTCCCTTCTCTCGCTTATCGTCGAGGTGTTAGGGATTTATCCCTTTGCTCTAAAGAACTAGCCGCTATAATTACCCCCTTAACTGTTCCTAAGAGACCACCAAGAGGCGCATTACGTATGCATCCCTTTACTGTTTAGTTTAGCTACAAAAATCTAGAACATCCCACTTCTCTCGCTCATTTATACCCAGAGTCTCCAAATTATAGAACGAATTGTCTGCAAATGTTTTCCCTTCCCCTTCAATTAATCCAGTGGCAATCGATTCCCTTCTCTTCAGGCCCCACGGTACGTTAGTACTTGGGCTTTGTCTACGTGGACTGTCTCAGATGAAAAAAATATGGGAATTTTCAATAGCCGGGTTTAGGGATTAGGCAATGCTATAAAGAGTATCTACCTAACTAGGGACAGGATAAGTCGTGCGGGGTACAACAGCAAGATGGAAACTTAGAGGGGAAAACTAAAAATGTGGCCTCGCTGAGTTCATTCAAATACTTTTTTAAACTTAAGATTTCAAATTAATGCAAAAAATATAAAAAATTTATTTAAAATTGCACACCTGTATAACAGGGTAAATTTCATAAATAGTCCACTGACTGATGTAAAATAAAAGCAATGAATAAGCAATATTTGTTTTAAATATAGTGATTTAATGAGAGCAAAAATAGACAATATTTACGTTCCGATTCACTAAGAAGGTTGAAGATTTAGTACTGGTTTAAATTAAGATCTTATAGTTAATCAGTTATCTTTTGACAGGTTATTGTCCTGTCACTGTTAATAAGTAGTCATTCACTGATAAAACAGGACTACTTGTGGGAAAAGAATTGCTTCTTTTGCCAATTTTGTTCTTAGGACAAAGGAAATTTATCGGACAGAAAGATACCACTCTTCGGCCAAACACACATCGGTATTTAAAACCAGTCCCAAGTTCTCTTGGGATTTAATTCTATCAAGCTGAAAGAAATTCATTTAAACTAAAAACTTTCTCACCATAGTTACTCTATGATCTTCTATCAAATTCAAAATTCTCTTCTTAAAGAACCCAAGCATTTGGCAACCAACATAACCCACGAGGCCGGGATAGCCACAAATGGCCTAAACTTCATCTGGCCTAATCCCGAAGCTCACTTCGTATCGAATCGGATTCTGCAATTGGCCTAACACTCGAGAAGTTGACAAACAAGGATGGAATACGCATACTTTCTTTATTGTACTCGTGTAAGTGTTGTATGGAAACAATTATTCGGTTTAGTATGTAGTGACGCAGTGGCAAGACTGGCAAGTGATATTGATTATTTTATTCTCGGATATTGGCGCCAAATTTTATTTCGGATTAGTTGCTGGTTAGATTTGTCTCAAGCAGCTTCCCTAGCATCAGCGTCTTTTTAAAGATCTGAAGTGACCTATTATTTGTTTGAGATCTCATTTGTGTGTTGTGATTACAACAGTATTACAATTACAAAGCATACAAAGAAAATTACACTAACTTCAATAATTTTCAATTCAATTTTCAAATCAAATATTTTTTCTCTTAAAATTTAAGAATTGTCGACAAAATGATGTACCTACAATTTGTTTAGAAAAAATAAGAAATAAAATAGCTAAGCGTGTTAATTAATAAGGTGGGTTAATTCAAAAATTCAACTTTTATCGTAAATTACAAAAAAAAATCTTTACCAAAATATTCCTAGTAGGACTGTTAACAAACCTGACCTTACCATGGGTCTCATAAGTAGACCAGAGATACCTATACAACTTTAAAGTTTTACGGGTCACGCCTGAAAAGCAGTGCTAAATGCAAATAATAAATAATACACATTGTTTTATTTGAAATTTTTTATTTTAAATGTTTAGTGTTATTTTAGTACTACGCACAGACAACCGTTGTTACATGTCTTTATGTAGGTGGCTGCCTATGGGTAGAAGGACACCTTTGAAGGCATGGATTCTTAATAAATCCATGTTTGAAGGCCTACTAAAAAGTTGCTAGGAGCAAGGAGAGGATTATAAGTTATATAAAAAAGAACAGTAGTAAAAACTGTTTAGTAAAAGAAGTCAATGATTCAGTGTTGCCGATTTGCGGGTAGTTAGGTACCCGAAAATCGTCTTTTTAACTGTTATGCGGGTAAAATTGTCATGCGGATAAAACCGGGTATTTCAAAATTGATATAAAGTTATACAAAGGTAAAATGGATGTCTAGCAACCGCTAAAGCAGCAAAATAACTGCTGTAGCAGTTAAAAATTACGAGCATTTTTCAAAATGGTAATGTAACCATTTTAAATCTCCCGCCTATTTTAAAATTTTGTTAGGTTAGGATTTCTTGACAAACATGATTTTTACATGATGATGATGTATGCAAACCCTTTTTATTTTCTTTGGATGTATGAAAGAGCAGGAAAGCAAAAAGAAGTGTCTTGTATTTTTTAGATTATCACACAAATTATAATTACAATTCTAGATCATTTCACACTTAAAAAGCAAAGAACTACCCATTATAAAACCGTACGATATGAGGTACGCTGACAGTAAAAGTTCTTCGCTTCGGAGTTAGTACTGTGGCAACAATTTTCCAAAGTATCCAGTTGCATAAGATGCTAGAAAATATTAGAATTGTTCGGCGATTTTCTCCTGGAAATAAGTGAAATAACTAATAATAGCAGTTTCTTTTAGTTCTTCCACAGATGTGTCCTGTATGACATAAGTATTAACTGCTAAACTTTAGTTTTTGATTACCTATTTAATAAGTTCAACCTCTAAAAACACTTATAGTCAAGTACTTAAATGCAATTTTAAAGTAACAAAATATTAGGTACTCGGAAACTGATGAAAATGAAGTAAAAACGCACTACAAATAGACCTGACCTCTTCGTTTTATCCCAAAAAAATCAATAAAACAGTTAATAGTATTCACCATTAATTAAACCACTAAAAACTATTCTTAAAACGTAAGCTAATTAAACAAAATAAGAAAAACAACTTATTATCCATAAAATACTGAGAAAGGTGCAAATAAATTAGTACACACTCTTTTATGGGACGACGATAATTTGAAATTTCGTCTACGATCAGCTGTTCAGCCATTCTAACCAAAATCCAAAATAGCCTGTATTAATTTAATTAGTATTCGTTGCAAAATAGTTTGCTGCACGTCAAGATTTAGGCCAAATGGGTGTAAAACGGATTATGCCATACGAGCTGAACCGAACGCCCGCCGGATACACTCGGGTTTAGGCCAGTTGAACTTTAGGCCCGATGGGTTTTAGGCCCGATGGAGCCATCTCCACGAGGCCTAGTGCCCTAAGCCATCGTGCAAACTCGTTTTTAACGAATCGCGCGAACGTCATTCATGGTAAGAATCCCGGAATATTAGTGGTTGAAACCTGTTATATTTTCTTTGATCAGTTAGTTGGAACTGGAAGCATTTGAGTATTGGGTTAAATAGTTGGTGTTTAGACCATTTGTGGCCATAATTTGAAGGTAAGTAAATGCAAGAATATTCGTTGATAATTTAGTAGACTAGTTAATTAAGAATTGAGAGGTTTATGCGATGCACATGTTAGGCTATACAGAATTTACAAAACCTGGACATTTATCTTAACCTTACACATTATTTATGACTAATTATTTCCAAAAAGCTCATTCGGTACTTGCGATAAAACAACTCCTATAATTTCAAAAAAAAATTACCATAATTATTGAACTTCTTTGTAAATACTTCAGGGTAGGAAATAAAAATGGCGATATCTTTCTGCAAAACCGCGGCACTTGTTAACAAAGAATACAACCTTCTTACAAGATATTATGTCTTAAACTGAAAACCCACGGGTTGGTTGATAAAAGATTAAGATTTTCTATTGATGCGTATTTCCTTTGAGTTAAGACACACTGCAAATCTGCCAAGATTCTCTTTTTCACCACTCAAGAAAATTTTCCGTCTGTCCCTTATAGTTTTCGGGATACTTTCATCACCAATTTAGGTTAGGACACACTGTTAGCTATACAATTTTTACCTACAGCTTCGCTCGTATGAAATACGAATGTGGACGAAATTACGGTCTCTAGTTTTTCAAAAGTTATTAACTTATTTTTTTCTTATTTTCTGACAAGATTAGAACAAAGAATTAATGAAGTTGAGATATTGAAATGTCCCACTGAAGAGCAGATCAATTCAATAATACAAAACATAGGCTTCCGGCTTCAGCGAGGCATCAAAAGTTTGGATGAGTGCAGCTCAGGTGAAAATGTAAGCAAATTAATGTTAAATACCAGACAGTTGCGAGTATTTTAACTTATTTTATTCTTATTATCTTCCGACACGTTTTTATAATGTTGCTGTCTTTTGCTACGTTACCTACTTTATCGTAAATAATAATAAATAATAATTATAAATGGTTAGTTTTTGAGATATATTAGTTTTAAAATATTTTGTTTGTTATGCGATTTGTTAGTTCTCATAAGTAAATATCATTTGTTGTAATAGCGTCAGCAAAAAACACAGGTGTTTCTGTTTTAAATATATTTAATATTAAAATAATTCATTGTTTTCTTGTTCCCTGTACGACATTTTATTTAATACATACGTTTTAGGTAACTAATAAAATAAAAAAACTACTGAGTTTAAATTAATGTTCCTATATTTTGCAAGTTAATTGAAGTTAAACATAATATCATTAAAATGCTATTCAAATTAGGAAAACTCCAGGAAAAGGCATATATCCTTCTAGTATACACTTCTGATTTTAATTTAGTCTATAACTACACTTTTGAAACATCCCTTATTATAGGATTTTCAACGAGATAATTATTCTCTTTACCCAAAGTAACAGTTTATAGACAAGTCTTACGAAACTTCTAACAAATGACTTAATTTTTAGAGCTAAAGTTATGGAGATCTTAAACTGAAAAATTGATTTTATATTAAAAGAATTAATCTTTTGACTCAAATGTACGATAATCTTAAGATAAGAAATTGAATTTGCAACAAAAGGCTTAGTCTCTTTACTTAAGTTCAAGATGATCTTAAAATAAGGGACAGAATTTGTAACAATTAAAACAAGTTTGTGGCTCAAATCTACGATTATTTTAAAACAAAGAACGGAATTTGCACCAATTAGCTCGATGTTATGCGTTCATGTGCCCAGAGTGCATCATATTTTGGCATAAATCCCTATTCTCTTACTTGACAGTTTACTACTTTCCTAGATAAAGGATTGTAAATTCATATTCTTCTGGGTCAAAGAAATAAATTGAATCTGAACCAAAGAAATGTATTTCTTATTTTAAATTCCTCATTCATTTGGCATATATCAAAAGAATCATTCGTTTGAGGAAATGTCATATTCTATTAAAACAAATGATCCTTTTTATCAGTGTTAAAAACTTATGAATTATGCTGGTATTTTAGTCATCTGCTTGGTTTAAAAATGATTTTCATCTTTGAACGAGTTGCTGTAATAAATTTAGTCCTATTATTGTCGAAACTATGTAGGTACTAAAATTGCCCTTTTCTTTATAAATTTTCGAAAAACCTGAGAAATAAATTCATAGTATAAAATTTAGTTGTCTTATTTTTACACTTGTCAGTTTAAAACTTTTGGTTGTCAAATTAGACCGGACCAGCGTTGGAAAATTTGGCTGTTATCTATTTTAATTGTCCACCCCTATATCTGGCCGATCGAATCGAATCGATAAAAAAACATATGTATAAGAATCCCTTGCTCATCTTACATTTTCTTATCCACGGTATATTACACATTTGAGAACTTGCTTATAAAAAGGTAAATAACTGGTCAGATATTTAACAACGCTACAAGTTTAACTTTGGATCTCTGAAATACCTAATCTTCTTACTACGGTCTCTGTACTTTAAAAAAAAGGAGAATTTTAAAAAAATCATTTCGTTTAAAAGCAATCACAATTTTTCAGCTTCTTATTGCAATTTTTAGAGCCCTCTGGGCTTCCAAAGCCGTTAATTTCTTTATTTATTTTCACAAACCGGCCTGTATAAATATATATAACGCCCCAATGTGAAATGATGTACTCTTGACACGCAAAAAGCTTGTTATACCTTTATAAGTATTCTTCAGCGGTTGTCTGTGTGTTGTAACACTTCCACTACAGAAAGCTTCAAGGGCTCTTCTAAGGGCGTTAGTACACAGAAAAAATCTGGGTTTGATACATGTCGTAACTAATGCAATACAACATTATACGAAGGCAATAGGCCGTAAATGGGACATATCAAAAAGGTTCATATTTTTTTCTTTCTTGACATGGATAAAATTGAAATATATAAAAAAACTTGGTTGACAGTATTCGATAATGTTAAATAGTTATACCTACTTATACTGGGTATTCCTTTAACAACCATCCTCTCTTAATATCTGAAAAATGAATTGAACTATCAAAATTATGCCTGCGTAAGGCAATGTGCTCAGAAGCGCTTTATTTTTAATCTGATTGTGTGCGACATTTTAATGTATTCTTGTGTATTTCTATAATTCAATAAAAACTTCTGAATAAAGCTTTCTTATGAATGACATAAACACCGGGATTCACTATAAAAGTTTAATATTTAGTACTGATTCAAATTAAGATGTTCTAGTTGATCAGTTAGGATTTAACAAGTTTCTGTCAGTTAAGTCGTCATTAAAACCTTATGAGTTAGTTTAATATTTGAGCGACTTGCTTGGTTTCCAAATTATTTTTATTTTGAAACCTGTTGCTAAACTAACTGTCATTCTGTTATTGTGCAAAATGCATACTTTAAGTGCCCCTTTCGTTATAAATTTAGAAAAATACTCTACAGTGTGAGTTTTTAAAGTGTTACAAGGCGATATCTCGAAAATGGTTTAAAATAATTTCATAAAATTTTGATTAGTTAATAGGGAGATTGGAGACATATTTAAACACATTTCTAACATTTATCCCCGCTCTCTATTTTGAGAATTTTTGGAGTTTTAAATGGGATGATGTATTTTTCTTTATAAAATTCGAATCTACTGTAAAAAACTACGAATGTGTACAATTTTTTTGATTTGCTCATTCGGTTACAGAATTGTAGTTTATTAGGTTATAAAATAAAAAACATATGTACCATTTAATTTCAACTTGACTTTGGTCTGTCATGCTTGAGAAGTTGTTCGAAATGTCCTCCTTTAACTTCCAAACACTTCCTCATTCGTTTTTTAAATGAATTTCGTAGCCGCTGTATATTATAAAAACCTCAAAATTTAAAAAATTTAAAGTCTTCCTTATCTTTGGTGGGCTTATAAATTCATTTAGCAAATGCGGTCTCCGGTGGCCGAGTTGGTATGGCGCCAGCTTTTCAACCGAGAGGCGCGGGTTCGAATCCCGCTTCGACCATGGATATTTTGTGATTGTTGTTGGAAGGTGGTAGAGGAATTCTTCCTCGACCGAGGTGGTACCACCCCACACATCCTCTTGAAGGGCGGGTGAAATCCTTAGGGATGTTTCCAGCTCTGGATGTGTGAGTCGATTCCCCAGTACACCCACGGTACATAGTACTTAGACTTCGGTCTTCGTGGGCTGTCAGAAGATAAAAAAAGCAAAAAAATTAGCAAATGAGGTGAAAACTCTGATTAAAATACCACTCTAAGTTTTATCGGTAATGGGATAACGTGTCTGCAATTTCTTTTTGCAAAATCTCCCTAATTTTGATCGTTTTGCTCGGAATTCTTGAGGGGCACATGACTTATTGTTGTAAACGATTCGACTGACTACGTTCGTTAATGGTCATTACTCAAGTATGTAAACAATACTTTTATTACTACAAGTATAATAACTATAAATAATAACAATTAATAAATATGAAAATTTCTTTTTTCCTGGATCAACAAAGAAAAATCAAATCCTTCCTTCGTTTTTTCTCTCTCCTATTCAAATAATAAATGCTCTTTTGAATGCCACTGACATAAAAGCAAGGGTATAGAAATGATACCTGTTGGCCACAAAAAAGTTTTCATCTGTGTTGTATATAAGAATAATGCAATTTAGAATCCAAAAAGCTAGTTCAAGAGTTTTAAATAAGGGAAAACAAATAAGAGATTAATCAAAAATATGGCAAAACATAATAAAAAGTCTGTTAACGGAATAACGTTCTACAAACTAATATAATTTATAATTAATTGTTTGAAATACAATTTTTGAAATAAAATTTCATACACATTTCACAATAATTATCTCGGAGGTCTAGAGTGAACTCATAACTGATCCACCATTTCTTAATATCATGTATTATTCCACATAGTGGTTTTTTTCGGTGAGCAGCGCCTATTTCTGCTACAGTGGAAAATTAGGATATTATGTTTAACAATATCGAATTAGAAACCTTCGTATTTTTAATATTCTCTGAGGCAGCTTGATAATGATGCCAGTATAATATAAATTTTAATAACTACTTTACTATATCACAATTTATTGGTACATGTGTGAATCACCAGTACCGGCCTGCCTCTATAATCTGCATCAGGTTCGTATTTTTACATTCTTTATTAAAATGTCTGCCCGCTTTTTAGGGTAGTAAACAGTTTCTGTTTCTTTTCTATTTAAATCGTTTTTCAGTTATGATCGCAATTACGCTTTTTTTATTCATATATTTCACCTTTTGAAAGTTTTTTTCCTAATTTAACTGTTCCATACGTGCGAGCAAAGTATTTTATCTTAATAACAATGTTTTAAAGTAAATAAAACAGTAAAGAGCAACGGATATTGTAAAGATTAAAATATTTAGAAATATACAAATTGGTGTCCTATAAAACTCAGTCTGATTTAACCCCACACCTGACACCAGGTAAGGATATATATTTTAAACGATGCACATAGGGTTACTTTACCGATCTAGCTGGCCAAAATTGTTTAAATTGTTTTATTGGTTTATCTTGTGTATTTGTGATTTAGTATTTTATTCTTAGTAATTTAGAAAGCTATAATTAAAGAAAAGGCTGAAAATTATTTTTGCTTATCACTTAATTTTCTAAATATATAAAAAGTTAACTAAAAGAAAACCAATGCCACGATTCTTCATCAGATGCCATATTATCTGTGCCACTCGAAGATTGCTCCGATGTATTTATAGACTGTTCAGCAGGTCGGCAGGGTATACCGGTTGCATATTTACAGATGCTAGCATGTGTTGACACCAGGGTGTTGAAATCAGCGAGGGTTTGGAAAAACAGTACATTTACAAATGCTAGCAGATTTGGACACCAAAGGCGATCATAGTGTTGAAACCAGTCAGCTTTAGATAACCTGAGCAGTAGATAACCTTTTTCCATGATTGTGCCTGTACGGAAAATAACAATAAAACGTTGTTGGAATATTGAAAAAAAATATTTATTAAAGCAAAAGAACAAAATAAAAATAAAATATTAGGTTAATGAGCAGATCCATGCCCTTCAGCATTAGGCTGGTTTTGTGAGATGTTAAGATGAATAAGAAATAAAAGCTAACCCAGACCGGCCCTACAAGGTGCAGAAATTAAAATTGCATAATAGTCGTGAAATACGCTCTCGGACAGCTTTGCTCAGTTTTAGGTTTCATCAGTATCTTTTTAAATAAAATGTCAGGTGTATGCGGTGCTGCCAAAATTTTATACCAATACGAATCGCACAGTCGCAGTAAAAAAACTCGGCAAAGATAAAAAATTAAAAAAATATACTGATGAAACCTAAAACTGAACAAACCTGTCCGAGAACGTATTTAACAACTCTATGGCCACAAGAAGAAATTATATTATTTCTAAGAACAGCTTTAATGCCAAAATTTCACAAAAAATAATTAAATATTAACAGAGCCCTAACCCGTTGCCAATACACCTTTTGAAGCTGATATAAAAATTTGTGGGAAAAACTAGTTGTAAATTTGGCAACACGGTGTCTCCATCAAAACACTCGCATCAAAAACATTAAAACTGCGGGACATGAAGTAATCTTAATTTGGAATTGCTTTTAATAATGGCAAAATCCTCCCAATAGTGTTAAAAGTTGAATCTCTGATTGCGGAATTACATATTATTATAGTGTCAATTTAATACCGGTGTCAACATCAGTTAGCATCTGTAAATGTATGCCCACTGCAAACGCTCACTGGTTTCAACACTGTGATCGCCTTTGGTGTCCAAATCTGCTAGCATTTGTAAATGTACTGTTTTTCCAAACCCTCGCTAATTTCAACACCCTAGCATCATGTAGCAACATGCTAGCATCTGTAAATATGCATACCGGTTCAGCTGGACGTAGCATTTCTAGTGTTTCTGTTAGAAATGGTTTTGACTTTTTTTTCTGTGTTGTCTCATGCTGGACAGAAGAGGGTCAGAGCTAAGAAGTAATCGATTGAGCACATCTCTATTGCACGATTCTCTGGAAATCTTTCTAGCAAAATTTAGGCGATACTGTCGAAAATGTTTAGTTCGCGCCTCAACAGCCTGTTCCTTGTAGCCAGTTATAACTTTTCATAATATATAGATCTTCTTTCTTTTGAGCTGCACTCCATATTCATTTAAATTCAGATTTGACCTATGAAAATTTATGTTTTATATCTTCGACGCATTCTTCCGAGTTATCACACAGTTTGTTCAGTAGTCTTCGATAAACTCTAATGTCTTAGTGATATCAGGAAAATTTTGTTACTGCATTAAGTTAAACGGTTCACTGCGTGTCATAATTTTAACGCCCGATGACCCTAAAAAAAAGAAAACAAGTTGGATAGGTTACAAAATCTTAAGTCAAAATTTATCCATCCTTACTATGTTAAATTAAAATACAAATCTTCATATTTCACTAGTTTGCCAGGCTGTTTTTTTGCACTCTTCTTTAGTAACAAATATAAGCTTGATATTAAAAAAAAAATACTAACCGGGACCGACCCTGAAGTACAACAAATAGCTCCAGGATAATACGATAGCTTTAAAATAAGACAGAAAATACGGACTATTTAAAAATAAGTTTTGAAAAAGTTGAATAAAACTTAATCACCATACAATTCATTGGAGAATGTGCACACTTACCGGCTTCCCCACAGTCCATAACTATTTACTTCCAAATATCAAGGAAACAAAATTAATACACTGCCAGAAGTACACTGTCGGTAGTAATGCCAAGAGACGATATCTTTCAGACAAAGTTACGATCAAATTTCGAATGATGAGGCCTACTGCAGCACAGTGCACAGGCAGAAGTGGGGTACGGTCTTATTCCCACACTATTTACCTTTGTCTTGTACCACTTTATTTATGCCTAGACTTAATTTGGTAAAACTGAATTTTGGCTAGCTAAATAGACGAAATACCCCTGTCTATGACGTTTCGCAATGTCAAAGAATTACCTTCTAGTAATGATTTTGACTCCCGAGGGTCCTAAAATGTTATTAAAGATAAGTTCAATTTTTTTATCGCTAATACGGTTTTGATGAAAAGGGTCTCTCTTCATTTATAATATCTGAGAAAATTCATGACCGGGACGAATCCTGAAGTATATTAAAACCTTTAGGAAACATAAAATTTGTGAACAAAAACAGTTCAATAATTTTTATAATGCTATCTTGTTAATAAAACTTAAATTCCTACAATGAAATAATATCTAATATATTGTATATATCTGCCGTAGAACAATCTATACTGCAATATTTCTGAAAAATATTTTAAAAACACTTGTAAAATATTACGAGAAAGACAACGCTATGAACAGATACACGTGCACTGTAAATAAAGCTCAAATTCTGACTGAGCGTACGGTACCTGCGAACGCCAAGGGCTGCACAATCTATATCGGAATTTTTCTTGCACCATCAAGTCCTAGTTGAAAAGTTTTTAAAATTTTTGTCTGATGCAGTACCTCATACGGTAAAAGTGGGATAACTAAAAATATTTTATCTAAATAGGGTTCATATTACTTGCCTGCTACATGGATTAAATCAAGTCGCTGAATCAGTCAGAATTGGGTATCCCTTAGCAAATAAATTAATTTCAATTCAATAAAAAAGCGTTTTTAAAAGCACTTTTAAGAGTACAACTATAAAAAATTGCCAAGAGCTTTGAGCTTTTATACCTGATATTATAGTTTCCTTAGAAAATAAAAAATTACGCTTAAGAGCCTCCATTGGCCTAATTAAAACAATTTCTGGTAAAAGTAAAAATGTTCCCAGTGATATAGGTGTTAAAATAAGACAACAATTAAATGTTCTCTAGAAAGAAATGAGGGATTTAAATATTTAATGGAAGTGGTAAATATTTTTGACGGTAAATTAACCGAAGAAGTTGTACCTTGGCCATGTGCGTTAATACTAAAATGACAGTATTACCGATTACATCAGTAGTTGTTGAAAGAAGATTTTCGGTGACTTAACATATTTTTGCGGACAGAATGCAAATCTTTTTGGTAGAGAATTTTGAAAAGCAATTAATTATAAACTCTTTTTTATAATATATCAAATTAAAATTTTTGTCTAGCTATAACTGTATTCTTGTATTCTTTTAACTTAAAAATAAATGCTTCTCATTGTCAAAATCAATTATTGTGTATTTTTTTATCTTCCAACCCATATATTTTTCATGTTTAGGTAAAATTGCTACATAGTTTTGTTAAAAAATATTTATTGCTATTATATTTTCTGATTTAAAAATAGCTGTTTGGCTTTAAAAATCAGTTCTATATGTTTCTTTTTAATTTTCAAATTTCTATGCATTTTGCATATTTATGGTAAATTGTTGCATATTTTTTTAAATAAAAAGATTGCTTATTTACGTGCATATTTTGATTAAATTTAGATGCATATATTCCGCTCTCTATTTATTAATTTACTATTCTGTATAACGAACTGTTTATTAAAAACGTTAGACTATCTAACTAACTTTGTTAAACCATGTACTTTATGGAAATATGCACCAGGTATTTAAGAGCAAAACGCAATTAACACGTTTGTATTTCTGGCACATCGCCAAAGTGTTAAATACGTGCACGAGAGTCACACATGAAAATTAGATATAACAAATACTTAACAAATCAGCGCATTGGTAGAAGCAGAATTTGTTTTATGGCCGAAACTGCGCAAACGTTTTCCTAACCTGAAGAACTAGCTAAACAATTTTAAAAATAGGTATTTTTTTAATCATGAAATGTGTACCATATCTAAATAAAAATCTTTTCAGTCATGTGATAGTGAATGTGAATATAATTATTCAACTTTTAACAAAATTTCTGAAAGTGTAGCTTTGCAGGTGTAACGTACTTCAGTCTGTGCAGCGAGTAAGGTTCTGTACTCCTCAACAAACTTCCTTTTTAGGGTCTTCCACTAAGAAGTTTTCTTTTCAATCGACTCTTGTAGTAGACGGTCACTTATGTAACCTATACCTATAAATACCACCGATTTAGTCAAAAGCTCAGCCTCACGAAAGCAACCCTATTTCTTCATCACACTGACTACTGTTCTATACTAAATCAATCCTTAGTTATGTTGACGATAGTAACTTCAACTTGACTTAATTTAACTTAAGTTAATTTATAGTTCCCAGAGTGGGCAAACTATCTGGATTTATTTTTGTTTGCTAATATCAAAATTTATATTATAGGCCGACACATAACATGACCGCGACATTGGGTTCGATTTTTATGTAGTTAATTTAATTACGTCTCTCTAAGAAATTATGGACCATTTTCTTGAATTTAATATCAAAATCAAATGGATTATTTTAGTATTAATAAAGATGCGGCTTCGGTGTTATATGGTAAATTGAAGTCAATACTAAAAGAAAATGGATACAGGTATGGAAAAAAATTATTTAATGTGGGGGAGATATAAGTGGAACAAGTCAGAGCCGCTAATGCGTATATTAGAATGAGAAGAGTAATTGCAATACGTCGGATATTGAGGATCCGCGCCTGTCTGTCAAACTGTCAACGCAAATCGCCAATTCAACCAGTCAGTAATACTTTGTCATTAAAGACAAAGAGAGCAATGGCCGACCAAAGGTCCGAACCAACGAAAAAATTCAGGAAGTAAGGTAAATTGTAGAAGGGCAGCCTTAAACCCCAGTTCGACATCTGAGTCACCTCGAGCTACACAAAAGTGCAGACCAAAAAATAAAACGGCATGCGACATTACTTTACTGTTCAGAGTTCTAAGAAATGTAAGTACACTAATTCATAATGGACCAAATATCTGAACCTGTTCTTGCGAAAACAAAACGGTTTGCCATCCTCACTTATCAATATTCTAGCATTTTTTTCATTTACTTATACCTTCTGTCCATTTAGACTGATGATATATGAAAATTTTTCGAAAACATTTTTTCGAAACTATATTTTTTCGAAAACTGAACTTTTTCAATAATACAGATATTCTAAAAATGGGGATGTTTTCAAATTTTTTTTTTTCTGAAACCAACTTCGAATTTTTTTTAACCACTTTTTGAAACTAAATTTTTTCAAGAAAACATGTTTTTAGAAGGAATATTTTTTAAACATTGTTTCGCAAAAGTCTTCGAATATTCATATTTAAAAACAACCCTTTTTTGAAACTGTGTTGAGACTTACGCGCTGCCTACTGCGCTACCGAGGCTTGATTTTTTTTTTTTTTAAAGTAATTTACTACAGAGTAACATAGCAAATACAAGGAAATGTAAACCTGGCCAAACACAAAAATGGTTCGTTTGGGTTAGTTATGATCTTTTTGTCATTTTTTCATTGATATCATCATCACATAGAGCATAGAGTTCATAATTTAAATTTAGAAACACTATGTTTCCTAAAACATATATTTCCGGGAAATATATTTTTAACAAGTTCTTTTTAAAAAAATACATTTTCCAAGCTACTAGAATTCATAATTTAATTTTCTAAATATTGTTTTCGAATAAATATTTTCTCGAAAAATGTACAGGGTCTTCCAACGAGGACTGAACAGGGGCTCATTTTTGAGCTTCCTTGTATTTAAAGAAAAATCTAAAATTGCCAATCGATGTACTTTTTCCTGCAGAATTCAAAAATGAAACCAAAAATTTATTTGAACCAGAAACAAAAGAGTTACGCTATGGATAAGGTGTTTTTTAAATGGAACATAGCTTTTTTTATACGATTTTCGGAACGAGTGATTTTTTTTATGTCCGTTCTGATTAAAATATTTAATATTGTGACAGCTATTTTTATTAAATTTTAATGTTTTATCCAGTATAATTTAACTTCAACCTGTTTGAAATATACACTAGGTAATAAAGGTAAAATCACCTTGAAATCCTTCAAAGTCAAAAAATTTGACAAATTTACTATAATATTGCCGAAATGAAATATTCATTAGATGAGAGATTGCAGATTGTTATCTTGTGAAAATTTGCAATAAATCTTCTCCTTGCTTCTCTTGCATTTTCTTGGCATTTGTAGAACAAGATAACAATCTGTCAATTTTTTGACTTTGAAGGATTTCAAGGTGATTTTACCTTTATTACCTAGTGTATGTTTCAAACAGGTTGAAGTTAAATTATAATGGATAAAACATTAAAATTTAATAAAAATAGCTGTCACAATATTAAATATTTTAATCAGAACGGACATAAAAAAAATCACTCGTTCCGAAAATCGTATAAAAAAAGCTATGTTCCATTTAAAAAACACCTTATCCATGGCGTAACTCTTTTGTTTCTGGTTCAAATAAATTTTTGGTTTCATTTTTGAATTCTGCAGGAAAAAGTACATCGATTGGCTATTTTAGATTTTTCTTTAAATACAAGGAAGCTCAAAAATGAGCCCCTGTTCAGTCCTCGTTGGAAAACCCTGTACCTACCTGTTTTAAAAATTATTTGTTTGGATATTTTTGAAAAAATAGACTTTCGAAATACAGGGAAAATATTTCATAAATCCATTTTCAAAGAATCATCTTTGAAAAAGCGGTCACGACATTTTTCCAGAAATATAGATTCGGAATGTATTTTTGAGAAAATATTTTTAAAAAATTTCGTTAACCCATTTTCGAAAAAGCTGATTTTCGAAAAAAAAAATACTTTCCAAAGAGATATTTCCTGAAAACAAATACTATTGGGTTATTTATTTCGTTTAGAATCCAAAACTAGGCAGGCGCAAATTTTGATAAAATCGCAGTGGGATATGTAAGGAGTGTTTTCAGAAACAGAGCATGTAAATCAAAAACGCCAATAAAGGCTTGCATTTTTTATATTACGTATTAGTATTGATCTATTACTCATATTTCTTTGGTATAATTCATTTTAAAGACCTTCCACATACGGCAAAATGTTTGTTTTTGTTTATAATATTTTGTAGAATTTGTAGAAATTGTTAATGTTTATGTTAAAATATTTGTTTTTATAAAATTCGCTATTGAAATCCTTTTTGTACAAGGCTCTAGGGGGGCGCCTCATGCGCCTCCCTAAATCCGCCACTGGGCACTTGCAATACATTTTTGAAATCGGACTTGCATCTTCATGCTTGCATCTTCTCACTTCTGTCCAAGAGTTACTTCCTGACGACCCGCCGAGGAAAGTACAGTTTTCCCAATGGTTTATGGATACACATGGATGGACAGAACAGTAATAATGGATTTGAGAACACATTTTTTAGCGACGAGGCTGGATACGTGAATTCGCAGCAGATCAGAATGTGGAGCTCAAATAATTCACATTTTTATTTTATAGAAAAGCATCTACTTCTTCAGAAAATTTGCGGCTGAGCAGCGATAAGTAATATAATCGGAGGTTTTCTAGGCCAATATTTTTTGAAGGCTCTACTAATTCGGATCGATACCTACAATAAATTTTAACACCAATTATAGAGCAATTAGATGGCGAAGAAGTTCAACAAGGTTATTTTTAGCAAGCCCATCCACGTGACTCGAAATAATTTAAGTTTCTCGCAGGAATTTACAAGTATAAAATGATTAGCGGGAATATGCCAGTAAGCTGGCCACCTCGATCATGCGACCTTACCCCATGCGGTTTATTTTTATGGCCTCATATTAAGAATTTAATTTTTAAAACCCCATGTCCAAATTTGGAGGAGCTGCAAGGGCGAATCACTTTAAAGTTTGAGGACATCAACAACTCTCCTGAAAAACTGAATAACGTTTTTGCTTGTATAAGAAAAGAATTTGAATTTGTCTGGAACAGCAAGGTAGGCTGCTCAGGGTTGCTCATTTAGTATAAGTAAATTTTGTAAAAAAATTAAAAATGTTATTTGAAAGTATCAATGTATATAAAAATTTTATTTTTTTAAACCCTGTATTATTAAAAGAATTTAAAATGCCTGTTATGAATCAATCTAAATTTTACAGATAATAAGAATTTATGGTAACAGGTTAAGGGGTAGTTATATAAAATGAATTAATCAACGACACGCGGAAAATTTTTAAAGCTTACTGCGCGGTAGTTTCTTTTATCTTGCGGTATTTTCTTTAATAAACTGCATAAAATTACAAATTACAAGTTACTCTTCCATACGTTTATAACATAAATCTATTTGTTTTTATTTTGACAGTGACGTGATCCTATATCTCGTTCTAGGTTTCAGATATTATTTGAATCAGTTTCTTAGGAATATTATATTATTAATGCTAAGACAACCTTATAAGCAGCAGATGGCTATAAAATAGTGACAACGTTTATAAAAAAAAATTAGAATCCCTTGTACAGAAACAATTCCAAATAATATAATTTCAGTGTTTTCCCAGAATCGAAACTAAAATTAATTTTTTTCTTGCTTTTATAACGAAAATAAACTCATCTATATTAAATGAAGTTTCACAGCAGTGCTACTTGGTTAAAGTGATTGCTATTTTGCTTTCAGTAGTTAACACATACAACAGCTCTGCTGGAAATTAAATTTTATTTAATCTCGCCGTAATTTGGAAGTAGCAACTCCTCTATCGGCTTAAGTAAATCAAGGAGTTAAATTGAGCAGAATTAATTTCAATTTATCAGCAGGTGTTATGCCATTGAGGTAACAAAACCATTTACACAAAATGTTATAGAATTCCTTATAATTCCAACAAGTTCTATTTAAAAACAAGTGATTTTATTAAGGTTGGTGAGCAATAATAGCTTTTTTACTTCCTTTCAAAACGAAGAATTGAAATGTGAAAAAATCATCTTTTAAGATTTTTTAAATCTTCACGTGTTTGGGCTCCTAGGCTTCACAAAACATGGTTATTCGCTTCCGTCTGGCTGTCTGTTAAATTTTGCCTGTTTTTGTTTTAAACCTGCCTGTTTGCTTTTATTTAAGAAAACTATTTTTCATTCTGTATCTAATGTAGATTGTTACAGTTAATGAAATTGGGCCAAATTTGGATAATTTAAAAATGAAAAGATTCTAGCAAATACCCTGTGTCATCTGAAAGAACTGAGGTTGAAGTACAAGATAAAAATAAATAAAAATGTAACTAAATACATGAAATGCCTTTAAAAAAGGAAAGGATTAATACAAGTCTGCAAGGAATTAAAAAAAGGACAGTCGAAGTAAGCGGGACGTAAAGAGCAGAACAGCACAAATAAAGCATTGGCAGAGAAAAGACTGCTACTTACCAGCAGTACAGAGATAAAAATAAGTAAGCGCTTCTTATAAACTTATGTATGGAATGTTGCCTTATGCGAATGCGATACCTGTTCTATAGGTAAGGAACAAAATCGGCAAAAAAAATCATTTAAAATATGGTGTTACACAAAATTGATAGAGACAAGTATGGTAGACAGGATCGTCAACGAAGTTACTAAATCACATGAAAAAGGACTCTATGCACACCATAAAGAAAAGAAGAGACAGGATAAATAAAACATAACAACCCTGCGCTGCTAATCGTCGAGAGAACAGCCGAAGGAAAGAGTATATTTATTAGACACATATACTGAACAAAGAATAAGGCTGAGGCCTGGCTGCAGTTGGCCAGCTTAGTAGTAAGAGGTGAGCTAAATAGGTGCTATCATAATATACCCTAGCAAACAAACACATAGTGACGTATAAAACTGTCCAGACCAAGCGCTTGGAGTTAACTCCAAGCGCTCGATCTGGACAGTTTCATACTTAACCATGTGGTTGTTCGTTTATCGTAGCACCTAGCTAACCTCTTACCACTACGCTTGCGAGCTGCAGTTTGACCTTATAAGAGATGTATGTGTGACTAGCTGTAGGAAAGTACAGGATTTAGTGCAGGATCAACCAAGGTGGAGAAATATGTAAAGCCAATCTTAGAATTGTAAACATCAACAAGACTTTGACAAGGCATGGACACTAAGGCCGAAATAATATCTTTAGTAAGTTTCTTTAATAACACTAAACATTTTTAGTTGTTGGCAAAATTTTCTCGTTTAAATATGACTATGACCTACATTTATTACAATGTAGTTGTTCTGGATTTCTACAGCCACTATTGCCTTAGATACATTGTTTGACCTACATATTTCGTCAGGTGTACTGCACTTGTTGTGGTAAAATGCTGCCTGCTTACTTCTAAGTTTGAGAGGATTTAAATTAATTTTAATTAAATCTCATACAGTAACTTAAACTAAAACGAAGTAATAAATTAACTATACACATTGAGAGGTTGCAAAACGTTTTAATGTTGATCAGAGAAGTGCATTAATGTACAGTTACGAAAGTTTACTCTAATCAACTCCTTAAATTAAGTTTATAACTTTAATACCCAACTCAGCAATTAATTAAATGTATTGTGCTACTTTGGGTTATGATAAAAATCTAGAAATATATGGCTTAATTGACACAGCTTATGTCCGGACTTAAATTTAGCACTCAACTATTGAAGTTTGACAACGTTTGCGTCGAAATTGTTTATTAAATTACAGTAGAATTTATGTAGATTTTTTAATCTTAAGCTGTAGTCCCTTATATAACACACAAATTGTAAAGTTTTTTAATTAAATAATTTTGTATATCCTGCGGAGTGGTAGATTGCTCATCTCACGCCCCTCCCTAAGATTGACTCTCCCCAAGAGTACAAAGATTAGAGGTCTGCACTGCTCGTATTATTAAAGCTATTGAAGTATGTTGTGACAGCGCAAGTTGTGAAATTTGCGGGGAACAGTTTTCTCCTTCCTAAAACTCAATGTAGATTTAGAAGTGATCACAGTTGCTCAACTAGTTTGTAGAATGTTATAGATACAATTTATAAGACTTTGAATTGTAATGGCTGTACTATTTTAGATTTTCTCTATTACTCCAAAACCTTTGATGCTAATCGACATGAAACATATTTACTCTGCCTACGAGGACAAAGATTTGAGGCCTAAAAGTGCCTAAATATGTTGTGACGGCGCAGGTTGATAAATTTATGGATTCTCTTCTTCCTGAAAGTCAGTCTGGATTTTAAAGGGATCACAGTTGTGCAACTACTCTCTTAAATGTTGCAGATGTAATTTGTAAAACTTTATATCCTAATGGTGGTACAATTTTAATTTTGCTCAATTACTCCAAAGCTTTTGATACTAACTATAGGGCATGAACCACTTTAAAAGTTCTTAGATTTTTTGGGGATGATCTTTATTGCGGTCGTCTCTCCGTTTAGACCAAGAGGCGACTGTAGAAACACCGCACTCATTTGTAAAAGCTCTCTCTAAAACCCTAGCTGTACGGTTGCCATGGAAAACCCTGATAAGACGGCGGGGTGTAGTAAATCCACCCCTCCCTGCCATCTTATCAGGAGTTCTCAAGACAACCGTAATACGATAAGTACTACCTTTGCTTAGGTTGGGTTTGATCTTTTCAGAAATAAGCAGGATATTTTTACGGTCGCCTCTTCGCCCATTATTTTCCTGAAAATGTATAGGGCCGCCTAGCAGCCATTAAATGTCAATGTGGAAAGTTGAATTTTTTATCTTTGGACAGCCCATAAAGGTTTAAGCCTAAGTACTATTTACCGTGGGTGTACTAAGAGTGTCCGACTCACACATCCAGAGCTGTAAACATCCGTGTGGATTTCACCAGTCCTTTTAAGTAGATGTGTGCCTCCTCGGACGAAGACGAGCTCCTCTACCGCCTTCCTTAATGGATTTTGAATAAAAGGTATATTAAATACCTAATAAATGTACCGGCCTTTTATATTTCACCAAATGCTATTTAAACATAATATTGGCAAATTAAACAGCATTTCAAGTGTCACTTCAGATAATTAAAATTTTAGAGCTCTGCAACCTGCTGAAAATGGTATAACGTACTGCAAATTTAACTAGCTGAAATGTTGAAATCAACACACATAAAACTTTTTTTGGCCTATAAACCACCCAAACGAGAGATCCTGATGGCAACATTTATTGCTATAACTTAATCGGATTTACTGCTCTTCAATTTATTTTCTTTGATGTTTTTATTATCGACGTGTTTACGATTCTTTGTCGTTTTACACCTTGCGATAAAACTGCCGACGTCCATATTTTTTTGTATTTTTCTTTTTTATTGACATAATTTGTTTAATGTAATAAAGCATATGACTCTGACTCTAAAAGAAAAATAGCATTTTTTAAATAAGTTTAAAGCCCTCAGACAATTTACGAAATTGTGTGTTAGGGGATGCGATTTTAACTTATTCAAGTAGGCACTTCTTACCAAATTTTAGAAAAATATTATATTGTCTTTTATAAATCACAGTCTTATAGCTAGGGTTCTCACCTCTCCTGATTTTCCGAGAGTCTCCCGAAATCGACTTTTTATCTTATCAGCAAAACAATTGAGCATCGAATAAAAAAATATAGTACCTATAAAACATAGATTTTCTTGCTTAGGTTATAAACAATAAAAATGAATTATAATATAAACAGATAAATGTTAACATTGGCCAATAAATATCAAAAGAAATTTTCCGCATTCCACATTTCCCGCCATTTAATTCTTCGCACTTTTCATACATTCTTCTCTGCCTCTGAAGTGTGTTTATAATACTTTTAGCATCATTTTCGTTCAGGTTTGTTACTTCGTTTCTCACCTTCTTTTGAAGTCCTTCAATATCTTCATTGTGATTGCTATGGGAAGTGATTGCAAGACGGCGGGCGAGAAGAAATCGCCGTCACGTAGTGCTGTGAAAAATATCTGTAAACACTGTAATACAGGAGTGGTTAATTCAGTTAAGTGTATTAAATGTAATCTGGTGTTTCATCCAAGCTGTATGGTGTAATCAGCGCAGGGAAAAAGTACTTTGTGTCGTCATGAAATGGAAAATTCCGACAATGAAGAGGTTATGAAAGCAGAAACGCTAATTAATGAAATATTTTACTTAAGAGAATCATAAAGGAAATGGAGAGTAAGTACGACCATTTACTGGAAAACTGCGTGCTATTAAAAGAAAAGATAGTTTTTCTCAAAGAGAAATTGCAAGAAACATGTGGAGTTCAAAGTTCAACCGTCATTCCTATCCTTTCCCCTTCACCAAAGATCCAGAAGGCACATGACGGCAGATCAGTCCCAAAAGCAAAAACGGTCAACAAGGCACAACCGAACCTGGAGAGCACGGTTTTAAACAGCGAAATCCTAAAAATCAAAAGTCCTACTTACGCAACCGTAAGTGCACCAAGTAGTGCTGCCAATAGGAGAAATAGAAAACCACCAGCGACGAAGAACCCTAGCCATACAATTATAACTTCTGAAAAAGTAAATCATGCAATTCATGAAGCACAAACAATTAATAAAATGCGTGAAATTCAAAATCTAAACAGGCAAGACCCTGAGATCATGGAAAATCAGGATGGATGGCAAAGGGCTAGGCGTAGGTGACGTTTTGTGGTGGGTCAAAATACCACACGTTTAGAAGCTGTACCCAAACAAGTGTCCCTCCATGTATCAAGACTAAAGCCAACAACGACAGCAGACGATCTGAAAAAGGTTTTGGAGCCAGATTTCGCTGGAGTAACATGTGAGCTCCATCCATCTAAACATCCCAACATATATTTTTATTTATTTATTTATTATGGGACTTGTCCAATCAACAAGGTTACAAACAGCAAGTAACATAAAATACAAAATTGTGAATGAAACACTCAACTTAGGTCCTAACTATAAATATGTTGTAAAGAAAATAATGTTAGACTAACTTAATACAAAAATACATCAGTTTAGATAAGATAAGATAATTTTGTATTATAACTCACAATTCTATACACTTACACTAGGCAGTACATCAAACTTTGTCAGATCAAATTTGTTACAAACAATAAGACTAATACTAGAGTTCATCTTGTTCAGATTGTAGAGATCTTCATTATTGCAGTTAGTTCACTGTTAAGCACCTAAGCCTGTATTGGGCTTGTGTGTGCTTCCGACAAATCAATAGACGATCTCTACATCTTTGTCACATACATCAATAAACAAGTACACAATACATTTATTTATTTATTTAAATCCGTATGTCCCTATACAATACACACTATACTTTATGTCTAATCCGCCAACAGTACGACTCTCAGTGATATGATTGTAGATTTCTCCAAACCAATCTTTTAAGCCCTTCACAAATCTAGGAGCACTTTCTATTTTCTTTAAGCTATTAGGGAGTAGGTTATACAATTTAGGTGCCAAATACTTAAAATGTCTTTGAGTTGAGGTGAAGAGTGTATCCGGCACAGCAAGGTGTCCATTCGAAATCGCCCTAGTTGAGAATGGATGTGCGAACAGATCACCCACCAGGCCACTCCTTCTTGCATATTTAATAGTTGACAAGATAAAGAGTTGTCGAATCCTAAAGATACCGCTGTCTTGAAAAATCTTTTCTGAGGAGGTTAATACTGGTTTGTTCAGCATAATCTTTATGATTGACTTTTGTGTGATACTAAGCTGCCTAAGGCATGGTCTGCTAGCATACCCCCAGGCCACAACTGCATAGCTCAAGATAGACTCCACTATTGCACTATATACTACTTTTAACAGTTTTAAAGACACTATTTGCCTTGGTAAAATTTGTATATTGTCTTTCTTATTTTTTTAGTGACCTCTTGCACATGTGTGTCCCATTTTAAAAATTTATCCATATAGACACCCAAGTATTTCACATACTGTTCCTGGCTAATTTTTCTGTCACAGATACAGTTTTTATAATTTCCTTTTATACAGTTTTCGCTAAGAATTTTAAGGTTGATGTTGGGGGCCGAGCCTCCTTCATTTAGGGCGTGTACCGTTGTCAACTTCGGTTACGGTTTTGTGTCCCGTAAGTATCGGTAATCTGAAAAGTTGGCAGATTGGAAACGCAATATCTGTCATTAATGTCACCGAAGAAACCGAGCGGTTAACCAGGTTTGACAACGGTACACAGCCTAAGTGAGAAAGCCAGATAGTGCGTTATGCTTCAATAAAAGTAACGATTCTTCAGGAGCAACTGAAAAATGCATGGAAGCGTGATATATGGCCAAATGGCGCAATTGTAACACGTTTTTTTTTGCCAAGAGAAGGATAACATCTCAAGAGGAACAGATGGGTCCGATGATTCAACAAAGCTAAATAGGAATAAAAATCAATGTAGTTCACAACGAATCGATCATACATCAAAATATAAGCTCCATAGGAAACTGCCTGGATGAACTGCAAGTTTTTTTGGACAGCCAGCCGGAGTGTACTGTTTTCTGTGCTTCTGAACATTGGAAGTCAGAGCAAGAATTGCAGAGATACAAAATTCAGACCTTTGACTTAGTCTCTTCATACTGTAGATTGGGGGGGGGGGGGGGCAGCATGGGGGTGTTGCAGTGTACTGCAGACAGGACCTACAATGGAAAGCAAGAGATGATATACAGTGAAGGGTGTACTGGAATGCGCGGCACTGGAGGCCAATGTTGCTGGTCGGAAGCTTACTTGTGCATGTGCATGTATGTATCGGTCACCTAACAACGATAATAATGTTGATTGTTTTTGGCATCATTTAGAAATAATTTTAAATAAGTTAATAAATAACAGTACATTGAATTTATTTTTTATCGCTGGAGATTTTAATATAAACATAAAATTAAAAACCAAGGAGACCATACATTTTCTTTCACTAACGCAGAGTTTCGGCTTAGAACCTACAATCTCAGACATCACTAGATCCCCAACAGGGACCTGTATCGACAATATTTTTATCAGCGAATGTGAATGGGAATTTTGTGTGGTGGAAAATGGGATATCTGATCATAATGCTCAGATAGTGTGTGTTTTGGGTGATAATGAAAATGAGAAAAAGTCTTACTATAAGAGGGTTTTTAACACAGAGAACGTGGAGAGTTTCAGATGGATGATTTCGGGTGAATCATGGTTATTTGTATATGAACAGCATGCTTGGTATGTTAATGCTCAGTGGAATGGTTTTATGTCAATACTGTCTCCAATATTTGAGGCGGGCTTTCCGAAAAAGCTTGTTAGGAGGGGCTGTAAAAGAAGAAGTTGTTTATATAATTCACCTGAGGTTCAAACTTGTAAGGAGCAGCTTGATTTAAGGAGAGAGCTCTCCACTGTATGTAATGAATATAAACAATTATACAATGAAGCAAAAAAGCGTTACAATGAAACTCTAAGGGTAACAAGACAAAAGACGTATCTGGACAAAATAAACAGCTCTGACAACAAGAGCAAGTCTGTGTGGCAGATCGTTAATAGCCGTACCAAAAAATGTAGCAGCAAAAAGAGCTTGGGGCCATATGGTGACCCGCAAATTTTTGCTAATAATTTGAATACATTTTTTAAAAATGTTGCAGTCAACTTAAAAAATAAACAAAAAATACATTTTTCTTGCTCTATAATGTAAGATCAATTTTTATCCAGCCAGTTACGCCCTATGAGATACGGGATATCCTAAAAAAATTTTAAAAATAAAGTGTATGGTGGTTATGATGAAATACCTGTTTCTCTGATAAAGTTTTGCGGATACGAGATACTGGAACCTCTGGTATATATAATTAATATCACTTTAAATTCTGGTACGTTCAGAGATCAATTGAAAATAGCTTTAATTAAACATATTCCAAAAAGGGGGATCCCACTTTCATTGAAAATCATAGGCCGATAAGTTTACTACCATCAAGGTCAACATTTTTTGAAGCTGTCATGTATCAAAGAATAATGAATTTTTTCATTACAAATAATTTGATGAGTGATTCTCTGCATGGGTACTTAAAGGATAAAAGTATAGAAACTGCAGTTTTTCAGTTCTTGCAATATGTAGATGAGGGCTTTGAAGCAAAGAAATGTTTATCAGGTGGTTTTTAGATCTGTCTAAAGCACTTGACTGCATAGAGCATGAGATCCTGTTGGAAAAGTTAAATAAGTATGTCATAAGAGCTGATATTTTATTTCTTTTGTTAGATTTCTAGCACATGTTTTTATGGAATGGCGAATGCGCCAAGCCATTTTCAACTATTTTATGTTACTGATTTAATGACGTGACAAGTTTGTCTCGCGGAAAAGAACAAACCTTAAATTATCAAAGTACAGATAAAACGTTATCCATAAATCATTCTATAGCCATAAGCCAACATCTAGGAAAATTAGGCAAATGGGAGGAAGAAGAAAAATTTGAGCATACTCTTTTTTATTGGGAACAACACTGTTTTTATTTATTTGTCTTTTACTATTGCGCCTTTTACCAACAAGGATAAAAGGAAATCGGATTCCGTTGGGAATAGTATCAGGAAAGAAAAGAATATTGTGATGGCTAATCTTTCAAAATAGATAACCAGCAATACTTCCACAAGCGAAGAAAGTATGATAAAGATTTAGACATATTTTTTTTCGTCTTTTTCTAATGCACTTTTACCAACAGGGATAGAAAGAAATCTGATTTCCCCGCGATTATCAGGAAAGAAAAGATGAATATTGTAATTGCTAAAATATGCTCTGGTGTGAACTGTCCGTGGAACTGACCAGTATATAGGGTGAATTCTTGTTCAACTGTTTTTTCTGTCATCATTTTCAAATCAAATTGGATAGAATATAGTTGATTAATTAGGTTTTGACCGGTTTTGTCCAGTCCTTGCTAATAATGTGCAATTTAAAACTTATGAATTATTCTAGTATTTTAGCGATTTGCTTAGTTTCCAAATGATTTTCAATTTAGAACGTGTTGCTAAAGAAAATGTAGTTCTATTATTGTGGAAATTAGTACGTACTGAAATTGCCCTTTCCTTTATAAATTTGAGAGAAATCTCGAAAACAAATTCATAGTATAAAACTTAGTTGTCTTATTCTTACACTTTTCAGTTGAAAACTTTTGGTTGTCAAATAAGACCAGGAGAATGTGGCTATTTAATTTTTGATTTTAATAATTGGCACCTCAGCTGTATGTAGGAATTTTGTTTAAGTTATATTGCCAGTGGCATTAGGGTGACCTAAACATATTATTTGAAAGTCCATGTATTAAAACACACCCAGGTCGTTAACTTGTACGTGTACGTGGAAAAACATATTGCACCAGTAAATCTTCTTAGTTTTGATTTAAATAGTACGGACGTAAAAATTATTGTTTATTTAATATTATAGAAATACGCGTACGAAATAACATAAAATAAAGAAAATACGCTAAAACAAAATTACCGTGACAGTGGATGGGTACAGTTGCACAAATAATTTAATTAACTATTAAACTAATTGAACATTTGTAATGTGACAGCACTTATGTTAGTGTCATTGCCAAAGAAGACTCTAAACGTCAATTAAATTTATAATTTGACTTTGGGCAACACGCTGTAACTAATTTTTTGTTCATTTTCAGATATTTTTTGCTTAAGAAACGTCACCCTTCATATAAATCCTAGTACAGTTGAATATGGTCATAGATCAACACTCCGCTGTACGTACGACCTTGAAGATGACACGCTGTATTCCGTCAAATGGTATAGAGGAAATAATGAATTTTATAGATATTCTCCAGGAGATAATCCAGTAGTAAAGTATTTTTCTACTACAGGATTAAATGTTGATGTAAGTTTTAAAACATTATTGTCACTAGTTTTTCATGTTGATTTTATTTTTCATTAATCAGATATTATTTCTATGTTATCTTAAGTATTTCGCTCCATTTGCGCCCTTTCTAGGGATTGTGTTAAACCAGATATGTACATTTATATAATTTTTGCAAAGCAGCCAAATTTGCTGTCTCAAGGTCAACTGTAAAATGTGACAGATATGCTGCCATTCTGAATTTGCTTAAAGGACAATACCCTTACTTTAGTACAGCACACACACCTGATATTTTTATTAACATAAGAACTATTAGTAATAAAAAATTGCGTAACTGAAAAATCCACGATAAAACAATACAAACTACTATTTTCTAGGAAGGTGAACACTTAAAATACAAAAGCATAGGAACCAGTTGATTTGTATAATTAGGTTTACAGTGTACTGGACCCTAGCGTGTAGCTTTTCAATACTTTTTCCTATTTCCTAAATGAAATGACTGCTCCATAATGTGCTCCAACAGCTTAATACCCCTCCGCAATCGCGCGTTCGCAATGTTTTGACTAAAGGAGAGTTGTTGTTTTTGGATTAGTGGCTCTGGTTGAAACCAAATGGACAGCTACAGAAGAGTTAAAAAATAAAATAACACAAGAATCGAAGACTATGTCGCAGAAATTACAAGAAAGCTGGTTGCAAGCATGTCAAAAAGATTACATAAGGTGATCAAAGCCACTGTAGATCCAACTAAACATTAGGTTTATAGATGTTGCAATTTTCCTTTAAATTAATATGAATTATTATTAAGTGTATAAAGCCTTTTTGACATTTTTTTGACGATATTATTTTCTAATTTTGATGTGGCGTTTCAACAAAATATTTCGCAGACATTTTTTATTTTATTATTTATTAGTAAGGCTTTAGATATTTAAAACATGTTTTTTCATAGTTCCAATTAACTAAACTGCTGGCCAATTCAAGCGGGACAAACTAAATTTTTGATAAAATTTAGAGTGGAATATTTTCGAAACGAAAAAAGATTTTGATTTAACTTTTTCAGTATGTAATTGAATAATTCTTCTAGTTTTTATACTTCAAGGCACTATTGCTAGCAGTCGCTGCAACTCTATTTTACAGGGTGTTAAGTGAAACCCTGACTTTTTTGGAAAAGTTTTCCAGTTCCGAGAATCTAGGAAGAATTTTTTTTGAATTTTCTTTTCATACTAAAATGATCCATGGTCAAATACAAAAAAACAATTTCTCCGGATTTTCTCTATTTTCATTTGTTTTCCGTATACAGGGGTTAGTCGAAATTATCGACTTCTTCTTACAAAGGAACCCCTAATTTGGCCGTTTATTCACAAAAAGCGAAAGACCAAGTAAATTTGTAGTTTGAAGTAGTCCAGCTAACAAAATTAATACAAATTTTTGTACAGGGTGTAGCAAGTTTGGATCACGGGCTAGTAAATTATTATTTTTTAATTTCTACTACTTTTTCCTAAGTTAACTATTAATTATCACGTGCTACGTTAAAGGGTTAAAATTTGTTAGGTCCGATAACAGTACTGGTTAGAAAGATCCTTTTTGCCCAAACGGGTTTTTCATTTTTTGTCTAGTCCCATTTTTAGTGATTAAACGGCTCGCATTTTGAACCTAACTTTTTGCAATTGCATCCATGAACGATTGAAGTGAGAGTGCTTTTTTGGTGGTACATAATGAATGTTTTATCCAACCAAAAAACATGTAGTGGCCAAACAGCTAATGATGCTTATTCGAAGAATTTTTTAGCATTATACAGGGTTGCAAAAAATATACCACCTATACTTTATATGGAAGTCATGTGATTTTCAAATTAATTGAATATAGTCCCAATTTTCTTGGAACTTTTTGCCGAAACTGTTTTTGAATTTTTTTGTCTGGTCCCATTTTTAGTGATACAAATGGCTTGCGTTTAAAACTTAACTTTTTGCGATTGCATTCATGAACTATTGAAGTGGACATCGTTTATTGGTTTAACCAACCAATAAAAAAGTGTCGTGGCCATAGAGCTAAAGATGCTTATTCGCTGCTTTTGTCCGCGTTTGCCCAAAACATATCACCTACATTTTATATGAAAATCATGTGATTTTAGAGTCCTTTAGGTATTCATAAAGTTCCTTTTTGCTATATTAATAATTATTAAAGAAAATGTCCTACTTATTATTAATAAAATCTAGTAACGATACAGATAAAAAGAATAATATTCATTCGGAACTTTTTCACATTATACAGGATTGTGCAGAAGTTACTACTTATAATAGAAGCCACGTGTTTCTCGATATCTTTGGATTTTCGTAAACTTCGATTATTCATTATAAAAGAAAAATATTTTACCACTGCTCTAAAAAGTCAGTACATGGCATTGAGAAATTTTAATTAATAAGAAGTGTCTTAAATTAATAGTCACGGAGTACATTTTTCTCGTCAAAAATTGGAGATGGATAGTGAATTCAACTGAACAAGTTATAAAATTCTGTATAGCGTAGTTTTTAGAAGGTATAGAAATTTCAGAAGATTTAATTACTTTTGAAAGTACTCGAAAAGATACGTAATTTTCAAATTTAGTAGTTATTTTTCCCGGCATTACTTTAGGAGATCCAAAATGTAAATTTTGGTTGTTACTTTTATAGGTAAACAGAAAACGTTTTAAATTATAGAACATTTTTTTTACTTGAAGGTATTATAAAAACTTGCAACTAACGAAAACAAAACAAATATTAATACCTAGTAGGACCTCCCCTTACATTTATTATCTCTTGGCATCTTCGAGGCATGCTTATTACCAAATTATTGACAAATTCTTGCTGAATATTTTCCCACTCCTGAACAATGGCGTCTGCAAGTTGTTCTAGAGTCTGAGGAGGATCTTCCCTAGAACTTACCAATAATTTCAATTTAGACCAGACGTGTTCGATAATATTCATGTCTGGTGACTTTGCAGGCCAGACCATCCTGGTAATATTATTAGCTTCCAAAAACTCTTGCACAATGCGTGCTCTATGAGGTCTGGCGTTATCGTCAATTAGCACAAAATCGTTCCCAAAATTGTTTGCAAATGGTAGAACGATATTGCTTAAAATTTCGTCCCTATATACCTGACCGTTAATGGGCTCCAATGTTAAAAAAAGTTCCGTTTTGCCATTAAACATTACACCACCCCAAACAGTAACGCCTCCACCACCAAAAGGTTCCTGAGGAGCCATATTCTCCTCCATATACCGTTCGCCACGTTCACGACAAACTAATATTCTGCCGTCCGAGTGAATTAAATTAAATCTTGACTCGTCTACAAACATGCAGTTTTCCCAGTTATCTAATGGCCAATTGCGATGTTCATATGCCCACTGGAGACGTCTTCGCCTATGCTGTGGTAGAAGTCGCACACATTTAGCACGTCGCCGAGCTCTAAAATTAAAATTTTGGCTTAAAAATCTGTAGTATAGGTGTAGGGAATGAACCAATAAATAAGCCAACAGTAGCTTTTATTATACTAAAATGCAAAATTAGGTCAATTTTCATAACGTTAGTTCTAGGGAAGAACTAAGGAACATTACGCTGCAAGCACAAATAATGTGTTTAGGGTCGCCTATCAAAACTTTAATTTATGAACAACTTAGTTCAAGTTTACATTTATAATATCGGTGCGCAAAATCCAAGATTCACGCTTCAGCTGACGTCGATATTATAATAGCCGACTTACTAAAATGAAACACTAAAAATATTGGTACAAAAAATAAGATCTCATTTGAAGTAACTCACCTTAAGTTATTATTGTTTAAAGTTCTTCTAATGGTCCTATTGCTCACACGAATGTGTGTTCTTGCTCTGAACTCCTGGTTAATTTTCTCTGATGAAATTTTTCGCCTTCGACGAGCCTCTCTAACCAACCATCTTTCATCTGCAATGCCGACTTTCTTTTGGCGACCTCCCCCATAACGATAGTTTGCACTTCCCGTTTCGTGGAAGCGTTGACGCAGTCGAGATATTGTACTTCGCCCAACCCCGTACATATCCGCAATAATACTAATTTTTACCCCATCTTGTAGTAAACGCAAACAATTAGCTTGTTCTTTTGCACTTAATCGAGCCATTATAAAGGATAATAACGCACCAATTCAAAGAAGAATACTTTGTTGCCTTGGTAACTGTCAATAGCAAAGAAAATGTTTTATTTTTTGGCCTACTAGATCTTTTGACTAAGAAATAGAAACGCCGCTAAATTAACAGAAATCCACCTGCAAAGTATAGGTGGTATATTTTTTGCAACCCTGTATAATGCTAAAAAATTCTTCGAATAAGCATCATTAGCTGTTTGGCCACTACATGTTTTTTGGTTGGATAAAACATTCATTATGTACCACCAAAAAAGCACTCTCACTTCAATCGTTCATGGATGCAATTGCAAAAAGTTAGGTTCAAAATGCGAGCCGTTTAATCACTAAAAATGGGACTAGACAAAAAATGAAAAACCCGTTTGGGCAAAAAGGATCTTTCTAACCAGTACTGTTATCGGACCTAACAAATTTTAACCCTTTAACGTAGCACGTGATAATTAATAGTTAACTTAGGAAAAAGTAGTAGAAATTAAAAAATAATAATTTACTAGCCCGTGATCCAAACTTGCTACACCCTGTACAAAAATTTGTATTAATTTTGTTAGCTGGACTACTTCAAACTACAAATTTACTTGGTCTTTCGCTTTTTGTGAATAAACGGCCAAATTAGGGGTTCCTTTGTAAGAAGAAGTCGATAATTTCGACTAACCCCTGTATACGGAAAACAAATGAAAATAGAGAAAATCCGGAGAAATTGTTTTTTTGTATTTGACCATGGATCATTTTAGTATGAAAAGAAAATTCAAAAAAAATTCTTCCTAGATTCTCGGAACTGGAAAACTTTTCCAAAAAAGTCAGGGTTTCACTTAACACCCTGTAAAATAGAGTTGCAGCGACTGCTAGCAATAGTGCCTTGAAGTATAAAAACTAGAAGAATTATTCAATTACATACTGAAAAAGTTAAATCAAAATCTTTTTTCGTTTCGAAAATATTCCACTCTAAATTTTATCAAAAATTTAGTTTGTCCCGCTTGAATTGGCCAGCAGTTTAGTTCAAATAATGAAAAAAATGTTTATAAAGCTGCTAGGATATGGAGACATTTTTGACTGACTTTGTATTACATATTTTTCAAATTAGACACTAAAATGTCATTTGTTGGTGGGATAGAATAAGGGTGTTGTTTCTTAAAAAAAAATCAACATCGCCCCAGAAAAAAAGGCGGAAATAGACTGATACGCTTAAAATAATGTCCGTGAGCATGTTCTTTAAACCAAAGTCAATATTACATGGAAAAATTATTAATTTGCATTTTACTAATCAAGTTTTGCCAAGCGTAATTTTTATCAAAGGCGAGCAAGTAAAATTTATGAAGGCTTTCATTATGTAAATAAGGGATATTCCCATTGGATGAAGTCAGTTGGGAAATGTGCACTTATACCTACGATTTTGAATTCTTACAAGTTTTTTTTTTATATTAGCCTAGATTAAAGAGTTTTTATTTCTACTCTTAAACTAATATCGTTTTAAATAATATAGATCTAAAGAGTTATCTTAGCTGTGGATTGACCGACACAATATGTAAATGGATTTTTACAACAGCATAAATGTATACAATTCGCATTGAAAAAACTTAGTTTTTATATACGGGTTGGTTAAAATGACTGTCCCAATTGTTGGTGTCACATAACATCTAGAATATACTGGTAACTCCTGTATATCTGTTTGACGAAAGGATTTTTAAACCATCCTTATTCTTCTAACTGTGGATTAGAAGAATAAGGATTTATTACTCTTCTAACTTTTCAACTTTTAAAGAGAAATCCTAGGTAGAAATCGTTCTCAGTGGCGGATTTAGGGGGGGGGGGGGGGGCGTCCCCCCTAGAACAATGTAAAAAAAGGATTTCAATAGAGAATTTTATAAAAATAAAATTGTAACATAAACATTAACCATTTCTACATATTCTACAAAATATTATAAACAAAAACAAACATGCAAGCCTTTTTTAGCATTTTTGATTAACGTGCTCTTAGATTGTTTCTGAAAACATTCCTTGCGCATCTCACTGCGATCTTATCAAAATTTGCGCCGGATTATTTGGGTTTCTAAACGAAACAAATAACCCAATAATTTTTTTTTTCAAAAATCATCTCTTTAGAAAGTAAATTTTATCAAAAAACAGCTTTTTCGAAAATGGATTAATGAAATTTTTCAAAAATATTTTCTCGAGAACATATTTCGAACTTACATTTTTTCAAAAATGTCCTGACCGCTTTTTCAAACCCGCTTTTCAGAAAACGGATTTATGAAATACTTTCTCCAAAAACCCGTATTTCGAAAGTACATTTTTTCAAAAATGTCCCCAAACAAATAATTTTTAAAACAGTTATTTTTCGAAAATTTATTTTTTTGAAAACAACATTTAGAAAATTAAATTATGAACTCTGGTAGCTTGGAAAATGTTAATGAAAAAAAGACAAAAAAGATCCTGAACAAACCCAAACAAACCTTTTTTGGGTTCGATCAGGTTTCCTTAGGTTTAGTATGTTACTTTCTCGGAAATTACTTTTTCAAAAAGCCGTTCATTCGGACACAAAAAAACAAAAGCTGATTTTATAAAATTCTAAGGATTTATTTTAATTTATATTTACTTTATAATAGGAGTACATACATACATTATTTTCGATATTGTCTACACGTTACGAGTTCTCCATTGAGCCCACTTAGTGATTTTTGAGAAGTACCTGTGTTAATATTATTATAACACATGCAAGTCATTTTAAGCAGGCCCTCACAAGTCTAACCTCTGAGTGATATGTATTTTTGTCTTTATTTGTCGCCATAATATTTTAATTGTGTTTTACTGTATTATCTGCACGTAAATGACAAATATAATTAAAAAACATTTTTTAAAATAATTTAAGTATCTTAAAAATTATAAAATATTTTCCGCTTCTCTATATATACACCAGTGTGCGGTGTTTCAAACTAGATTTAGTGCAATGTTGTCAATTTAGGGATACATCTCAGACTATACAGGTTGTCCGGTAAGTATGGAGCAAACTTTCGGGAGCGTGTAGGAAACGTTAAAATAAGTATAGTATAATGTTTCATATATTTTTTCCTATTTATTTATTTAATGTGTCTGAACCACATCTTGTAAGATACCCATACATAATATTAACAATACATATAACTGTTCATATATCACTCCAGTGTCTGGCGCACATCACCGCATTTTCATAGTACGTCCTATAGTGCCCCCTGATCGAGATGTTGGGCCCCAAAGGGATACCCTACGATTTACTTTTCTCGTATTATTTTTTGAGCCACCTCGGATACTTTGATGTAGTTTTGGCAATAGATACAGGGAACTTAAACAAGAAATAGTAAAATGGTTTATACAATTAAATCTTTGTGATGTTATTTTCGTTCAAATATTTACTTCAGTCGACTACTAAACCCCTCCAGAATATTCAAAATAATTTAAAAGAACTCGTCAGATTAAAAGTTTTGTTTATCTTTTTTGTTAAACTCTTCACTCACTTTAACCGTTGCTCAATATAACCCTCTCTACTTCAATACACTTTCTCATCCTACAAATATTTTCCTGCTGTACATTATATACCATTTCACGATTGTTCCAAATTTGATCACAATACCTCCCTATTCTTTGCACTAAAGTCAAAGTCAAAGTCAAAGTCAATAATGCTTTATTATCTAAAGAATACAAGTACCTACTCTTACTGACAAAGCGGTACATATACCGACATCAAAATGCAGGCTTAAAAATATTCGTCCAGATTCACTAAGGAACTTTAAGATTTAGTACTGGTTTAAATTAAGATCTTCTAGTTGGTCAGTTATGTTTTGACAAGTTTTTGTCCTGTCGTTGTTAATAAGACGTCATTGAAAATGTATGAATTATTCGCATATTTCAGCGATTTGCTTGGTTTTCAAATGATTTTCATCTTGGAACGGGTTGCTAGAGTGAATTTAGTTCTATTATTGTCGAAAGTGTGTACTAAAATTGCCCTTTTCTTTATAAATTTGCGAAAAAGCTCCGAAATAAATTCATAGCATAAAAGTTACCTGTCTTATTCTTACAGTTGTCAGTTTAAAACTTTTGGTTGTCAAATTAGACCGGACTAGCGTTGGAGAATCTGGCTGATTACTGTGTACTGTGTAAAGCAGCCACAGCTAAATAACAGCACAATACACAGGGTCAAAATAAACACACAAGCAATATAAAATTGACTATCCTAAATTAAAACAAGACCGTGTCAAAGTAACAAGCCAAGTCAAATCATATCTAAAAAATCAAAATCAGCGACAAAAAGCTGGTACCACAAGGCTACCCTTGAATTGTTAAATTGACAAGTCCCGTAAAACAAAAGCAGTAAAAGTCAAGGTCCAAACAAAACATATAAAACCAAAAGTTTCACCGTCATCACATTAAAAATTTATTTTTTGACAGTGTACTAATTAAAGTTTTCATCAAAAAACTCTGATACGTCATAGTAGGGTCTCGCAACTAGCAACGCTTTCAACCTCCTACGGATCCCTCTGCTATCCTTCAACTGTCTCAAAGCTAAGGGAAGGTGATTAAAAACTTTTTTTGAATTATAAAATATGGAGTTTTTAGTGTTAGCCGAGGTTGGACGGGGAAGAGAAATATTATATGCGTTCCGCGTATTGTATAAATCATGCATGTTATTAACAACTGGCGTTAAATACACAAGCCCTTTTAGATAACCCCAGAAGAAAAAATCCCATGGATTGAGATCCGGTGACCTAGGCGGCCACAAAACAGGTCCGCCCCGACCAATCCATCGACCACCGAAAGCATTTGTCAAATGTTTTCGAACTAAATGGAAGAAATGGGGCGGCGCACCATCATGGATAAACCACACCTGAGCTCTAGTTTGCAGTGGTACATTTTCTAACAAATTATTTTCGTCAGCCCATACATTTAAATTATGGGAAATTATTATCCCTTCTCGTGTAAAACCAGCTTCGTCGGTAAATAAAATAATCCTTGTAGAAATTTGATTTTCCCTATGTTGCTGTAAAAGTCAGTTACCGTAAAGAAGTCATGCTGGGTAATATTCGGAAGACATAGCACGAAACTTTTGTACATGATAAGGAAGGAGCACTTGCTCTATAATGGTTTCATGAATAACCCATTTTGTTAAACCAATCTGTGTCGAGAGCTTTCTTACACTGTTAGACGGATTACCAGCAATCTGATCCAAAATATGTTCTTCTACCTCAGGAACTCTCGCTCTTAGTGGAGGCCTCTCGCCTCCACGTCCCTGTAACAGCCTTCTAAATATTATAAAAATAATTAATTTAAACAAATTTTTTACTTATTCCTAATAGTTTACCTGTTTATTTTAAGCGACGATCAACACGTTCAAATGTCTTCCTCTCTGGCTAAATTCGAGCCGGGAATCTATCAGCATAAATTCTTCTTGCTTCCGAAGAATTGCAGTGGGCCGGTCCATCAACTAAATGTGTGTCAGCATATTCTGCATAGGAATAATTCGCCGTTATTACTTTATTGTGTTATACGATTTTTGGCGATTTTGACAAGTCTGGTCAATTATATAGGTTATAGATTAAAAGATGCTTGTTGCCATAGTACCGATTTATTTTTTATTGTAGTATTAATAACCGCTGCAAATAAATCACACAAAAAACTAATTTATTTCGAAAGCCATTCATTTTATCGAAAGAATTGAAGGGTACCTTTTTTGGACTAAAATATTTATACTATCCAAAAATAATATCTTTAATTCGATTCCATGACATCGGTCAAAAATTTTGACTTCTGTGTATTGGGGAGAGTCCGTTTCTGGCTTTCCTGAAACATTAAATGTAACCGTGTAGCACCTATTTTCGGGTACCTATTCCCTATACAAAATCCAAAATTATATTAAATTTTACAAGGTGGTTCAAAAAAGTATACGAAAAAAGTAAATTGCTGGGTACCCCTTTGGGGCCCGATATTTCGGTCAGGGGGCACTATAGAAAAAAAATTATATGAAACACTAGACTTATTTTGACGTTTCCTACATGCTCCCGTGTTTGCCCCATACTTACCGGACACCCTGTATAATAAAGAAGGAACTAATAGTGCAAATCGACCGAAAGGAATCTTTCCTGTGAATTGTATTACTATTATTTAAACCTTAGGAATCCGCGTAACTGACCCAATCCACGGCCCTGCTCTCGCACGTTGTGCTAGATAAAACGGCATAAATCAATATACGGATTAAAAATGTCACCTCTCTACTTAGCCCCACAGGTGTTTTGCTCTTTGGATTAAAACTTTGTATTTTGTAACGTACTTCTGGTATCTCATTTAAATATATCATGATAATAAAAAAATAAAAAACTAATTCTAATAGTCTAATGGCATACCATAATTTTTTTCCCTGTTCCTACTTCGTAAAAATGAACCAAAATTAAGTTTTTTTAATGCTGTGAGAACCTTTAGGCTTAAAAAAAGCATGGCTTTGGTAATGCAATCAATAACAATTTTAACAAAATCTAACAACCCATTCAACTGGTATTAAATTTTAAAACTGTCGAATATTTTGGGGTCTTTAATTTCTTGGTGAGTCAATGTACGTTCATTTCACTGTACTCTCATCTCGCACCTGAGCAATACTCCACTAAAAAAATGTGGAATATGAATTTAAAACAAAAAGCACCAACTAATTTAAACTAAAAAAACATGATTCTATTCGTAAGTTTTCCTTCCTCTAACATTAAACGATTTAATTAAACTGTGAGTTTTAAACTATTTTCGCTCAACTATAAAACTACTTTATTACGCTAATTTTAGTTTGAATTAATTTAACGCTTCCAGGTAGTTTTCATGTATTAAAAAAGCTTTTTGCTACGGTACCTAGTGGTCTTTTTCCTTCTTCTTTCAGAAATAACCTTTAGAAAAGTTAAACAAACTGGAAGTGCTTTGTAAAATAGAATTTTCTTTCAAAGGTTTCATCTCTTTTTACTTTAGAGTAAAGCACGCGAATATATAATTTAAATGCGTTGTGGAGAACTTTATAAATTTTTGAATTGGTTCAAATCGTTCTGCCACAAAAAATATGTCGTTGAAATTGTAAGGCAAATGTGGCACAATTGCCACGCTTTTACAAATAAAATCGTAAAATCGTTAGTTTCATATTATATTTTTTACAAAAATAGCAAAGTGCCATATAAAGCATCTATAAAAAATAGAAATATAAAAAACCAAAAAAGAAATGAATTCAAAGTTATAAAAAAGATATTTAAGAAAAACTGGCTCTTAAGGCGTTTCTGCCCTGGGATGTGGAAGAGATGCAGGGAGAGATGCCTCGTAAAATTTTATATAAGTTAGGGGTCATCCATTAATTACGCCACACGTAAAGGGGGAGGGAGGGGGTCCACAAAGTGTGACACAATGTGACAAGGGGGGGAGGAGTCATAAGCTTCGTGACGTCACAATTTAAATTGTTAAAACAACTAACTAGGGCATAGGGCCACGGGCGAAATGAACGTTATATAAGTATGTTATTTTGAAGTGTAAAATTGTTTGCCTTTGGTAACATACACCGAAAGACCGATATCGCCTTTGAAAAAAGCCGACGTAAAGGGATTTATTGTTCTATTATTTGTTTGCAATGTTACCAGAGCTACCGTTTACCGGTAGATCTATCGTTTTCTGCTCCGACCTACCGCCCTACCGTCTACGAACCTGATTCTATCGTAACTTTTAATCTGAATAATGTACAGTGACCGCCAGTGGCGGCTCGTGACCTAAAATTTGGGGGGGGGGGCACAATTCGCAATTTCAAATTTCTCTGTGTCAATGTGCTCGGTATAAAAAAGGCGAACATTTCTTGGTTAATATAATATTATTTTTAATGTTTCATAAGTTCAAATATTTCTGATAGCTATTTTAAAAATTAAAACCGACAAAATAAATTTGGGGGGACCTGTGCCCTTCCTAGCCCCCCCGACGAGCCACCACCGGTGACCGTCCGAGTCTGCAAGTCTGCACCATATGAGAAACTTTTTTAAAATTTGATTAATATCAAATTTGACTTTGGCATCAATTTTTGCTTGACCAAGAATCTTAAATGACATACATAAAGATAGTCACGTGATCCATACTAGCTGTCAAAAGTACCTAAAAATGGTATTATTTGTAAAAATTTTGAAAAATGAAATAGTAAAAAGTTGTGTGGCTTGTCATCGAGATTCCATTATTAAAGTTTTGTTCAAAAATTTTAACTTTTAATTTTTACATATTTTTTTAGCATCATAAATTTACTTATATTTTTAAAGTATATTCCGTTATTATTAAGTTTAAAAGCCATATTGCAACGTTTTAGGCCAAGCAACAGAGCAAAATATGTATTAGCGATTTTTTGACATTAATCCTATTATAAAACAGCCTGTGCCATCATCTGAAAGACGATCCGTAAATGATTCCTGTTATATTTCCAACTCTGAAATGTTTTCCTTTAATTTGTTATAAACATTTTTAAGCAAAAAAACGCGATTTTTTTAGTTTTTTGCTTACAAAATGAAAAGTAATGAAGCAATCTTAATGGTGTAAATGGACAGAGAGTAAATTGTAGAGAATAAAAATACGAACAAAATGAGAGGTCGAACCTCCCGATAGGCGAAGTAGCATTTCAATTATCTTTGTAAATAATAATTATTATAATGGAATCTTTTCTAGTTTAATAAATTTTCAGGAAATATTGAACAATGCTATAAAATAACTGATGTAAACTTATATTTTAAAAAATCCTAGAACACATTTTATTTACGTAAAATTGACAAATTTTTATTGACAAAATATTTTCAGCATTTATTTCACCAGTGGGTATTTAAGCCAATCTTCACATCTTCATGGTTTCTTGTGACTTATCTGTTACCTGTTACAAAAGGCAACCGAGCATATAATAAAATAAGAAATACATGATTACACAGTAATCTTAATAAAAGCACTACGTTCTTCAGTCTACAGTCCAAGTAAATAACTTGTTCATAGATATTTTATTCTAAATAGTGACAAGTGTGATATATGGTTTAGAATCACATATGATAAAAATGGTAGTTAGATAATATGTTTAAATTTTCAATCCAATCTCCAAATTTGTAATCACAAGCACAAAGATACTTAAATGAAAAACAACCGTATTTTACTTTGAGCTTCAAGATTAAAGTGAAGGTAAAAATAGGGATCAAAATTGCACACAAAAATTCTGTGATACGAGTAGTAGAAATTTGAGTAAGATATTGATCAACTTTTTTTACCTTATCTACAAAATACCAACAAAGGTTAGTTTCCAAATTTTTTCCCTGACAGTAAAGTATTTTACTGAATATTGTGGCAGGATAATCTTTCAAATAACATTCATGCGGACGCCTTCCATAATATGTAGATTCACCAGGTTTAGGTCACTAGAAATGATGTTTATTTTACGATATTTTTGTGCTTTACCTTTTATCAACAGTCTGGTTTTTGGGGTTAGGAAGTCATATTCTTTATAAGTAGGTCCTAGAATCTTACTACAATATATCTAAAAAAGTAAAGTAAATAAGTGATAATGACAAGAGGATAATGCTTAAGCAAGCTGAGAAGCAGTACATTTTTTTATGCAAGGCATTTTTAACGCAGTTTTAAAAATTGCAATAAATATATAAGGTAATATGGAGGGATATGACGCACGTTTGGAAATGTTTCAATTTCTCAGTTATCATTCACAAATTTCCCATATAATTTGAATTTCTATCTACCCGCAACCCTAATGTATCATAAACAGGAATTGTTGGTGATTCTAATTGTGCTAACTATTATTAATTAAATTGTTTATGAAAATTGAATTTCGCGTCATATCCCCGACGGGGTTGGGGATATGACGTTTAGGGGGCTAGGGATATTGCTTATGGCAGTTTATATGTAATTTATTAAAATAGGAAAAAAAATATATATTATCAAACATTTCAAAATAATACATAAAAAATTAGACAACTGTAATGGTTTTCGGAAATTTAACGTTGAATGTGAAGTGCCCACGACGTACGGATGGAGGTGGCAGTATTTTTTTGATTGTTTCCATTTGAATGACTGACTCATCTTTTGCTTGCGGGAAAATAAACTGCAATTTTCCCCTCTTCATAAAATTAACAGTTACTTCTTGGTTTTCACATTTCGTAACAATACCAATGTAGTACAACGGCTTTACCTTTCCGACGAACTGTACTAAAACGTAGTCGTCGACATTAACGCTGCAGACAATTTCGAAAAAGACGGTTTCATCGACTTCATGTTCATCATGAGATGAATCTTCATCCCACTCACCTCCGGACGATGAAGGTAGTCCATCTTCGAAAGCAATTCGTTTCTTGAAAGGCTTGCGAACCAGCTTAACCACCGACTTATTCTCTCGCTTGTTCTGCTTTTCAGTTTTTGCATCCCTCTTAGCTTTTTTGTTGGCGATATTTTCAGGAGTGGTCAGCACTTGAGCATGTTGCTTCCTTTTTACTTGTGAGGGATACGCTATTGGTATTGGGGATACGATATCAAGTACTTTGGATGGAGTTAATGCGGGAAATTCAGGACTCTTGAGTGTTTTCTCAGGACTTCTTGATGTGCTAGGTCTTGTCAATGCGGGAATTTCTGGACTCTTGGATGCTTGGTTGGGACTACCTGATGGTCTTTTTAATTCGTGATCAATGTTATTTTCTTCTGTTAGATAGGCATACTCTGGAATTGCTGATGGTGAAAATGGAAATACTCCACAAGCTCGAAATCCTGCTGATCCAGTCGATGTCGTTGAAGCTTGAGACCAGGCTTTCTCTAGAAGTGGACCAAAATGTCTGCGCTCTAATTTCTTTCCAGAATTTGCAACACCCCACTCAATAGCTGCATTACGGTAGTACGTTTTTAGTGGCTTAAAGAAAGCACGGTCGAGGGGTTGCAGGTAATGGGTGGTGTGGCTAGGAAGGCAAAGGAAATGCACGTCGTTTTGTAGCGCTACTTCTAGAATTTCAGGAGAATTCGTGTGCGATCCATGTCCATCGAGCAAGAGTAAACAAGGACCCGCTGATTTTCTTGGAATGAAGTGATTTTCTAGCCAATTTAAGAAAAGTTCTTCGTTTATGTACGCAGATTTCCCTCCCATTACCAGCTCTGCCCCATTAGGCAGGTTATCTAGCCATGCTTGCTGCTTGTTAACACCCTTGAATATAATGTAGGGAGGTAGAAAAGTCCCTTCAGCATTGGAACAAGCAACTACGGTTATGGTTTCCCCTTGCTCTGAAGATTGTCGAGCTTGAACAGATTTACTTCCTTTCGCAGCTACAACATGTTGTGGTGGGTTGTTAAGTTGGAGACCCGTTTCATCAACATTGTATATATTAGCAGGTTTATTAAATAAGCTATATTCTGCAAGAGTTCTTTCTAAAAGCGCAAAATACTCGGTGACCTCCTGTTTGTTCATTCCGTCAGCTCGAGCCTTGGACACCCCTTGCGCTTTCCTTATTGTTAGAGTACGGTTTCGATTAAGAAAAGCTTTAAGCCACCCCTTGCCCGCAGAGCGGGTTGTCTCAGAAAAATGTGTTGCTGAAACTATGTCCATTTTCTCCGCCAAATTAAACGCCATCTTCCGCAAAGCAGTTTTGGTCTGGGCGTATCCAGCCTTTTGTAGTCTCTTCACGTGCAGAACGATTTTTTTCTCTGCTTCCCAGCCAAGTACTGGTGGTTGTCCTAGTTTGCCCTTGACGAGATTGTTTGATTTTAAACGGTGGCGCAAAGTTTTTTCAGGGATTCCATTTGCTTTTGCTGCTTTTCTAATGGATGATCCCTCAGCAACCGCTTGAGCAGCAGCATGAAGATTTTCTTCCGACCATGTCCCTCGCAGACCTTTGGCTTTGTAGTTTGGCATTTCTGAAAAAAATCAAAAATGTAAGTAAGATAAGTACTTGAGTTCCTAAGGCAAGAAAAGACGGGGATATGACGCGCGTCATATCCCTGGCATATCAGTAGGGATATGACGCGCGTCATATCACTAGTTATCCGCCATTTTATTTACAAAAATATAAAATCATAACACAGACAAAGACGACTAAGTCGGCCACATACTATCAATTTTAGAAGTCTTATTATGCTATAGAATTTATAAAAACAATTAAAACTCTAGAAGGAGACCTAATACAGAGCTTTAAAAATTACGCTCTAAAACTTTTGGAGGTGCTCACCTGATCTAGATGACGAAAATGCGTGTAGTCTTGAAAGCAACTGATTCAACACTGAATGGCGTGCTGTCGATGAGGTGTTCGCCAATGGAACTAAAGGATATTCGACTATTAAGGTTCATAGATACCAACATAAAGGAGATATCGCAATTGCGGCATATCCCCGACCGCGTCATATCCCTCAATTTTACCTTATTGTATATAAAAACATTTTGGCTTGGCGGTCTGCAAGAGTTTTATACTACTTACCTTAGAAATATATGTTTAGAGGTTTATTTTGTTTTATGTTTAGGCAATTTTTCTCTTCACCTTGCCTATTATCTTGTATTTTTCGAGAGCCTGAATTTACAAAAAATATAAAATAATAACCTCTTCCGTTGAGATTACAGTCTGACAGTACTAAGTTTATTATGTTACAGTTTCCCCGATTATATACGATTAGATCCGGGCCGGGCCGAAATTTGAATCGAAGCGGGCCGGTTAACATTGGAAACCTATTTAACAACGTATTAAATTTAACACGTTGTTAGTTTAATTCGTGATTAAATTTTCTTTCTCCAACCTGCTGCAAGTCTATTTTTATCTCTTTGTTAAATGTTAAAATTAAATGGTGAAAATTCTCTGATGCCGTTGTCAAAAATGAAAGAAAGTTTCAAAATATATAAAATTACGTAGAGCTATAAAGTTTCGTCTAAAAATCAGACAAATTATTGTTTTTATTTCGTCTTTTTATGTCACTTTTTAAATAAGTCAGCGAATCAAAAACATCTTTGAACGCCTTAATTTCGAGACGTTCCGCCTTAATAAAAATATTTTGCTTGTAATTCTATTGTTTGGGTTTGATACACAACCCAGTCTGCAAATTAACTTTGGCCTAATTGTTGATTATCCACAAGGCGTTAAACATTTTTATCTCGAGTTTTACGCAGAGCGCCCAGATACGTGAGAAAAATTTAAAGTCTTTTTTTTCTTCCACATTTCGTTAACGACTTACAGGTATGAAAAATAATAGTACGCATTCATGAACGTGACATATTGCTATTATTAAAACTGTGTCTAGATTAAATCAATATTATAATAGAAAAATTTGCAATAGCATTTATACCCATTTGCAAAATTAAGGTTTAGAAAATAATATACCTAATATTTAAAACAACAAAACGACGAAACTACTTGCAAAATATTTCCTATTGGAGTTATTTGTTCACCTTGTATAAAAATGCACCACAAAACTATACAGGGTGTTTTAAATCTCTGCTGAAAATTTGTTACAGAAACTCTTAAGGGTTCCCTATAAATTTTAATTCATTTTTCCCAACGCTGACTATCGTCAAAAGAAAAATAAACTATTAATTTCTCCCTTGACAGTTTGGTAGCTTTATAAATATTTTACTGTTCAAATCTGGCAACAAAAATCCTAAAGCCATATTAACTTTTTGATGTGGTCTACTGGATTTTTAATCTTAATGAATTAAGTTTCATCTATTGGATCGTGACCTCAAGGAATTATATGTATTTACTTAAAATGGTTATAGGGTTATTTAATCGGCACTCTAGCAAAAACAATATGGCATCATCCTGTATCTTGGAAACAAAGTGTCTCCGGGCAATGGTAATAAAAACTTGTTCTCTTGCTTTTTGCCCAAGATCCCCCCCTTTTTTCAGTAGAGTTCTTGCGCATATGTAAAATATTTTAATTAAACCGATTTTCTTAGTTAGATAACGACAACAAGAGAATTTATGTTTTTTACAGATAAGTACACCCTGTACTACTGTAACTAACTCTTCAGAGCTAAAACATTAATTCATTTTATTTTATATCTGTATCAATCATATAGGTATATCCTATAATGTGTTGGTGAGTAATAGAGAAGAATAAAATTCTTTTGCAAGTGAAATTTTCCCCTATAGACTAAAGTTTAGATTACTCCATTATTTATCGCGATAAGAAAACTCTTTAGAGCGTTAGAGTATTATGGTAAAATATAATATCTACTTAGCCTTCCAAATTATAAGGGTAATATTTCACTACGTAATTTAATCTAGTAATACTGGTAACTTGAAATTGTATTCTTTCTTGGAATTTCTGATAATTAAAAAATTTTTTTTTGTTTATTAATGCCCTAAGTACCAATAGCCAAAGAGCTAGCGACGTCAAAACCTTTATCATTTTTTAATAAAAATGTCGGGTCCGTTTGTGTTTTCAATCCGGTCTCAGTCACTAACATCGGAGTGTGGCTGGCGAACCTAGTTACGCACCTACAGTGTGGCCAAAAAAAATTTATAAATAAATAACGAAATTATTGTATAGTTCATACATAGTCATTATATAGTCATTTTGGATTTACATACTCTTAGATGGCTTTTGAAAGCATTCCTTACTAAAGGGAACAAATAAGCAAATAATGTTTTTTTTTTCGAAAAGCATCTTTTTTGAGAGCAAAACAGTGGTTTTCAGAACGGAGTTATGAAATTTTTCGAAACCCTATTTCGAAAGTACCTTTTTTCAAAACTATCTTAACAGCTTTTTCAAAAGATGCTCTTTTGAAAACGGATTTATGAAATTCTCCAAAACACATGTTCCAAAAGTAAGTTGTTTCAAAAATGTCTTTAAAAAAATATTTTTTCAAAAATAGGTATATTAAGAAAATGTATTTTTTGGAAGCAAGTATATACCTCCAAATGAGCAGAAAGCATAAAGAAGAATGCTAGAATATTTACACTTTCATATTAATCAAACAATTATTGGTCCTCTCGCGTGTACTATTTTTTTTTTCAAAAAACATTTTTTCGATGTTCAATTAAGTAAATTTTGTCGAGAAATAGCTTTATCGAAAGATGCTTATTCGGAAACGAACATACAAAATATTTTCCAAAATATTTTTTTATCAAAAAAGAATCTTTCAAAATTACATTTACCGAAAGCTTTGAAAAAGTGTTTTGCTAAGTCCACCACATGCTTTGGGATGATCTCGTTTCTTGAAATTTTTTCAGAGCTTCATCAACCGGTATAATGGGGAATTAGGATTTTACGTCACAACGGGCTATAATATCGTTGTCGTCAAGCTTGACAGTTTTTAGGATCTGTGTGAAGTGCTCGGAGTTTTTGACGTAGTAGTTGGCTTTTTCAACTGATGGTTGCAAGATGCCGCCTAGGTATTTTTCCAATTTTTGTAGTGGGGAGGAAAAATCAAGCAGATGCCCAAAACTGTATGGACTTCTGAAAAAACATAAGGAAGACATCCCACTAGGACCGATCGTCAGTGCCTTCAACTCCGCACTACAAAAATTGGAAAAATACCTAGCCGGCATCTTGCAACTATCAGTTGAAAACGCCAATTCCTGCGCCAAAACTCCGAGCACTTCACACAAATCCTAAAAACTGTCGAGATTGAGGACAACGACATCATTTATAAAAAAACTTTATAAAATAACATGATAACATGATAGAAATAAAAGAAGGTATGATACCAAACCGTGTCAAATTCGTCCGGGTTCGCGCATGACGTCACGCCGTGACTTATTTTTGAAATTTGTAACGCGCAATATAGAGTCTATGTTAGTTAAAGGCGATTTTATATAAATTCTATAGGCAATATACTTTGCCTCCTGCTTATAATACAAATTTTATGGTATATGATTTAAAATAATAATATAAATAAAGGGATAAATACATACATTGGTTGATTGATTGTCCACAACACAACCATACACAGCACATCTCATTTTTACTTTTAAACTTCTAAAAGTAATATAAAAACACCAAAAAATAGTTGAAAACACAACGCTATCTTAAACAAGACGTGTTTTGTTTGCAAAATATCGCGGACTTGGTCACGGCGTGACGTAAATGGCCACGCCTACCTGCGCGGTATCATATCCTCTTTTATTTGTATCACGATAAAATAACTCGAATACGAGAGCAAAAAATCGCCAGCCCAGATAAGAATTTTAGTTCGGGCGCATGTATTAAATAAATTATTTTATTTTTCGACCATTGTATTGTTTTAATTTTCCTTATATCATCCGCATCAAAAAGCCTGAAAAAAAGTGTAAGCTAATTTAAATACACTGTTTGTAATAAATTTAAACAATATTTTGTACAAATAACAAATTTATTTTATTACTATTTATTTAAACGGTTCAGAAAACCTATTCGCGTGGATTAAAATCTGGCGATATCTTGGACAGTCGGCATATCCAAACAAAACAAGTTTTTTTTTTCAGAGGTGTGCTTCTCGCTATTTTACAAATTTTACAAGTGCATATATCGTATTATCTTTTGAAAGCGTAACTTCCCCTTGCGATTCAAAAATTGACTAGTCAGGAAAAGAGATGTTGCTTTTCACACCGCTAGTTCGACTAGTTTCTCTCTTACATGAACTGCGCAATGCTACAGAAATGGTATCACTGTCAGCATAGTTTTGAAACAACACCTTTTGAGATGAGCTTTTAATGTTTTTGCTAAAGTACACATTTCTCTCCTTTTTTTAAGCACAATATACACACTTTAAGTTTGCTCGGTGATTCGATATGTTAAACTTCGAAAAACTATAACCCGTCCTAATGTTAGTGATTTTAGAAAAGACATGGTTACCATCGCGATTAAATAAATAAAAAAAACGAATAATTTAATGTATACTCCCCGTCAACTATAAGTCATATTCGAATAAAAAAAAATGGTTTGTTTGGATATGCCGACTGTCCAATATATCGCCAGTATTTAGTCCAGGCGAATAGGGTTTCTGAACCGTTTAAATAAATATAAAATAATTTTGTTTTTTGTACAAAATTATTGTTTAAATTTATTACAAACAGTGTATTCAAATTAGCTTATACCTTCTTTCAGGCCTTTGAACTGGCAAGGAAAACTAGAACATTATACAATGGTCCAAAAATGTAATTAATTAATATATGCGCCCGAACTAAAATTCTTATCTAGGCTGACGATTTCTTGCTCGGGTATCGAGTTATTTTATAGAGTTTTTTTTATATAAATGGTAACAACCGTTAACGAGAACTATAGATATAATTTCTATGGATAGATATAGCAATTGCATATGACAATTTTTTTTAATATGTGCACATATAAAAACCGACTTTTCCCAAAAACGGTTCGGCCGCCCATTTTAATTTTTCGTACAAAATACTCAGGATGCACGAGGAGCTCAATATTATAGGATCATCAGACACTTACATTGGACTATTCCTCCTATTCTGTTTTTTTTTTTTTGAAGTATTATTCCAATAAATCTCTTTGTACAATGGATGAAGTCTACTTGTCAGGGGTACATATAAATACGTAAAATTGAGAATAAGTTCTCCAAACCACCTGAAAACTCCTTATGCAATAAGGATTTGAACAAATCATGGTAAAACAGCTATTCTCCGGGCTATATGCCTCTCCGAGCGCTGGATTACATACCAAAATTTGCCGTATTTTGACTAACACTGTTAGACAACAAAATACTTGGTTTGACTGCAAGAAACTACCAAGAAGAAGGAAGCTTTTTCTTTAGTTAGGATGTCGTTACCTGCATACCGGTTTCGAACTCTTTAGTTCTCGTCAGTACAGGATAAACGAACATACCTACCTTCCGAAACAGCATATCCTTAAAGCTAACCATGTCGAACTGCATAAGCAGTATAACACAGGCAGCGCCATCCATTAGCAGTTTCAAGCAGTCGGAGTAGAATTTACCGTGAGGTAAAATATTTCAACAATGAATGAAGTCTACTTGTCAGGGGTACATATAAATATGTAAAATTGAGAATAAGTTCTCCAAACCACCTGAAAATTCCTTATACAATAAGGATTTGAACAAATCATGGTAAAACAGCTATTCTCCGGAGGGGCATATAATTTGTTCAAATCCTTATTGTATAAGGAATTTTCAGGTGGTTTGGAGAACTTTTTCTCAATTTTACGTAAATCTCTTTGGGTCATTTCTCATTAATTAATTTTCATTAGGATACGCAGATATGTTCGTGAATCCTGTGCACTCTTCCTAGCAAGTTGGTGGGTAGTTTCGGTGCGTTTCACTGCTTTAAGATCATCAGTCCCTGGTCAAAAAATTTCGACATTCCCAAGTCGATTCCAATAACTAGTTTGCGCGAAATTAAGATGCCCCAAAAGTTTTGTTTCATTGTGGCTACCATGGTATTACTTACCTTTAGGGCCGTAAATTTATTTCTAGATAATATTTTGTATTTTCTAAAATGCATATTACGAATATATATTTTAGTAATAATAATCATTACAAGATAATTGTTAATAGTACCTAATTTCGACTAATACAAAATATACATTTTTGTTCATTTTCTCCAAGATCTATATTTTCTATTATAAAAAATACTGTATTTCTGAATTAAAAAAAATTAAAGGAAAAACAATTAAAAAAAGACAAACTCTTATTAGATACATATATTGATGGAATCTACAGACTTCTTAACTATAGTCGATTAAGTTTCAGTTGTACTCAATCGGAGAATACATACGCAGAAGTTTGTGACTGGGATCCTGTCCAGACTATAATCACTAGAGAACAATATTTTCTTTATATTACTAAACATAAAAACCATTATGTATAAAAAACAGGTGTCATAATATTAAAAAAAAATATATTCGGGTTTTGTTAGATACATAAAATATTCTTAGCTTAATTGAATATCTCAACAAAAACAAAGAGATAATTGGATATTTTATTGCTGAATATTATTTTTTCCAGTTGTTTACGATTTATATAATAACATTTTATATAACTTAATACATGTAACTTATACTTCTTATTTTTAGCTGGACTTTACTCCGGCATTAGAAAACGAACAACAAAAATTAAGAAAAAATTAGATTTTGTACGATTTCTGTAAATCTTAACCGATTTTCATAGTTAGAGTTAGAAGAATTTTAGAAATATTTATAAAGACTATTTAGTGCTCTCCGCTGTTTCGAAAACACAGAAGTTTAAACGAGTATACCAGGAAAGATTGCTTTTTACGGTTTGTTTTCAGCATTTAAAAGTTTTTAGAATGAAACTTATATGGTCATTCATCACTTTTCTAGTTATAAGTAGTTGGTATAACAGTAGTTCTTCTCTGTAGAGTGAAATTCGTAAACAAAAATATGCGATATTCCGTTCATCCTCACATAATGTCAAAGCACGAATAACCTTCTCAGCAAAAGTGTAAACAAATAATATTTTTAATAAATACAGATTTTATTATTGCCAATTTGTTTTTAATTTTGTCAATGTTACGGAATTGAAACAACCATCCAACTATATAGAATTTGTTTTCAATTCATAAGTTTATATAAAATATTTTTGATAACTTCAATGGGCTTTTATAGCGTGGTATTCATCTGAAAAATATTTTAGTAAAAACTTCACAGATTGGTTGCTTTAATCTCCCTGTTTTCAGTTTTAAGCTATTTGTTACATCCGATTTCCCTTGTTTTGTATTACAATAATTTGATATAAAAGACGTCCTTTGATAAAACATTACGTAAGTCAATATCACAAAACAGTTTAAATTGGTATCTAACCTATTCTTCGCATCAGAAACTTTGTTCTACCGAACAATGGTAAAGTATCTATTTTCATTTCAGCTGTCCAAATCAAACTCGGCACAAGTGGTTCTAAAGGATATCGAATTTAATCTAGCTGGAAACTTTAGTTGCGAAGTTACCACAGACAGTCCAAATATTCACACAACAATGGACTCCAAATCAATGTCAGTTGTGCGTAAGTAAAACACTTTACCATTGAGATGCACTCGAATGCACCTTTTTTGAAAGAATGTATGCTTTTAAAGTTGTTATTTATCTTGCCGTTACATTTGCACATTTCCTGAGTGTAGCAAGAATGAAAGAACACAATGGTCAATGCTACATACACGTAAGTTATTATTTTGGCATGCTTTTTTTCTAAATATATTTTAACATTTTGAGGAAAATATACTTATCATAGATTACACCGACACACAAAATAAAAAACGTGGTCTGTACATTTGACCAGACCCATCTATCTATATGTATTTTGATACGCTGAATCCAAATCCGAAGTCCGTTTGGCCCGTACACCCCCAAAATTTTGAGTAAATTGCGAGAAAACGCTGAAAATGGCTAAACATTGCGAAAAATTGCAGTTATGAAAATGAAGAAAATTTTATTGAACTAGATCAAGTATGTTTCTTATGTATTTTGATGCGCTGAATCCAAATTCAGAATGTTAATCTCAATCATTCATAAATCGTAAAAAATAGGAATGAAGTAGCAGAAAATAGCAAAAAATAGTATTGTTCTTAATGAGGATTTTTATTACGTATGTGGAAGTGATTTCTTGTAACATTATACTCTACAGAAGCCAAGTTACCCACTAATGTAGAGCTGCAGTCGCTTGATGACGACGACTGCGGGCCTGCTTTCTCACCCTGACCAGACGCCGATACTGGGGTTCCGAACCCCTGCATCGTAATTTTTTAGTTTAAATACATTTATTCCCAACCAGCATTTACAATTGCTTATTACAGGGAAATAATTATAAACTACAAATAAAAATCTAAAAGTAAAATTTACAACAAAGTAAAACAATTTAAAGCAGTATAACAGTAATAACAAAGAAGATTTTAATTAAAGGCTATTTTTCCAGATAGTATTTTTTTAAATATCTTTTATATTTTTTAATATCGAAAATATTTCTTATTTCTTTTGGAATATTATTGTAAATAATTATTCCATTGTGTAATAATGATTTCTGGGCAAAGTTACTTTTAACTTGAGAAATAATCAAATCATTATTATTTCTTGTTTCATAAGTATGAATATTTATTGCTTTGAATAATTTTAAATTTAATATCTTTTTTCCATTTATTATTGAATGAATTAAAATAGAAATTTTTAATTTATAAATATTTTCAATATTCAAATAACCATTTGGTTTATATAAATTTTCAGTTGGTGTAAGAAAAGGTAATTTATGAATGCATTTAATACATTTATTTTGTAATTTTTTTAGTGGATTTAAAATATATGCACAAGCAGATCCCCATAGCGAAATAAGATACTGTAAATGGGAATAAATTAATGAAAAATACAAAGATTTTAAATATCTAAGGGGTATAAAATATCTAATCTTATATAAAATACCAACAATGGGTGATATTTTATTCCTTAAATTTTGAATATGTTGTTTCCAGGAAAGATTTCGTCTAATGTTAATCCTAAAAATTTAATTTTTTTTGAATACTTTATATTTCTACCCCTATAGGATAATGTCAAATTTTCAGTTTGTTTCTGATTTTTACAAATCATCATAAAACAAGACTTTTCAAAATTTAAAGTTAATTTATGATATTGCAGCCAAATAAATATTTCATTTAAGTCATCATTAATATCATTTATAATTTGACTATATGATTCACCAAAATAAATAATAGTGGTATCGTCTGCAAATAATCTTATTTTACCCTCTAAATTTAATTTTGAAATAGAGTTAATATAAATGAGAAAAAGAATTGGTCCCAATATCGAACCTTGTGGGACACCGCATGTAATATTTTTTAAAGAACTTTTAATATTTTTTATTTCAACATATTGTTTGCGATTACATAAATAATGTTGAATCCAGTTATATATATTACCTCGTATTCCGATAGTGTGAAGAATCTGCAATAAAATTTGATGATTCACTGTATCGAATGCCTTACATAGGTCTAGAGATACCAAGCAGCATTTTCTTTTATTATCAACATTAACCTGGATGTCAGTTACAACATCATTAGCTGCAGCTTCAGTATCCCTAGATCTACGAAATGCATATTGTCCAGAATACAGTAAATTTCTGTTTTCTAAAAAAAGGACAATTTTTTGAGAAACTATTTTTTCTATTATTTTTGAAATGACTGGTAAAACTGAAATAGGTCGATAATTATTAGGAATATTTTTTTCACCAGTTTTGAAAATCGGGATAACCTTTGCAATTTTTAAATCATCTGGAAAAATACTTTTTTTTAGAGAAATTTTTGTAAGATAAACTAAAATGGGAGAAATTTCCGCCTTAACAGTCTTTAAAATTTTTACATTAATGTTATCAAAGCCACAAGATTTCTTTATGTCCATATCATTGATTACATTAAAAATATCTTCTTCATATATATCATTATCGTTAAGAAACATAGAGGACTCATTTGTTTGTACAATAAAATTAGGATCTACTTGCTGAATTTTGCTAGCTAGTTCTTCTCCAACATTTACAAAATGTCTATTCATTTCTTCACATATAATATTCTTGTCTTCAATTTTCTGATCATTAATTTTTAGAGAGTTGATATTTATTTCACTGTGGTTAAATTTATTTGTTAAAAGAGCGTTCAAACTTTTCCATATTGTTTTCTGGTCTCCAGATATAAATTTTTCATTGTAATATTTCCGTTTAGCTTGTCTAATTTTTGTTTTCACTAAATTATTATAGCTTTAATAAATATCTCTATATAATTGATTTTCTGGATATTTTTTAGTTTTTTCATAATACTTGTCGCGGATCTTGAACATTTCCGCCAGTTCATGATTAAACCAAACTTTGGAGCTGCTTCTTATACGAATGGATTTCTCATAAGAACAAGAGTTGAAGATATCAATTATTTTTAAATATAACATGTTAGGATCTTTTATTTCTTCTTTTTGATTATTGAGAGTTCATAGTTGACCTTTAAGTTTTTCTATTATAAATTTTTTCACTTCGATATTTTTGAATTTTTGCAATTTATTCTGCGACTTCAATGGAATATTTAATATTTGAATTTTATGACCGCTAAGAGGGCTGTCTAACACGTTTAGGGATACATTATTAGTTGAATTTGAAAGTATATGATCAATCAAGGTCTTGCTTGAATTTGTGTCTCTAGTCGATATATCTTGATTTAGTATTTTAAAGTTATTAGTCTCATAAATGTCCATTATTCTTGAAGTATCTATATTTTTTTGAGATATGTTAATATTCATATCTCCCAAGAGAAAACATTGTGTTTTACTATCAGCTAGTTGTTCCAGTTTTTCATCTAATAACTGAAATAGTTTATTTTTATTTTTAATTGAAGGATTATATAGTCCACAAATAATCATAGGTGATGATATAATTTTGAGTGCCAAATAAAAAATGTCATTTTCAACATTGTCAATAACTTCAAATATTATTCCATTTTTGATAAATATACCTAGTCCACCTCCTCTTTTTTCTCGACTAGCGTAAACAGATGTATAATTATGAAAATTAAAATATATTTCTTCACTTTTCCTAACCCAAGTTTCCGTAATAACAATGATATCAATTTTTCTCTCAAAAGCTAGAATTTCAATGTCTTCAGTTTTGTTTTTAATTGATCTTGAGTTTAAATATAATACATTCAGACTATTCATCAGTAGAAAATTAAAAATTTAATTTTCATCATTATAGTCTATTCTCTCACGTGCTATATTTATTTTCTGTTTATGAAATGGACACTGATCACTAAGAGCTTCATGATGACAATTTATATTTTTATTTTGCTTCTGGCTATGTAATTTACAGTTATTACAAACTAGTTCTTCATTATTACATTTCCAAACACTATGTTTTCCTGCACAACGAGAACATACTTGATCCTTTTCACAATATTTTAGTGTATGTCCATACTCACAGCACTTGTAGCAAAATTTGATAAAAAAGTCCTCTCTAATTTTACATTTGTCCCATCCTATAGAAAATTCTTTGTTAATTAACTTTTTATATGTAGAACCCTTTGTTTCCATATAAATGATAAAACTTTTTGAATATTTAGATTGTCTAGAATACTTAATTTCTAAACTGTCTTCTTCTGATAAATATCCCAAATCTTGCATTTCTTTCAAAAGTTCCTGGGTTTTGTATTCTTTTCTTGGTCCAATCAATGTAAGCCTAGGTTGTTTTAGTTTTGAAATATAAACGGAATAATTATGTTCTAATTCCTTTTCTGATAATTTTTGAATTCGTTCCACTTCTTCTCTGGTTTTACTTTTGATTAAAATACCTCCGTTTTTTATCTCTTTAATCTCAGTAATAGTAGCTTCTATACTTATTGGATTTACTTTGTTTTTAATTTCAGTCATAGTTTGTTTGGAGTCTTGCAATTTCTTAGGTTTAATTATCAGCACAGGTATATTTTTGTTAGTGTTATCATTAGTTTGTGGTATTTTCTTAACAATATTAGCGTAGGTCTGATTATAAGAAGAGTTATTTTGATTTAAATTTGTTATCATATTTGTAATTTTTTCGCTGAGGTCTTTTAAGTATTTTGAATCACACATTTTTTCTAAATTTTCTACCTTTTTAATTAAAAATTCAATTTTTTCACTCATTTCTATTATACATTTTTTAAGGAACAGATTCTCTTCTTGCAACCTTTTTTCAAAAGGTAAATTTTCTTTTGTTTTATTGATAGGAATTGTACAGTTCAAGCATCTCCATTCTTTTTTATTTTTACTTACTTCTTGTAATTCTTGTTTTGATAATCCTGAACAACTAAAGCAAAACCATTTAAAACAATACTGACATTTAATAGAGTAACTTCTCGAGTTAAATTTCTTGGAACAACTTGCACATTTACTATTAGTTTCCAATTTATCTTCTTGGTTTAAATTCGATTTTTCTGCCTCCCTTTCATCTTGTGAGTTAATATAAAAATCTTTAACAAAATTATAAAATTTATTATCGGACGGGTATTTTAGCGGTAAGTATTGATCATCCGAAGTCGAATCTTGAGTAACTGTATTTTGATTGTCATCAGGGGTTAACATTGACATTGATGTTTTTTTCTTCTTCTTGTTTCTCATTTTTAACCAATTTTAAATTATTCCATAGGTACTTTTAATGCCAAAGATTCCCGAATTTTTTATTTAAATGTTGATATATGTAAATAGTAATATATTCTTCTAAAAATGATAAAATTTATAGTTTTTGTTTAGACAAATTTTATGACATTTTATCTGTCATAATCGAAAATGGCTTATTGATGTGGAATAATAGTCTTTGTAGCTAAAAATATCACAACTTGAAAGTTTATGATCCTCACTTTTGTGATTATTCGCCGAAGTAGATATTTTAAAGGGTTCTTTGGTTTCAATTGCTTTTGTAGAACAAGTTGAATTGTTTTAAAAAGCAGTAGACGTTTTCTGGATTATTCATGTGAAACTTTAGATATGTTATAGTCATACACATCACAACTTCGGATTGTATGATATACACTTTTATGTCCCTTGAATAAATTATCCATATTTCTTATGTCTTGAAACATATTTATTTTTCTTTTTAAAATGTTTATTAGATTTCACAAGACAATCACGATATAATATTTTACATTAAATAGAGATATAATGTTAAATCGAATCTGAACCAGGTTGATCATTTAGACTAGGTTCTAGTTCCAGCGAAGGTTATTTACACTTACAACAGTCAGTCATGTTGTCATGTTTTTGTTATTAGCTTGTAATTCCAGGCTATTTTAGACGTTTAATCTAAGGTTTTTAATTTGCCGTGACAAAATTACTTTATTTAATAATAGTGGAGCACGATAAGGTTTTTATTTTCGGTTAAAAAATTTTGCTCAGGTTTGTTATCGCTATTCAAAATCCCCTAACCTACTTTTAACCCGCAAAATTAATAAAAAATACTGTCATATTCTATAATAAAGGAGCACTTTTATATCACTTGTCTGAGTGGTAGTTTTTTTTATTTTAGTACCCAAGATTATGCTTTTTTCTGTCATACGAAAATAAATGCTATTTTAAAACGTTAAAACTTTTTTGTGGTTCAGTGTACTCAATTTCTAGATAAAAATTCTTATTTCCTTACCTTTTCTATCTAAAAAGCTATACTTTATTGATGTCGCTACCAGCAACAGCTTTTAGAACAATGCATTTGAATTCGGTGTTGCGGAGAATACAACAGAAATAAAAAATAACAATAATAAATATTAAGTGTTGTCTAGTTCATTTTTAGCAGCTTCTTTTTTCATTGTTGATTTGACAGTAGTAGATATAGAAGGGATGTTCTGAGTCACCCCGCACCCGGGTGAGTTTTATCAGGTCGAACAGGGCTGTCTTTGGAAAACAGCACGATATTTTGGAAAACAGCACCTTTTTTTAAAAAAACAGGACTGTTTTCCAAAAACCAAGCGGTTATAAAAACAGGCTGTTTTCTTAATATCGCGTGGTTGTTTTCCAAAAAATAGGGCTATTTTCCAAAAAAAAACAGGCTTTTTTGGAAAACAGCGCTTTTTGACTGTTGATATGATAAAATTCACAGGTGGCGTAGGACTCCCCTTCTATATCTACTCGTGTTTTATTTGATTTTCTTTGCATTCATTTATTGTTTGCATTTCCTTAAACAAAAGTTTAATTTTTTGCTGATTTTAATTTCTTATTTATTCTGTGCAACACCGAATTCAAATCCATTTTTCTCAAAAAAAGTTGCTTCTAGCGACATTAATAAAGTATACCTTTTTGAAGTAAATAAGCTAGGAGAATAAGACTTTCTGTTTAGCAACTGTGCTCAATGAACTACAAAATAGTTTGGATGCTTTGAAATGGCATTTATAGCCTATCAAATTTTGTAAATTTATATTTTGGTATCTTTCAAAACAAATCAATATAAATGTAAAATAAAATTTTAAATTAAACACCGACCTCTCTTATTTACAACTTTTGTACTAAGATAAGTTAAGTTAAGTCGATTTAAATTGAGCTAGGTATGGCCCATTCGCTACCAAACATCCTGAATAAAATCCGCCATAAGAACAGTACAATTTTCATCGAATTATTGATAGTTACAAATGTTAAAAAATTACAGCGATAATTGCACTGGGAGTGTCAATCATTATACACTTTCTTTAAACCAAAAGTAAGAATTTTAGGTAGTGGATTTCACACAAGTCACATGTTATTGTAAATTTCTTAAACATTGTCACAAGAAAATGTTTTTATTATCAACAAAAAGATCTAATACATAACATTTAGTTTTAAATAAATTTTAAAAGCTGGTTCATCTCGACCGTAGGTAATATGAGGTAGGTAAGCATGGTTACTACGACACAAATATTATGTAAATTTATCAATAGGGAATTGGCGACTCAAATTAAGAACGTGGCGTTCTCTTTAGCCGATTTGCTAACTGCTATAACGGGGAATGTTTTCGTTTCGTCTTTGTCTTCGTTACCGTGTTATTTGGCATCTTTGTCAATTTTATCGTCAAGTGATTCCTTCTTCCCCGTTAAAAATCAGCTGACTGCAGCTGTCTTCCTTAATTTGCGTCGCCAGTATGCATGTAATCCAAATAAACCTGAATACATTTTTTTATGGTGGTTCTTTTATTAATTTATTTTGGTTCTTATTAACAAAAAAAGATTTTCTATTATAAATTTTCGTACAAATTCTGAAACTTGGAAAACGCGACGCTATTGGTAGTGACGTCACATTACATGTAAATAAAAGTATTGTTATGGCTTGTATACTGTAAATTCGAGTGTTAATTTATTTTTTTGGTTTTTTCCCGAAGATTAGAAGCTTTCGTGGATAAGAAACATTACATTTGATTAAAAGAACTGTTCAACAATGACCACAAGGATAATCGGATAATTTGCAGGCTAACAAACCGCTTCTATTTTCTTGACTGCCAACAGTTAATTCAGTGACTGCTTATTTTTCTACAAATCCTAACTAAAGTTTTTTCTTTTATTTATCTTATGTTACACTGTAACAGTGGTATATCATAACCTCATTTGTGTTTAAACTTTTGTTAGGATTTATTATGCCATAAAAATTAATAAAAATATTCTTACTTACATTTGGCGATAGGTTGACATAATGAAGGCATCATTGACAAGAAGAGAGACACTAATATTCTTCCTTTCTGAGGTATCCATTCAACCTCAAACTTTCTCAGATATGTCTACGACAAAAACTATGGTCACATCGAAGCATCATGTAGTTATAATTGCACATTTTAGTAGCATCATGTTTTATTCCTAATTTTATATAAGTCCTGTTTTTTATATTATCTAATTTTAAATAAATAAGCATTTTTTTGGTGTTTAAAGATTTTTTAATCGGAAAATAATCTACCGAATACCACTCGTACATCCAAACCAATTCTTAATTTAACCGTTTTGTCTTTAGAAATTGCGATATGTTATTTTCATTTTTGCTTGATATCCGCAAGAGCCCGACTCCGAAGGAGGACAAACAAAGAATGAAAATAACCTAATGTAGTTGTACAATATAACACGCTTTTATGCCAAATTATTGGTAACTTTGGATGCACTTGTGATATTACCCTCCATAATTTTTTTATACTTTGCCCTAGAGTTTCTTAAAAAAAGAAAGATATAATCCAGAGTGACCACTTTTCTCAAGGTCAAATTTCCCTGACTTTTCCCGGCTTTCAAGACACTATTTACGTTTTTTCCCTGACTTGAACTATGAAGGACTATGTAAGGATTTTAAAAAAAAGTTGTTCATGCTTTTATATTGTGTAAATTACGGAACTGATAAGAGATAGATTGATAATTAAAAATATGCAATGAGTTAATAATTAATTGAAACATAAGAATTTATTCCATACGGTAATTTTTTTTTGTAATTACAGTTATTTCAATTAAAATTTACTGAATTTTATTATCTATCAATTTGACAGCATCAATTTTTATCTAATTTGGTATAAACATTTTATTTATTCGAATTAAAAAAAATACAGTAAAGTCTCTTTCCAACTAACACGTGATTTACACGCTTCTGAATACTTCTTTTTTATCTACTCTATCTTTGTCATTTTGCGCATACTTTCTGACGGTAAAAGCGATGCGCAAGACAACAAAGATACAAAAGAGAAACTAAGAAAAGACAGTGGGGATACTCATTCTCCTATACTGTAGGGGAAAAGGGAATGCAATGGATGTAAAATACGATGGAGAATTCACTGTCTAGCATGGGACTTTCATCAAAAAATAATTTGAATATTATGGATGAACAAATTCATTGATTTCATTAAAAATTCCCTGACTTTTCCCTGACTACTTAAATTCCCTGACTTTTCCCGGTTTTCCAGAAAGTAGCCACCCTGAAATCATGCTCTAATCTAAAGCACTAATGTATCTATAAATTTTAATTTGTCGTAAATATTTCCTTAATTGCCAGGAAAAACCTTTATTTTACACTTTTACAAACAATTTTAGAGTAGTAAATTAGAATTTAGGGAGAAATTTAAGACGCAGCAGGAAATTAATAATTAGGGAGGCAGTTAGAAAATAAATTTACGAATATTGGAGGTAATAAGAATTTTATATTTTTGTATTTTAATTTTTACAATTGCGGTCGTTAGTTACAGCTGACAAATTAGACATATTTTGAAAAGAAAATAGGTATTTGCCAAAAGACTTTAACAGCGCTTATCGTCGGTCGGACTGCAAAACCGCGTATCTCAAAAAATGCCGTTATTGGTTTTTCGCGTCATTAAATTCAGTGCATATTTTTCTACGACCCTGCAAAAGCATTTATCTGAATTTCTCCCAGAAGTATTCTTAAATCACAAATATCAAAACCTCGTACCTTTAAGACTCAAACCCAACCCAACCCAACCTGATGAAAGCTTTGGACCAAAGAAAACAATAATTATTAGTGATACTGTAATAACTCACCTAAATAATAATTATGTTACCCTTCCCGTGACAACTGGCAGCATAGAAAATTCAGAGCCTGCTTTTACCCTTCCTGTGGCAATTGGTAGTACAGAAAGTGCGATAAATAACCCAAATTATGAAGAGTGGACACCTAATGTTGATGATATTATGCCGATGGAAGTTATAATAGAGGAGGAACTAAATACTAGTAAGTTTGAGTTAGAAGAGAGCCAATACCCAGCAGATATTTGTGTTTCGGAAAAAAATGACAAAGCAATTCAAAGAGTGTTGACAAAGACAAATATAATAATGAAGAAGATCTGAATCGGAATTTAATTAAAAATGACAACTCAAGGGATGAGCAAGCCCCACTGGAGGATTCGTTAAGGGATATAAGCAACATTATAAGTGACCAATCTGATGAAAGAAAGAATATGACTGAAGATGAATATGAGAGAACAGATAAAGATAGTCAGGATGAAACTTATAAAGAAGTTCCTAAGAAGAAGGGTAAAATATCAAAAGAATCGCGGAAAGAAAACCAATATAAGAGAATGAGAGGATTGGAATATCTGGGTTTGAAAAAAAAATGAAGATGGAAAGTACAAGTTGTCGTCGACAAAAAGTGCTAGGAAGATCTTACCTCCTTGTAAGTCGAAACAGTGTCGAAAATTCAAAACCCGATTCTGTTCAAGTTTTACGGAAAATATCAGAAAACATTTATTTAGCAAGTTTTGGAACCATATGACCTGGGACATGAGAAAAGTATACATAGCATCTCTAATAGAAGGAACTGAAACAAAACAAACCACTGTAGAAGATGACAAAACATCAAGGAGAAAGATGACCTACAAATTTTTTTTAATTAAATAAAATAAACGATTCCAAGTTTGCAAAAAAATGTTTTTGCATACATTTGGTATTAAGGAGTGGGTCGCCATTCACTAGCTTGTCAATGCAGAAAATGGAATGCATGTCCCTGGTAAGATGAAAGACAATCCTAAACGGTCGCGTCGTTCATATTCTACCACAACTGGAAAGACCTGAAAGCATAAAGCATTTAAGTAAATTTTCCCAAGCACTAATCACCAAATATTTACATTATTTTCAGATGTGATTCAAGCACAAAATATTTAAGAAGGTAATTGAAGCATTTTTTGTATTTGACTTACCACAACATACATCAATTAGTGCTTGCAAGTCCTTTTGTAGTAAAAAAGTGCTTGCAAGTTCTTTTATTATGTACTTCAATTACTTGTATGCGCTTGAAATAAGTGTTTCAATTCTTTTATTTGAATTACTACCCAGCTCTGTCTTTAACGTATATCATATTTTTAGATAACATAATTTTGTAATTATTTTTAAGGATGTATGTTTATTTGATTTGATACTTTGTTTATGTTAACTATCTAGGTTGTAATTAAAAAATTGAAAAACAGTACACTCATTTGTTTTTTTGATAAAAACTAAAAGAATTCGAAACAACTAAATAATTAATTTCGCCCATATAAATCCTATTAGAAGTCCCAAATAAGAAATATGTACATCAATACCTTTTGGGACATGTGCACATAATAATAGAGGAAAGTCGCATAATATCGCATAGGTTCCTAATATCGGATAGTCAAGTATTTCTTAAACTAGTAGCCTCATCTACCTGCGTGTGCATGTACCGATACTACCCCAAGCTGTATAGATTCTGCAAAAAATACAGATTTCTGCAGCAAGTTTTTGTTCCTATTTTATTTGTTTACGTAAATTCATCGTGCACGAAAATTTTACCGCTGCAGATTAGAGGCAAGATAGTTTTAGAAGGTAAGTTTAATTAATAATTTGATATACACCATTCAATTAAGCATAGTGTAAGGTTTTATTTGATATATAATTTATTAGGTTTAGTGTAATTTTGTCTTTGCATAAAGGTTAATAACCTCACATATGATATATGCCCTAATATCGGACACTTTCGGTTTCCCAGTACCGCATATCCGATATTAAGAACCAATAGTTTATATAACAAACTTTGTTTTTATTTTCTTTACAGATGACTGAAAAATCAAGTAAAACAATAAAAACCCGTAAAAGCTGGGATACAAACGCTATGGAGCAAGCAGTAGAAGCTGTTAAAAACAAGGTAATGGGCTACCTAAAGGCCTCCAAAACATTTAATGGTCCAAGTAGTACGCTGGTGGATTACATAAAATCAAACAAAGCAATTGATGTCCTAACGAGTACTAAGCTTGGAAGAAAACCAGCGTTAACAGTTGAACTGGAAGAATTATTAGTTACGTATTGCCTAGATATGGAAAAGCGTTTTTATGGGCTAACAGCTTCCAATATTAGACGCTTAGCTTTTCAATTAGCTATCCAAAATGGTTTGAGACACCCTTTTTCCTTGGGCAAAGCAACGGCCGGTAAGAAATGGCAAAAAGGGTTCCTTTCCAGGCATCCTCAGCTAAGTTTTCGAAAACCACAAGGCGTATCTTCTGCCAGGATCAAGGGCTTCACTCAGGAAAATTGTAGTCTTTTTTTTTGATCTGTTAGAGCCAGCCTTGGACAAAATCAATTTCAATTAGTCAAGGTTATTTAATGTAGATGAGACCGGCGTGACCACAGTCCAACATAAACATTCAAGGTTCCTGAGTTTGCGAGGTAAGAGACAAGTTGGTGCTTACAAGGGGAGCTCTTGTTACCGTAGTTACATGCATGAACGCAACAGGAATGTATGTACCTCCCATGTTGGTCTTCCCTCGCAAAAACATGAAACCGGAACTCTTAAATGGAGCTCCGCCTGGGACAATTGCTAAATGTCACCCTTCTGGTTGGATCCAACACGATTTGTTCACAGCTTGGCTACAACATTTCATAAAACATATGAAACCAACAAAGGATGATCCAGCAGTACTGATTTTAGATGGGCATTATTCACATACCCGTAATATTGACCTGATTGACTTAGCTCGCGAAAACTACATTCACATTGTATGCCTCCCCCCACACTCTACGCACAAGTTGCAGCCTTTAGATGTGGCTTTTATATCGCCATTCAAAACTTATTATGCCATAGAAATTGAATCGTGGCTTAAAAATAATCCTGGAAAGGTAGTAACGCACTATCAAATAGCAGAATTATTAGGGAGGGCATGCTTGCGGGCTGCGAGTGTTGAAGTAGCTGTAAACGGTTTCCGAAAATGCGGAATTGTTCCGCTAAATAGAAACGTGTTTAGAGACGACGATTTTGCTATTCATGCTCAGCGAAAGAACACCTCCACCACTGCAAATAACTCCAGAAAAGGTTCAGCCAATGTCATCTGAAGAAAGCGAAGAGGATTTGCCGTTAGCTTTATTAAGAAAAAATGTTCTCAATCCTAAAACAACAAGATCCTTGACAGAAAACTCAAAATATACAGTCCACTGCCCAATGCCCTATAAAACCAGACTTCACATCTTTGCCCAACTGTTCATATGCGACTACCAGCAAAGCAACTACAAGACCTTTGGAAAACACATCTACTATTTCCTCTTCTAGAAAAAGCTTGATAAAACCCACAGATATTCGGCCAATACCAACTTGTTCTTCTGCTCCTCCCAGTAAAAAAGGAAGACGAGGTTCCACCGCATTAATAACGGGATCACCATACAAATTGGACCTTGAAGAGTCTCTAGCTAAAAAGAATATATCAAAAGTTGTTTTTAAAGCCGATTTTGCCGACCCTAGTCAATCAAAGAAAACAGGAACCAAGCAAAACCCTAAACCAAAAAAGATCGAGATTGCTTCAAGTTCATCCAGCGAAGATAATGAAGATGTGGAGGTGGAGCTGATAGACACCGAAGATGACATGGACATACATGAAGAAGACGCGGAGTGCCTGTACTGCACCAACCTCTATTCGCAGGATACCAGAGGAGAGTTATGGATTAGATGCAACATGTGTTTTCGTTGGTGCCATGAGGACTGCGCAGGCACTGACAAAAAGGACGCTTATATTTGCGATCTTTGCCTAGACGGTTAACTTTTTTTGACACAAATATCTTTGTTAATGAATAATTTGATTTTTATTTTTATTTAAGCAGTGAGAACTTTTTTTATTATTCCAAAAATATTATGTTAGTGTATGTTTTTTAACTGATTAAAAAGTATTAAAAAAAAAAGCTTTAACTTTACTATCGGTTCCAAATATCGGACAGTATGCTATATTGGGATCACCTCCTATCCGATATTAGGAAACCATTTTTAAAATCGTGATTTTTGTATTCCAAAATATATTATCATCTATCTGAAAAAATAATTAAGTTTGAGATATGACATTTCATAATATTAAAAAATATAGGTTTTGCAATTGTATACCAACACATACTCGTGATAAGTAGCTGAAAACTATTTTTTATAGGTCAAAATAAAAAAGTATCCGATAATAATAGGCGCCTTTCCTCTACCTTTCACTTAGAACTTCGGGACATGTGCCAATGAAAAATTGAAAATTAATGAAATCAAAACAATCTACGCAAAAATTAGATGTCAGAACGACTAATATTTTAGTATTTGCATTACTTAAAAAACATTATTGCAAAGGTCAGTGTTCTTATAGCTAAACCGACTTGCTAAACTTTAGAAGCGATTTTCTCAACTTTTTAAAATTGGCTGATGTCCCAAATAAGTACTATGGCAGCGAAAATTGCTGATGTTATGGCTTCTTATTATCTACAGATCTTATTTTCTTTAAGGGACATGCAATATATAAAACAATAATGGCATATTAAATACTTTATAACACATTTTATATTTTTGCTTTTCATACTCCTGAATTATTTTTAACTTTTCCTCTTTGTCGTGCATTAGAAGGTCCCGCTCCATGCAAGTATAAGAACAAGACAAATAAATAATGGGAGCAAGAGCGTCACAGAAATAACAAACAAATATTTAATTTTCAATGGCAGAAGAAAGTGACACGACCGCAGTTTTAATTTCCGTGGAAATCTTTTTAAATCGTAAACATCTTTTTTGAATTTGAGTATAAATTTTTGAATCAATTTTATTCTGGTTTTGAATATATTAATTCTATTAATTTATTATATTGCAATAATTAAACGCATATTTCGTTTTAATGACACAACGTATTTTATTTGCGTTAGTAAATTCGGTATAAATGTGAAAGTAGTTGTCTAAATATTTAATTACCAAGAATACTAATTCGCTATAAATTTGACTATTGTGGTAATTCTGTTCATTTCCATAGTAAAAACATGGATAATTAAATAGTTATGTCCACAACTTCGCTAACATTAAACAAAATTGTGCTTTCACTTGATGAAAGTACTTAATGAACAGAATAGCGTAGCGTCCTGAAAAATAGTGCGTCCCACAATGATGTTTCTAAATACAGAGGCTTCCAAATACCATGCAAAGGAATGTCGTTCTATAAATAACAACGCTGTTTTAACTATCTTTCAATTTTGGTTGCTAAAAATTTATCCTCAATTTTGATTATTTTAGGTAAGATTTCTTTAGTTGGGATTAGTTTTAAGTCTACCTGCGTATATTATCAAAACTATTAGTGATGTAATGTTAGGCCGATAGATCGCTGTGGCGCGGAAAAGGAAAGGAGGGCGGGTTTCAGTGGCGTGTTTTAAATTTAATAACTATTTTCGCATAATATAAACCTCCATTTTTATTGGAAAAAATGTATGTTATATACCCCAGTCAAGCTGTTTTAAATATACAGGATGTTATGAAATTCTCTGCATATGTTGAAACCGGTAAACCCTAGTATGAATTCAAATATTTATAAATGGCGATTCCCAATAAATAATAGCCCCTTAAACTACCAGCTACTGGCTAGAAACACATGGTACGAATAAGTTGCCACAATTCTATCAGTAATTTTTTCTATGCAACAAGTCAGCCTAAGAAATAATATTTTCGGTTTTCGTTACTTTAAAGTATAACTTTAAGATACACTTCTTTTTAAAATCTTTTAGGTTAACAAATATACACTAACAACACCGTACAGCCATTAATGCAAGAAACCAACACTCGACCAACATTAAAATTAACAAAAGTTTCATTAACAAAATGAAACATAAAGATTTTACGGTATTTTATCACTATCCGCACTATCAAAAACTAATGTTTTTGTTACTTTTAAAGTAAAATATCTGTAAAATACACTTCCTGTAGAAAAATTTTTTCAAAGAAAATAGAATACGTTTATTAGTTTCCACGTTATACTTGACACCGACAAAATAGTAGGTGTAGCCATTAATATAGAAAACGGTCCACTATAATTAAAATACAATACTTAAAAGGATCTACGGCATTTTTTACTATCAGCACTGAAAAAATAAAAAGTTATTTATTTATTAAACAACACAACTCTTACGGTCGGCGTAAATACGTTATTTGACGTATCTTATTGTTTGAAATACTTTTATCCCTGACGTGAGGAAGTATAGACAATCAAAAAAAAAACTACCCATTTATGTTGCATAAGAGATACGAAAAAGGCAGTGTCGAAATAAAAGCAGCGTTCAGCAATTCAATTTTTTTTATCGTTTTTCTCGAAATTTTTGGGAGCCACCTGGTTTATTTTATTAAATAGTTGGACACGTGCCTGTCAAAAAATCTGAGCAAAACGATGAAAAAGCTGAATTAGCGAACGCCGCTTATGTAGGGTGTCGGTTTGAAAATCAGCATTGAAACAAGAAAAAAAGAGACGGAGGACAGAAAAGCAAGAGCAAGATAACATATATGTAGAATAATATTACCAAATCGCCAATATTATTCTACATCAAAGAAAATTTGTTTTGTTCTACATAATTGTTTAGGTTTATCAGATTCTAATTTTAATGTGAACTTAGCCAATTTTGCAATTCGCATTTATATGAAACAATACTTTCGGCGATTAGCGCCGTGAAATGCTGAAAAAGAAGAAAATCACCAAAATACACTGTAGCCCAATTACAGAAAATTCCGAGGTGATGCCGCACATAGAGGCCTGTTTATTTTGTTGATAAAATTGTCATCATGGATGATTAAAAATATTTTACTTTGTCCAATTCAGAGATGAATGGTAATGACGGATTCTACACGAATAATATACAAGACTGTCCAGACGGAGTTAGATTAAAAGGAAAAGTCAAGTTTACTAAAAAAAATGTAGTGTGGTGCGCCGTTTTCGAAGCAGGTGTTTCTCAGTCGTATCTCGGACGTGCTCGTGGTGAAACCATTAATGCAGACATTTATATTAGGCAGTGTTTTTTTCAAAACTTTGTCAGTTTATTACTGGTACTCACCCCAATGACAAAATTATCTTCTGGCCAGATCTGGCTTCGTGTCGTTATGCAAGACAAACAACAGAGTGATTGACTGCCAATAATATCAATTTTGTCCCAAAGGTAGACAACCCACTAAACATGCCTCAAGCGAGACAGAAAATTTTTGGGTTCTACAAGCTAGAAAAGTTTACAATAAATGCTGGGAATCTTAAAAAGGAAGAACAGTTACGTGGCTGGATAAACTAAAAAATTCGAGAAATCGATATTGGTGTCGTCCAAACGCTAATTGCGCAAATTAGGGTTAAGTTGCATGCTATTGAAGAACATAGACCCTTTTCCGTAGCGTAAACGTATAGTTTTAATAACAATAAATGTAGAAATAACGACTTATTTAATATAATAAAAAATTAAAAAATACAAAATATGGGTTTCAATATTTTTTCTCAAAACTTATGGGACATACGTTACAGTTTTTTAGTTAGATTTTATAATTGACCAGTGGCTTTTGTACGAATTCTTGGGTTTAGAATTTTTGCTAGAAAAACAGTGATACGCCTCTAACTATCTTTTAATTTTTTTTAATTAAAGCTTACAATTAAAAAATTGCATAATATTATTATCATGAAGTGCCAAATTCTTTTAGTTTCTGCAGCACGTAAAATTAATTTACACAGCTAAACTAAGTATGAGCTAAAACGCTGCTTTTATTAACCGTATCCGATGCATTGCTTTTAAAATTGCTTTAATTAAAATGGAAATGCATGCACAGAGCTTTTCTAAACAAAAGATGCTTTTGTTATCAGTTCCAGAGAATGAGACTTGTTTCACAGGGCCCGTTTTATATTTTAGCACTAAAGGGCATGTTGAGTTTTTGAGGTTTTATTGTTTTGTCTATGGAGCGTCGCATTTTAGAAAAGCAAAGCATGTCACCCTTTCTCTTTTACAAACTTAGCCCACGTGTTGCTTACTCTATAAGTTATTAGCAAAATTTAATTTTCTGAGATGGCACTGCAAGCTTTTGTGAGCTGATTTGTGAAAACAAGTTTAATACGTTAAGTAAGTGCAGGCTGATTTGTGTATTGTGTTATTTTGCTTCCATGTGTCCTGGAGCTCATGTCTTATAATTATCCCCATACCAGCTTCAGTTTATCAGATTTAGTAAATGTATGTACAGGGATATCCAAATAGAAGTGAACAGGCCTTATAGCTTTTTTATTTTTAATTATGGGAAAAATGTTAAATATGAAAGTTTTGGAGATTTTTATGGATCATTCATATATCTTATCAGCATGCGGTTTTTCCACCATTTTTGTAATATTTCAAATTAAAAATTATTTCGCATAAATATACTTTAAACGTAACTATCCAGGTTGCGAACGAAATACTTGCTACCTTTTAAAATTTTCTTCGTGGATAAGTCAAAGTTAATGTCAAGGCTGACAATAATACTTTAGTCCCCGTGAGTTTATAATTTTATTTTTAACGGGACAAAAGCTAAAATACACGCATAGGCGAATATTAATGCACCTCTAGAAATATGCAACAACTTTTATGTTACATTTATTGTAAATCTATTGTCCGATTTGAATGACCCGAACAAATTACCTGCAGATGTTTTCCCTTCCCGTCCCAACCTCCAATCCTTTAAATCCCGTGTCAATAGACTACATTTTTCTTCTCTTCAGACGCCCACGGTACGCTAGTACTTAGGCTTGAAGTCTACGTGGGATGTCTTAGATAAAATAACACAAATTGTATTTGGTTCTGATCAGTATCATTCCAAATTTCAACCACTATCGTTTCTATGTCTTGCAAGGTTGCAGGAGGAGGCTGGCGTTGTCTTAATTTTCTGCCAATAATGTCCCACAAATGCTCGATCGGGTTAAGATCTGGACTGTGCTGTGGCCAATTCAGAGCCTAAATATTTACCTCGTGAAAATATTCAATTACAATGCGCGGTACGTGAGGTCTTGAATCGTGCGTTAACAAAAAGTTATTGCCGATATAAAGAATGAAAGGGACAACATGTTTAGATAAAATATCATTATTTTGCATTTCGCTATTTAAAGAACGTCCACGTAAAACACCAAGATCTGTCAGCTCTGTTAACGAAATTCTTTCCCAAACCATAATAATAATAATAATAACGATAATGCAAGACCTCGCGTAGCGCGCATTGTAAATGAATATTTACACGAGACTCTGAATTGGTCACCGCACAGTCCAGACCTTAACCCGATCGAGCATTTGTGGGATATTATTGGAAGAAAATTAAGACAGCGTCAACGTCCTCCTGCAACCTTGCAAGACATAGAAACGATACTTGTTAAAATTTGGGATGATACTCCTCAAAACCAAATAGAACATTGAATTTCGAGTATGTCTCGCCGATGTGCAGCGATTATTTATTAGAAGTAGAGGCTGAAACACACGCTACTAATGTATTTTAATTTTTTGTGTAACTTGGGTGGTAATCGTTAATTGCTGTCAGTTTTATACCTAATGTTTTTAGAAATTACTTCTTATGATATTCTAATAAAAATATGCTCCGTTATTAAAGTCCCTACTTCTTTTATTATCAAACATAACTAAGGGAACTAAGTAACAAAATGTTAGGAAAACATCAGACTCAAGTTAGGTTTTAAATGCAATATTTTATGAATACTAGAATATTCCTTAGGGTGTTGCAAATTTTGGGAAAACACAATATATTTGTTACACTCGTATACAATGACAGTTAAGTTTCCAACGAAAATAACGACTACAGTAATATAAGGGGTTCGTAAGGTTGTTTACTTTATTTTTTATCTTTTTAGGGGGTCGTGAGTCGTGACACCAAAAGGATTAGGATACGATGCTTTTTTTTTCATATTTCGCATTTTCAAATTACAGAATGTAGGCAAATAAATATCTGTATTTTATTTTGAAATCGGATTCTAGTTTTATTTCCAAATAGTGTAGAGACGCTCCTGGGCTCACCTATGTTTACAATTCTTTAGTTATTTCTACACGTAGGAGGGGTGGCCACAGGAACATTAGCCCGTGCTAGAATAACATGTTAGGAGGTGTATTTTTTCTTTTTAGACGACACAAGTCGGTGTTATCTGAAATATCAACGGATGTTAATTAAAGTTAGCGCCATGGTGTATTTTTTTAATAATTATACGTGTTGTTTTACAAACATAAACTGTTGTTTTTACACCGATGTCTTTATTAACATTTGTTAACCACTCCTTAGTGTTTATCTTACACATAATGGATAACAATTGGGCAGTTTTATTACAAATAATGTTTTACCGAAATGCATTTGGTAACTTAAATTAGTTTTAACCAAAAATAGTTTTGTTATTTACACGGAAAATATTTACCATTCAAAATTTAGCACTTACACGAACGAATGTTGAACTGGGTATCAACTTTTTTTACAGCATTTTTATATTCATTTTGATACTTAAAGCGTCTGCAATCTAAGAGAAAAAAATTAAAAATGAAAAAGGAGTATGTTCCCGTTTTTATAGCAACATTAAAATAAAAGTTTTATATTTTTACTCTTGTTGAGGGAAGACAGAGTATCAAAAGTTTCTAACAAGTAATAAAACATAATTGTTGGCTTGTTTCAACACACATTTCAGCAAAAACAAAACTTTTTAATTTGATTTTTGGAACAATAAAAGTTTTAACTTTGGTTAAAATTTTCTGAAAGCTAACTTTTTAATAAGAATCCTGGCGTTTTAATATTTTCTTTCATGAATTTATGCATCATTATTAGATTATTTCCTATTGCTAAAACCACTTAAAAATCAGACATTTTAAAATAATTGTTGCTTGCCAAAGAACATCATTAAAGTTAAAAGTATAAGTCAATTTTTTTAAAATTTTTTAAAGAAAGAAGTTTGATTTGAAATGTTAGTTTAAACACGTGGGCAACTTTCATTTAGAGCTGAAGTGTAGTGTTCGTTTGATGACGCGAGTTGTGCTGTCAGGGTTTCCAGTCCCGGTATTTGTTCCCGGGATAGTCCCGGGACCATAGGAAGGGTCCCGGGACCTCAAAAGTCCCGAAATTTATAATAACGTCACGAACGCGCGACAGCCAATTTGGAGATTCCACGGCGTTCGGTATTTATCAGTCTTATTTTACTTCAAAATAGTTCAAACTAATGGTTATTATTTCAATATAGAATGTAGTGCTTATTGTTTCTTTAGAATTACATTTGTTTATCCTCACTCGGTTTAGTTTATTTTATTATTAATACCTATATATTTTTTGTCGTTTCGTATATATTTATTGCTGTTATTTTATACTAATATTACTGAAATAAAATACTTAGTTTACATAAAATATTTAATTAATTAATTTTTTCATAGAAAATTTGTTGTATTGCACCATTATTAGAATTTTGGGACTCGACCCGAAGACCTTTTTGGTCCCAGGATCTGGAAACCCTAGCTGTCATATTTCGGTATTGTGTGACTGATCATAAATTGATATTTGAAGCTAAACAGTAAAAAATGGTTTCCATAACTATTTGAGAGCTAATACAACTAAATTAAAAGAGATAAAAACACCATTATGTTGCCTATATCGGTGTTCGGATCCAGTGGCATGGTTTTGGTCGGATGAACTTAGCTCCAACGTGACTTGTCAGACCGCAATTTGCGGATTTTGCGCCCCACGGTGCTTGCGACCCTGGCGCGGCCCCGGCTGCCCTGCCAGTGTTGCCAGGTCAAAAAAAAAATTTCCCTATTAAATGTCCAAAAATTCCCTAAATTTGTCGATTTTTCCCTAACAATTTTAATATGGGTAATATTTTTCAAATAATTTTAGAAGGAAGTTTGCAGGATGTACTTTATAGAATTTTTTGTTAGGATGGCCATTTTGGGCAGTTTTTCTTCTCAAAAGGGCATTTTATCATTCCTAATTTTGCTAGAATTATATTAACAGCTGTTTATTATGTTATATTAGATGTACCTACCTATAACTGTGAAAAAAATTTTACGAGAACAATAATTGACTCAAGCTATTCGCCATTGAAACTTATTAAACAAACGAAATCCCCTTATATTTTTAAAAATGTTAATAATATCATTAAATATAGAATAAGTACAGTAAATTTCTGGCTAAATCGGTCTGAAATGATTCCTTGAATTTTTAAAAAGTCTATTATTATTTTTCCTTTGTTTTATAGTTTAGTATTTTAAAAAATATTTCCGTTTAATCTCTATACAGGGTGTCTAAAATAGGTGATACCACTATTGCTATCTCCGAAACGGTAAAAGATACGAGGTCGGTTAAATTAGAGAAAATGTGCCATTTTTAGTCCCTACTCATATTTCGTTTACGAAGTTGCCAAATTCTCTATAGTTTCTTATCTACAGGGGATTGTTTAAAAATAGCCAAATATTTAATTCTTAAATATCTCGAAAACTATGATAGTTAGAAAAAAATTGTTTTCACAAAAATCACACGATTTTTTACGTTCTCTCAAGCCATGTTATTGTTTTGTTTATATCATTTGTTTTTATTGAGTTACTGATACTAACTCGCTTTTTTCAAATACGGACCTGGACTTTTTGCTGTATTTTTTGAAAGACTATTTCATACCCTTTACATCTGTTTATCACCTGATTATGGTTTTCGACGTTTTGGTGAAGAATAGCATGATCAGGATATTCTACCAGTCCGGACCTGGCATTTTTCAAGTAAATGCGCCATTTCACAACCACAAAAACCACAAACCATAGCGATAGGTTGTGAATTGTGCCTTAACATGGAAGATTCCAGGTCCGTATTTTCAGAAAATTCTGATGATGTTACTAGTCGTGATCAAAACGTCGGAAAATATTTTCGAGTTATACACAGTTGAAAAGGGTATAAAGTATTCTTTCAAAAAATGGAGCAAAAAGTCCAGGTCCGTATTTGAAAAAACAAGTTAGTATCAGTAACTCAATAAAAACAAATGGTATAAACAAAACAATAACGTTACTTTCTAGAAGGTAAAAAATCGTGTGTTTTTTCGAGATATTTAAGAATTAAATTTTTGACCATTTTTAAAAAATCCCCTGTAGATACAAAACTATAGAGAATTTGGCAACTCCGTAAACGGAATATGAATAGGGACTGAAAATGGCACAATTTCTCTAATTTAACTGACCTCGTATCTTTTACCGTTTCGGAGATAGCAATAGTGGTATCACCTATTTTAGACACCCTGTATATAAAAGAAGAAACTAACTGACTGACTGATTGACTGAGGCAGCAACGCACAGCTCACACCACTAAGTCTAGAAACTTGAAATTTTGCACAGAGGTTTCATATCTAATGCGATGCGCACTAAGGAAGGATTTTTCAAAATTCAACCCCTAAGGGGTGAAACAGGGGTTCAAACTTTGTATGGAGAAAAAATATTAAATGGTCCTATTAACTCGAAACTTCATAGAAGTACTCTAAAAAATGAACGTTTAAACATTGTGTTTCGCAGTTTTTAATATATCAACCCCTAGAGGGGTGAAATGGGGATTCAAAGTTTGTAACGGAGTAAAATTGTTATACCTACGGTTCTATGAAACAGTAAAATACCCTACAAAGGAAACACATGTCTTATAAAATTTTAGATAATCTAATATTGTGTAATAAATATTAAGAAAATTAACGTGGGGGGGGGGGGGGTTAAAAAGAAGCGGCTGGAAATGTTTCGATGGTGTTACATAACTAATATGTGATTTTCGGGATTATTGACCTCAGAAAATCTAATTGTGATCTAATGTGAACCAACATGCCATTTTCGGGGTTATTTAAAATTAACGGAGGGGGGGGGGGCGATTGGCAATTTGTCGAACAATGTTAACTAATGTGTCATTTTCGGGGTATTGAGGTCAGAAAAGCTAATTTTGTCTAACGGATATTATAAAAATTAACTGCGGGGGAAGGGGGTTGGAATTTCTTCAAAAATGTTAACTAATAGGTGTGCCATTTTGGATGTTACTGAGGTCAGAAAATTTTAAAAAACATGGGTATTACAAATCTAAAGAGGGTGAGATAAGATGAAGGGAGGGGGAAGAATGGATAGATACACTAAAAAGAAAAAACTGTTTTATAAAAATGAACAAAATCACCATTAACTGCAGTAATAAATACGTCACAATATTATTTCATACTTTCCAGTGCTTTTCCTTTTGTAAAGTTGGTTCATTTTTTTTGAAAAAAAAAAGAAATACTTTGTAGGAACAATAATTCATAAATACAACCTGACAAAATCTAATATTAATTTCATTTCATTTACCTTTTCTATCAGTTGCCAATGTCCGACCCCAATTTTTGCGTCATGTAATATCGAAATCCCTCGAGATATTGTCATATTTCCCCAGATATTCATCATTTTTTCCACATTTCTATACATTTTTCATATTATTTATTTAACATTTCGGAAACCACTCTACGTGCTGCGATTGCATATCGCTGGCCTCGCCTTTATTTTATGAACCCTGACCAGTTGTACTGTTTGTATAAACTGTTCTTGAGGGGTTCATATAAAAAGCGTACCAGCGAGATGCAAAGGAGGGCGTCGTGTCCCGACTGGGAGCGCGCTACTGTCGCGTCCCGACAAGAGGCGTCACTGTGGTGCCGCACGAATAGTACGCATAGTACGAATAGCGCCAGCCCTTTAGGCTGACAAAGTACTCGGCTAGAAGCTGCCCCCTACGCTACCCAACTTAGTGACGTAAGTGTATTATTGTGCTTGTACCTGGTATCAATATAAGTGTTTTGGTAAACCGCAGCCTAATTTATCAACCCCGACGACCCCTAGCGTGACATTTGGTGGAGGTGCCTGGTTCGTTCTCGTTGGTAAGTTCTTCCTAACTTGCCAAGGGCCTTTTGTGTTTTATAATTTTTACTATCTCTTTCAGGTCATTTTAGTGTTTTTCAGTGCATTTTTAAAGTGTTTTTTGCAGGGCGTTATAGTGCATTTTTTTGTCAAATTATTTTTTACAGTGATTTTTTTTTAAAGGGCATTTTTACAGTGTTTTTTTTTCAGGGTATTTTTTTACATTGGTTTTTAAAGGGTATTTATTTTACAGTGGTTTTAAGGGGAATTTTTACGGTGCTTTTTACGTCTATAAAATTTCCCTACCCATTCTTATCCCTCATACGTTTGACATAATTTTATCTTGTGCCCGTTAACGCTGGCGAGATTAAAATTATCCAAACAGAACCTATAGGAAAACCCACCTCGTGCCCGTTAACGCTGGCGAGGCTAGGTTTACTATAAATCCCACCTCAAAACGTCTACTGTTTTCCTGTCTTGTGCCCGTTAACGCTGGCGAGACTAGATTACATGGACTGCTAAATATAGAAGTAGTTCCACCTCGTGCCCGTTAACGCTGGCGAGGCCAGAATTATTATATATTGGGGTTAATCACTAAACTGCCCTCAACCCTTTTATTCCTGTTATCCCTTTTATTTAATTTTTATGGCCCGTAGGAAGCTTAACAAGATTCAAAGAGAACGAAAAAGGCAAGAGAAGTTAAGGGTTGTTAATAACGGCACATCGTTAGGTTTACCAAATACACTACCCGTAAAAATTTTTATTTCAAACGAGCAACAATTAAGGGCCCTGAGATTAAAAAGGAAATTTTTAAATTTATTTGGCGACAATGAAATATAATATTTTGTTTTGACATTGAGGTCGTCGCTCATGAACTTAAAGTGTATTTTGAAATTCAATACACAAGGTTCACGGGCTTGTTATGTTATCAATTAAGCATGTAATATTATTAACAAAGTGTTATGCAAATAGTACCGTTATTTTTATAAACATATTTTCATATCTAAGCGCCATTCAAATATAAAGATTTCCAATTTTTTAAATATATTTTTTTTTATTATTATCTTGTAGGTATATTTGTACTGCCTTTTTTTATCGCCATTTTGATAAGGTACCACAGAAATATTTATATTTTATTTATCATTATTAGGGTTAATACTTAACATAATATACGGATATTTTTGCCTCTGATGTCTAATGAACAACCGCCACGCCCGATAACAAGGTCCACTAGCGTCAAATATAAACTAGTTATAGATAATAAAAATACGTTTTCTCCGGTCCACCGCAGTACAGAGCTTTTCGGGAACCCCGATCCATTCGCGAGAGCATCGCGAGTTTCTCGATCACCGCCAGCCACCCCTGAAAACGATAATTTTAGTGTTAGTGACAACAAAAATAGTAGTGATAATAAGCAGAACATTAGTGATATAACAAATAGTGCCAACAAGACAGAGGGTTGTACAGAACCCACGAATCAAACACCCCCAACAGACAACGCTAATTGCGACCAATCCTCCGAGGATAGAACGGACGACGACGACGAAGTGTTTGAAAATCCGAACCCCGAACCCCCTCAACAAGAAGCAACCACGATGGCAGATACGACATTTGCCGACAGTTTAGCCGCCCCAAAGTCTCCTGCGGTTCCCAACTTTTTATGCCCTTCAACGTTCAATCCTTGCACCAGCAACGCCTCATCATTTCTAAAGCAATACGAAAGAACTAGCGCTGCTAACGGATGGACTGACGCACTGAAAATGTCATATATGGAATCATTTTTAGAAGGTGCGGCCCATCTATGGATAACAAGGCACAAAAACGACCAGAATAATGCAGATAAAAAATGGACAGACATCAAAGAAGATTTCCTCAGGGAATTCGGAAAACGTAAGACAAAAGGATCACTAGAAAAAGTGCTCTATTCCAGGACACAGCAACCTAAAGAATCGATAAGATCTTACTACTTCGATCTTTTAAACACCTATGGAGAATATGACCCAGACTGTGACGTAGAAGGGTTTAGAAAATTTTTCGAAAGCGGCCTGAGAGACGACTTGCGTAAACATTACCGCCTTATCTCGGATGACCAAATGGACTGGACACAACTTAAAAAGGTAGTGGATAAGCTCGAAGATGACGACAGCGTTTCCAATCGCAATACGACATTTCCACAAGGGAATGGGTCCTGTACCGGACACTGCTGCAACCAGGGAAACAACAATTTTGGAGGTCGCTCCAGCTACCAAAATAATAATTATCGCCAAAATAGAAATAATTATTCACATTCACACCAACAAGGGCAAAACTATTCAAACACAAGAAGATACTACCCTCAAAACCAACCCAATCATCAAAGTCAGTGGAATAATAGGGATTATCAAAGAAACCAAAACCAAAATTACAATAGCCCTCCTAGGCAAAACCCACCTCGGACACAAAGAAATACGTCATACATTCCAAATACAAGGAACCACGATGGACGCCCTAGGTGTTACAACTGTAACAAAGTAGGACATACAGCCTCAGCGTGCCAAAACACTACGTTTAATAGAAACCCAAACGACACAGGACGCCGTTTCTGAACCCCGACGTCGTCCTCTCCACACAAGAGGGTTCTGAAGCTTCTAAACAGCGGAAAGAACTATTAACAGTTACAGTGTCTATTAACGGCAGAGAAATTAGAGCAGTAATTGACACAGGATCCCAAATGAATATCGTGAAAAAAAGTTTTATTTCAGGCTTCCAAAATAAACACAATACTCATCTTTTAGCAGCTGGAGGACATAGAGTACCCGTCTTGGGAAATACCTGTCTTCAGCTAGACTTTTCAGATTTCTCTACCCCATGCAAAGCACTAGTAATTGAAACACTCCCCTTCCCTCTAATATTAGGTCTAGAATTTTTAGAGCAGCATTTAGCGGCAATCTGTCTCAGGTCAAGGTCAATCGAGCTGATCCACAAACACATAAAATACAATATACCAATCAATTCGGAAAGAACAAATATAAGTTCCACAAACCTTTTCACAGGACCGCCCGCACCAGAAACGTGTCCCACAACACTTTCCAAGGCACAACTCTACGAAAGCTATAAAAAAGAAGCCTTAAAAAATATCAAATATCATTTACAGGAACTTTGCCAAGAACGTCAAAAAACATACCAGCTCGAAGATACCTCAGCGAAGATAAGCATACCTGCACACACGAGCACCGATAGTCTACAGAAAAACAAAATATATTTACAACAGACTAATCAAAAAGAAATCGTTGCAGCCCTCGAGAAAATATCATTGCTTTCAGCAGTACCCGAACAGGAATGTAATTTAAACATTCAGCCAAAAATGGCGATAGTCCCAGAAAAAACCGAAGAGAATACAGAACCAAACACTCAAGACCTGCTGACAAAACACGTCATAAATACGTCAGAGAAAGTACTCTTGCGAAACGACGTAATCATAAAGCCAGGCGAAATTTCCGTCATCTCTACAAGCTGTAATAATGAAAAAGAGGCCCTTACGGAGTACGATTTTTTCGAAAACGAAAACTTTTTTATTGCAAATAAGTTACTAATGGTGAAAATATCAGTCCACAAAAGTGAATTAAATATGACAATAATGAACAAGGGCTCCTACCCAGTACGATTGTACAAGGGACAAACCATCGGTTTCATCCAAACCATAGAAAAGGTGGCAACACCGCAACCCAGCATCATTCTATACTTGGACCAGAACAATGAGGATGAAGTCACCCTCGAAGACCACGATTTAGGCCACCTTGACGACCCAGACTTTAAAGTAAAAATGGAACACCTACTCCAAGAATTCTCAGACGTATTCTCAAAATCGACACGTAAAATGGGCTTAACCAGCCTCGTCGAACATAAAATAGACGTCGGTGACGCACAACCTATAAAGTGCCGTCCTTACAGAGTGTCCCAAAAAGAACGGGAAATAATAGACGAACAGATACAAGAAATGTTGAGCAATGATATAATACGGCCCTGTCATTCTCCATGGGCAAGTCCTATAGTACTCGTCAAAAAGAAAGATGGTACAGTGAGATTTTGTGTAGATTACAGAAAAGTTAATGGTGTTACCCGCAAATCCAGTTATCCCATTCCCAACATTGACGATATACTTACATATTTCGGAAAAGCCAAATACTTCAGTTGTTTGGATATGTTCAGTGGCTATTTTCAAGTAAGAGTGGAAGAAGACTCGAAGCAATATACGGCCTTTGTGGCACAAGGTCACGGATCCTACGAATTCAATGTCCTCAGTTTCGGATTATGTAACGCACCAGCCACGTTCCAGGCACTAGCTGACAGGGTATTTCAGGGAATGAAATGGAAAGACGTGGTAATTTATCTCGACGATATTTTAGTATTTTCCAGAACCAAAGAAGAGCATATAGAAAAACTTCGAAAAGTTTTCGAAAGACTACGAGAAGCAGGACTCACCCTTAAGCCGAGCAAATGTAACTACGCAAAAACAGAGGTCAAAGTCTTAGGACACATTGTTAGCGAAAACGGAATATCACCAGACGAAGACAAACTTCTTGCTATAAAGAACTTCCCAGTGCCACACGACATCAAGTCCATTCAAAGTTTTTTAGGGCTGTGTAACTATTATAGAAAGTTCATAAAAAATTTCTCTCTCTTAGCTCGACCATTACACGAAACAACCAAGAAAGACAGCAAATTTACCTGGGGACCAACGCAACAACAATCATTTGACGTATTAAAAGAAAAACTTCTTACAGCCCCTGTCCTATCACACTTTAACCCAAACAAAGGATGCGAACTACGAGTAGATGCTTCCAGAATAGGAATAGGTGCCGTCTTACTACAAGAAGAAAACGATGGAAAGGCACACCCAATAGCCTACATAAGCCGCAGCTTATCGAAAGCTGAAACAAACTACGGAATCACGGAATTGGAAGGATTAGCAGCTATTTGGTCACTAGGATATCTTAGACATTTAATATATGGACGACCAGTAAAAATTGTCACCGATCACCATGCCCTTTGCTGGATCCGCTCCCTAAAGGACCCAACCGGCCGCCTTGCAAGATGGTCACTAAAACTTTCAGAATACGACTACACTATAGTTCATAAAAGCGGATCGTCTCACAAAGACGCGGACTGCCTATCTAGAAATCCTGTCCTTGGTGCAGAAACAAGCCAAGATGTTGACGAAATTCCTACATTTTTGCTGCAACCCTCAGATATCGTTTCGGAGCAAGCTGCGGATGATGAAATTGCAAATCTAATAAAAGCCGTTACAGATCCGGATGACGAATCATTTCCTCTAGGCCTGAGACGAAGAGCAAAAAATTTCCGCATCATAGATGGTGCTCTATACAAAATCAACCCCTCACCAGAAGGTTCTGAAAACTTACTGGTAATCCCAAAACAGTTAATTCAGGAAATTCTTTTTAGCCACCACTGTGAGCCCCTTTCAGGACATTTAGGTATAACCAAAACTCTACATAAAATCAAAAACAGGTATTACTGGACAGGCCTACAAAAAGACGTAGAAAAGTTCGTCAAAGGATGTGTTGACTGCCAAGCTAGAAAAGGACAAGAAAATAGACGACCAGTTGGCCTTTTACAACCTATCCCGGTGAGTACACCCTTTCAGAGAGTTGGCATAGACATCCTAGGTCCGTTCAGAAGAAGTAAGTCAGGAAAAACCGTTATCATAGTAGCTACTGATTATGCTACACGGTGGGCTGAAACAAAGGCCTTATCTTCTGGAAAAGCGGAGCCTGTGGCGAAATTCATCCTAGAAAACATTATCGCACGTCATGGCGCACCCAGGTACCTATTAAGTGACCGAGGCCAAACATTTCGTTCAGAGTTAGTCCAAGAACTCGCAAAGAGTATGGGAACAGTTAATCAGTATACAACTGCCTATCACCCCGCATGCAACGGACTAACTGAAAGATTTAACAAAACTTTAGCCGATATGCTAGCAATATACACTAATACAAACCAGACAGATTGGGATGTAGCACTCCCACTAGTCACTTTTGCCTATAATACCGCCAGACAAGAAACTACTAAATTTTCGCCCTTCATGTTAGTCTATGGACGTGAACCAATCTTGCCCACAGAAGCAAACCTAATGGAGACAAATATCGCAACAGATAGCTTTAAATTACGAGAAATTGCGTTGGCAGCTAGAAGCGAAGCTGTAGATAACATCGTTAGAAAGCAGCACCTGGACAAACAACGCTACGATGACAAGCACAGACACTTAGAATTTCAAGAAGGGGACAAAGTCAAAGTGTTCACCCCAGTCAGGAGAGTAGGCAGAAGCGAAAAACTACTTTTAAGATGGTTCGGACCATACTTCATTACCAAGAAATTGAGCGAGGTAAATTACGAAGTCCGCAAAGGCCCTTCCCAGACATGTAAAAAAGATGTAATCCACGTCAGCCGTATTCTACCTTATAACGATCCATGGACCCCAGAGGTCACCCCGCCGAAAGAGGACACCTAAAATAAATTATAATATGTACATAACTTAAACTATTATTTTGAATTTTTTTTAATATATATCCTTATACTAATATTCAAGTATTTTTGCACATATAAAATATTAATATAGAAATTTATACCCTACTATAGAGTCTAGAGTCGATAACATTTCAGTCTCATCTCCTAATATTAATCACAATATTCTCTCTATATATTATAGGATGTTTATCATCATCATATTTTTACACCATGCCACCGCACAAGGATTGGAACTTTCAGCAGGAGCATTTTGGCGACCACTTCCTCTAACGGTAACGTATGAAGCAACCATACCATTGACATACGAAGCTAAATGGTATGAAGCCGAAGAAGTAAGCACAGATAAAAAACAAAATGACCCGTGTAATAATAGCGTATCTCATTGTTACTTTCAAAATATTCTCAATAATCTTGAAGATGCTTTCGATACAGAATTTCACTCTCTCGAGCAAAACTGGAACACGAAATACCTCAAAAAATACTCTAAACTTTCGGAAAACTTCAGGCAAAAACGCGCGTTAGATTTTTTGGGAGAAGGGTTATCTTGGTGTTGTGGGGTAGCCACCCAACACAAATTAGACTCACTAGTCATGGACGAAAGTAATCTTCAAGAACAAGTATTAAATCTAAACAAAGCATTATCTAAAACATTGACAACTATCTCTCAAAGGTCCGAAAAATTCCTTGAATATGAAAATTCAGTAAGCAAAGCTTTTAACACTACGGAAAAACACTTACGTAGAGTAGAAGCGTATGCAAATGAGCTCAAAAATTCTGTGATCAAAGAGGAAAACCACCTCAACGCCGATATAGTTTCAATTCTAAAGAGACAATTTAGAACTGTAAACCGGCAAGTAAAAACGACCAGGGCAATTAAAAGACAAGGTATCCTAAATTCGTGTATGCAGCACCGCATACCCATATCAATTTTAGGTCCCGAAGTCCTTACCCACGATCTTCGAAATTTGAACAAAGAAATAGATGCCTACGGGCAAAGTCTCGCTATACCTTTACAAAAAATTTCTAACTACTATCAACTAAGTATCTGCGATTGCACATTTTCTGATAATAAAATTTTCATAAACATTAGAGTCCCTATAACGCAAAAATCGAATAATTGGGAACTATTTGAACTAATTACTATACCATTTTCTTGGAATAACCAAACATGTACTATCCAACACCAAGCTTTATATTTGGCAGTATCATATCAGGAAAATCATCAACTCTCAGATATCCGCCAAATATCAGGCTCGGGCCTTAGACATTGCAAACCCTTTGATGATAGACTCTGTTACATACCACGTTTTTCTGCAGACTCATTTCAGGGACCTAACTGCGCAAAAAAGCTTTTTAAGGGTGCGTCAGTAATAGAGCTAAATTACCACTGCCCTATGCAGTGTCACAAATCCGACACAACGGTAATATCGGAAATAACACAAGAAGTGTACATTGTAACACACCCCAAGCCAGATTCAAAAATTGTTTGCCCTAATACTACAACAACAATTCCGCAAAAATCCTATACATTCCCCGGAGCAATAAAAGTAACCGTCCCCTGCAATTGCGAGTTGTTCGCAGAAGGAGAGATACTAATCCCAAAAAGATTTCCATGTAAGGAACGCCCACTTATAGAGGCATCCACTATTCACATCCTCCCCGCAGCATGGACCAACCTAAAATCCTTCGTCCTTAATCCAAAATACCCAAACGCTCCCCAATTTCTTGATCTACAAGAATCTCTAAATCCCAATTGGACTCTTACAATACCACACCTAAATATAACCACCACTAAAGATCAAGTCCAAGAAATCACGGACACCCTACAAAACCACATTAAATACATATTACCAATTACACACAACATTACTAGCGGAACAATATTTTTAATCTGGAATATTATCTTATCTGTATTACTGGCAATGCTTTTCTTTAAAAATCCCAATGCTTTTACGGTAATCCCTAATTTTATTAACCCCGTACGAGGGGAAAATGACCTTATACAGCACGACATTTTCTTAGGTACATTGATTGCGGCCTTTGCACTGTTTGTAATTTATATATTAACTAGGTACCTACTATTATGGCTGACATGCAAAAAGTCCAAAACCAATAATGCAAACTCTAGTCCCAGACAGACTGACGACTCAACACAGCAATTCATTATAGAAATACCAACAAGAAACTTAGAATTACCCAGTGGCACAAGCCTATCTTGCTCCCTTTCCAAACTAGACGAAACATGATGTCATAATTTCTACAGCCTTTAAGTCATTAATCATTTAGAATGCTATTTTTTATTTTTTGCGTTTATAATAAGCAAACATATCATCACGTATAAATTTGATCAAGTTCATTACTATAAATAAATCACGAAGGTAAAGGTAGACAGTTCATTATTTTATTTAATCAGCAGAAAAGTAAACAATTGTTATATAATGCCATTCACCCAGTTATTGTTGTTAAAGTTAAATTGTAATATACGGTGTCTAATGAAAATAAGTTAAACAAAAACAAGGGTGTATTTTATGACTGAGACATTGAAAAATAAATCAGGGTCAGAATTTTTTTATAAATCCAACTTCTTTTATACTTTTAAGTCTAATATTATTATTATTAAGTAAATTTAAATATAGCGTACAATAATGATTACCATATGCATTTTGTAATCGGGTGTTTATTTGTTTATATGACTGAAAGTCATATGTTTTCCAAATAGGGGGACATGGAGGATGACTTTGAACACGGAGTTGAATGTCCGCCTATTTGATGGTGATATGTATTATGTGTTATGATTATTTATTTAAATGACTAAAAGTCATGTTTTCCGAGTAGGGGAACATGGAAGAGGACCTTCATATAGAGTTGAATGTTCGCCTACTCGATGGTGGTATGTATACCGTTATTTAAATGGCTAAGAGTCATTATGTGAGTATAGGGAGACATGGAAGAGGACCTTCATACAGGGTTGAATGTCTGCCTATGCGAAATATTAAGAGTTATATGCAAGTAGCATTTGAAGTTTATGTGACTTATGTGAAATATTAAGAGTTATATGCAAATTGTATTTGAAGTTTATGTGACTTTATTGATGAATAAATAGGATGGTAAATATGGTAAATTTTACCAATCGTGATTACGCTATATTTGGGTTTTAAATTGTTATGTAAATGTGTATAATTTTGTTTTTCCCTGATGAATTAGAGACCGATGTCTCTCTGTCTCCAAAAGAGTAATACTTAGACACCAATAAAAGTTCTATGTAAAAACCGGGTGAATGTTCTTAGCCTGTCTACTTTTACTTAAACATCATAGTATCATGTAGGTTTTCATTATTTATAAACTGTTTTTTTCCTTTTAACTGCCGGTAGTCTTTTTTTTCCATGTACCATTGGGAGACCACACGACCTGGATCGAGAGCCACAAAACACACCAAAAACCCAAAGGCCAGTCGCCGCTCGCATCCACAGAGCCAGCGTCATGCATCAGCCACGCACGGTCCACCATGGCTCGCCAGCCTGGTCTTCCCTCACAAACGCCGAACTTCTGCACAACGAGCCGTGACGACACTGGTTGATCACAACTACCCTTAGGATTAGCCCTGCAAAGTTCCCGTCAATCACGGCTTAGTAACGGCACTCAACGACACCCAAAGTCCGGGTGGCCGAACTCTTTGGAGGAGGGAGACCCCTGCTGCACTGGGAGTCGGCAACAAAACTAGCCGATCCCACCCCCAGGACACAGGAACCGTGACCGCTGCGTCTGAGCAAGAAGCAGATGACAAGGAGCCTCAACGCCTAGGATGTGTCGGGTTTTGTCGGTGTGTAGGCTATTCGATCAGTAACGTGTTGGAACTCCCTAATAATAGAACTTTGTAAAGAAAGTGTGTAAATGTGAACCAGACTACCAGGACAGTAACCATTTTTTTCCTCATTTTTAAGCTAGTTTTACCATTCCACATTTCACCCAAATAAATACGGAGTGTACCGAGCCTGCGAGCTCCAATTGTTTGTGTTTGTAATATTGCTTCTATGTTTGTTTATTGTATATTTTGTTTATCTCCGTTTTGTATTTGTATTTTGTAAATATGTGATATTTTGTATATATGTATTGTGTAAATTTTTAAAGCTAGGGGCTAGCTTTTACAGGCGCGGGGGAAATGTCATATTTCCCCAGATATTCATCATTTTTTCCAAATTTCTATACATTTTTCATATTATTTATTTAACATTTCGGAAACCACTCTACGTGCTGCGATTGCATATCGCTGGCCTCGCCTTTATTTTATGAACCCTGACCAGTTGTACTGTTTGTATAAACTGTTCTTGAGGGGTTCATATAAAAAGCGTACCAGCGAGATGCAAAGGAGGGCGTCGTGTCCCGACTGGGAGCGCGCTACTGTCGCGTCCCGACAAGAGGCGTCACTGTGGTGCCGCACGAATAGTACGCATAGTACGAATAGCGCCAGCCCTTTAGGCTGACAAAGTACTCGGCTAGAAGCTGCCCCCTACGCTACCCAACTTAGTGACGTAAGTGTATTATTGTGCTTGTACCTGGTATCAATATAAGTGTTTTGGTAAACCGCAGCCTAATTTATCAACCCCGACGACCCCTAGCGTGACAATATAGCTAACCTAACCTAACTCATCTTTCATGTATTCATAATCATGACATCAAAACTACACTATTATCACCTATACCACGAGGATGAGTCGCGGAAGGAAGCTAGTCATAGTATAAGAAAGTATTTAATGATCACGTGAGATGACCATTTTTTGCGTCTTTCTAGATACATTTTTTTCACACTCGTAGAGCCAAACTACACAATATTATTTTCTTTTGATCAGATGCACCATGCTTTTTAACGGCAAATACAATTCGTTTTTCATAAAAAATGTTATATGATAAATGGTTGAGTGTTTTTTTCAAGATGGTGTATTTCGTAGCAAGTGTCTACAAATTATGATAAAAATTCCCGAAATTATCGTGAATTTCCCTTTTTCCCTGCTGCTTGGCTTTTTACCCAGATGTAGGGAAATTTTACCAATGGCAATACGGTGCCCTGCCCTAGCTACGACGCTGTGAAAAGCAGCACCAGTTAGTACGAAGCCTTTGGAACGAACACAACTGCGGTGAAGAGAGAATATAAGAAAGGATTTAAGGACCCTACAAATTAAAAATGACTTGAAAGGAATGAGAAAGACGACAAGGAAGGCATATTGCGAAGTCAGTCCAGACCCACCCTGGGTTATAAGCCAGGGAGTAGGTTAGTAAGTTATAATGTAAAGTATTAATCTGTCAAAGGCTAGGGTATCTTGTGAGTGTATTTTTGACACTGGATGTATCCCAAATAATAATAAAAATTTATCGCTGTATTTATTGTGTATCAAAGTCACAGAAAATGTGTAACATTAGTAAATGACTAACTTTATTGACTCTTAAAAATCCTTTGTGACGTACGTGCGTCTTGTATTACAACAATCGCTATACTAGTGGATTAATTATTGTTTTGCTGAAGTTTCACCTGCATGTGTTAAATACGGAATTGTATTATAGTACATTTTCCTCATTATTTTTACTTTAGTAAAAACAAAACGAAAGAAAGAAATCTTATTGTTGAAACTCAACTTTTGTTGGCAAACATATGCTTTTTAGAAACATGGAGTGTCTTTTTGAAACGAAGCCAATTCTTTTGCGAAGCTGCATGTTTCCAGTCTAGATCAAATCTTCGTTTATTATTCTCGAGGCAATTATTTAGAGGTAAACAACAACTTCGCCTCTGCATTTCCTTTCGCAATAACTTTTCTTAAAATACGGGCTTTTTTCCCCGAAAACTTTCTGAATTTTAGAATGTTTTAACGTACGGAATGGATCTACTTTCCTACACAAATAGCTAATGAAGTACTTAAAAGTTTAACGTTTAAACTAGTTTTACCAAGTATTGAATTAAGTTAGCGTAAACTAAATTACTCAAATACAAATTTTCACTCAATATCCCTGGCTAAATAATTCTCTTTCATTTTCAACGAGTGAAGATTATTCATTTTGCCCAATCACTTTTATAGCGTCAAATGCAGGGAATATACAGTCCGAATGTAAAATATAGTCCCAAAATCGAAATTAGACCGAAGCGAAAAGTAAAATCTACAACTCGAGCGCTCACAATGTTGTTCGAGCTGAAATTGCTAGAGGCCGAAAATAGAGAGTTATGCAAAGTAAAAAAAACGTTGTAATAACAGTTTTTGCTTATTTTGGGCTAATTAAATCATATAAATTCCTAAGAGACATAAAAACTGCTTCGAGGGATTTTCGTTCATAACAATTTTTTTTTTCAAACGTAACTAGTTGTCCAGATAAGAAGACATGCATGCAACGAACATTTTAGAGAATATTTTTAATTCGTATTTTTAAGATTTTCGTACAATCACTTTTGATATAAAATATAAAATAATGAATACTCAGTATCCACCGGCGCGGCTGCATCCTAAGTTGATTAAATTAAGTATGTTTGATATAAATTCAAAAAAATCTATTCTTTGCAAGTGCAATAAACGACCGTCAACAACTTGAGAGGAAGAAATTATTTTTGATTCTGGTCCAAGTGCCCTCCCGCAATCGCGATTTGTGGGCCCTGGTTCTTTATTAGGCTGGCTTACTCGTACGGTACCTGAAGGGCAGAGCGCGTTCTACCAGAACCAAAATCGGACCCTTTACATACATTATTAGTTTCATATCTGTGAGATGTAGTGGCTCGCGCCAACTAGTTCACCCAGTGTTTTGTGCTCCAAAATTGCATTACACACAACAATGTACAATTTCTTCGACAGTAAAAATGCACCACCGTATACGTACAGAAATATATATAAGTAATATAGGTTATACACTAAAAATGCAAAGAAATAAATTATTTGCTAGTGCGATACAGACAGACAGTACGTAGTTCGTCACCAAAGACCCACAGCTGATCTCCTTAGCTTTGTCACACATAACTATTGTCGAATTTAATAGCGAATCTCGGATTGTTGCTCTTGATATTTCCAATGCCTTTGACCAAGTATGGCATGCCATACTCCGTACTCTTTAAAAACTACCTTTTTTACAGTCTTTCTCCCGAAATATGTACCGGGACTTCCTCTTTAATCGGGTTTACTCAGGTACCCCAAGGTTCAGTCCTGACACCAACCCTATTTTTCTTTACATTAATAACCTACTCTCTTCGACTACCAATCCGATCCTCAGTTATGCTGACGATAGTACTCTTCACTCTTCATTCTTTTTCCAGACAAATCTCGAATCAAGAACTGGATAATAGACGCAGATCTATGCACCAATCCCTTTTCCAAGATCTTTAATTAATCTTAGACTGGGGTGCCAAGAAACTTTTTCAGTTCAACGTCTCCTTGTCACGCAAAAAATCCGGCAACACTTACCCCATCCACATGAATGGCGAAGCCCTGCAGGACAATGAAACGTTCGATCTTGTTGGCATCGCTTTCGAATATGATCTCAGCTGGCACAAACGCATTACTTTAGAAGCCACATCAGCAGCTAAAAAGCTTGGTTTTCTCCTTCAAGTCAGAAAATATTTCTCCCTTTCCGACTTAGTGAGTTTTCCAAATAAGACCTAACCCAGAGTACTGTTCCCACATCTGGGGAGCGACATCACCTTTGACACTTAATATCCTTGATGCATTCAACTCAGCAATGACTCCGTCCTCACAAGAAAACTTCCTTCTCTCGCTCACCGCCGCGCTGTTGGGGATTTATCCCTTTTATACCGGTACGTACACGGATTTTGCTCTGAAGAACTAGTCGCTATAATTCCTCCCTTGACTGTTCCTAATAGACCAACAAGAGGTCCGTTACATATGCATTCAAGCTAGAAAAGCCTAGAACATCCCACTTCTCTAACTCACTCATACCTAGGGTCTCCAGATTATGAAACAAATTACCTGCAGATGTTTTCTCTTTCCCTACCAACCTGCAATCCTTTAAATCCCGTGCCAATAGTAGTCTATTGGCACCTTCCAATCAGACGTCTACGGTACGTTAGTACTTAGGCTCACAGTCTACGTGGGCTGTCTCAGATAAAAAAAGAACGTCAAAAACTCGAGAGAAAAGAACTATTTTTGACTCTGGTCCAGATACCCTCCTGCAATCGCGATTTCTGGTCCCTTACCCTTCATCAGGCAGATTTGCACCCAGGGTGTTTGAAGAACAGACCACGTTTAACCAGAATCAAAATCACCCTTTACAGCCAGGAGGGTACCTGGATCAGAATCAAAAGTAGTCCCTTCCTCCCGAGTTTTTTTACGGTATTTTATAGCACTGGCAAGGAATTTATTTCTTTGGATTTTTAGTATATTACCTATAATAATTCTTTACGTACAGTGGTGCACTTTTACTGTCGAAGAAATTCTATATATTCTGTTGTGTTAGCAGTCTAATGCAATTCCGGAGCACAAAACACTGGGTGAACTAGTTGGTGCGAGCCACTACCAAAGAAGTTATTTATTTGCATTTTTAATGTATTCCTTATAATAGACCGAAAGATTATTTTTTTCTTTGGGCATATGGTTGTGTTTGGAAAATTTTCAATGCAATCCGTATAGATTACTCGCCACACAAACTAGTCCGACAAATAAATCTTATGAGTTAGTGAAACGTTCAGATGTGCATCTTGTGAAATCATTGAAGTAACATTAATTGTACAGTATGTAATAGACAAAAATTTTTTGCGTTAAGCAGAAAATGCAATAAAGTGAACAGAGACGATAGTTGAAAATACACTTACCGATTTCCTTCTTCTAGATGGTGGGTAGGCCACCTTTTGTTGATTTTTTTCCACCATCTATAGCGTATTGGACTCTATGGGCGGTTGAGCAACCTACGCACAAGTGAATAAGCGAAAAATATTATTCAACTGTACGTACGGCCAGAGAACTGCCTTACTGCATAGGTGCAAATTTAACTGTTAAAGTTCGCGTGGTACATTAAATATTTAAATCGCGGGAAGCTAATCAAAGATTTAGAATAAACATACAAAATATAGATATATTAATAATTAATAAAATTATCTTATAGAGCAAAAATTTATAAATTATTACTTAAAAGGCTTAAAAATTAATTTCTCTAAATTTGGTAAGCGAATGCGTAACAGTAATAATGTTTACCTTTACTTATGTTGCTTTAAAGACTGTGCCCGATAGTTAATCACATCAGAAATGTGTTAAATGCATAACCATTTATCCAACATTCTAAGAAACATAGGGTGCTGCATAGGATCACCGGTTATTTGGGAATATATGTTAGTATAACAGTTGTTAAACTTATGGTCACCATTGCTTCTTCAGTGTTATTTTCCTTTGTTGACTCATTCCTGATTAATCGTCTCCACAACGCGCGGTCTTAGGCTTTTTCTCCGATATACTTTTTCCATAAATCATTTTGGACTCTATCAACGGATCTCTGTTTTGGGTTTCCTCTATCTCTCCTTCCATTTCCATTGTTATTATCATTCTGCCGACATAATCATTATCTCTGCTCATCAGATGCCCGTATCAATTCAGCCTTAGATATCTCCTAGATATCTGTAAAACCTTAGGTATTCTCCTTATTCTTTCATTCCTAACATTGTCTCTCCTCGTTATTTCACGTATACGTCTTAGAATTCTTATTTCTGGCGCATCTAAAGTCCTGCCATACACTTAATTGACTGTTTCCGCTCCATATATCCTTGTAGGTGTGAGATAAAATTGTGCGAGATCATTTATAGCCTCAATTGTAGTCCGATAAATGGATTTTTTTTAATAAAAGACCACAAAAAGAAATCGCAGGGTGTCAAACCCCAGGAACGAGGTGGGAATATTTAGTGTGTGTTTCGAGTTCTGTTTTCAAAAAATTCACTTAAAAAGTTTACATTTTCTCTGGTTACATAAGGTGTAGCGCCATCCAGTTCTGAGTAAACTTCCCGCAATTCGTCATCACGCAGATCATAGATAAATAGTGTTAAAATTTCTGACCGATATCTCTCAGCTGTAATTGTGCCATCAAAAACATTGGGCCTATTATTCTTCGAGAACTAGTTGCTGCCCGTACACCAACTTTTTGCGAATGAAGCGGTCTTTCAAAAACATGCGGATTTTCAGTATTCGCATATTTTGCGAATTAAAATAAATGAAAATAAGCCTCATCAATGAAAAATATTTTGGCCAAAACACCGATATTTTCGTCTTGAAAATTGTTTAAAAACCATTCACAAACATTTAGCCTTTGGGGAACATCATTAGGAAAGAGTTTCTGAATAGCCGTCACTCGATCAGGGTATAAGATGCAGGTCCTTTTTTAGAAGTTTCTGACCTGTACATACTGTAGAATAAGTCTGTTTGCTGAATTTGCTGAGAAAGATGTCTAATTGAAGTTGAAGGATTTTTTTCCACAATTTGCCGCGCTTCTTTAATAACCTCATTTGAACGTTTTGTTGGTCTTTCAGCCTGATTTTTATGTTGAACAGAACCAGTTGCACGAAATTTATTTATCAGGTATTGCGACCCAGTGCGAAAATTATGAAAGGTCGCCGAAACATCAGGAAACCCAGTTCGAAATTCAGCCAAGCAGTCGTGAATAGAATAAGCACACACACCGTCTATTATGGTTCCATTTCGAAAAAAAGCGTTCCACGATAAAAAATATATTAGTTTTGCAGAACATTTTCACTGCAGAATATTCATTCCGGCAATGGAGCTTCATCAAAACTCGTACCGCTGATAAATGTTAAAAGTCAAAACGAAATCAAATCATATCCCGCGAATATCACTGTGTAGCAATCAAAAGACGGTTTCCAAAAAAAAAAACAATACTAATTTACCTTCAAATATCTACGCAAATTACAAAATTACTTTGTTTTATAAACTTTATGAATACACAAATTCAAATTAAACGTAAATGTCACAAATAATCATGTAACTGTCTACGCACAACGACCATGCGGCTTTTAAAATGCAAAGTCATCTTCGAACAAAATAATTAAAAATCACTCGTTAGCTTAAAGTAAGCCACAAAAAAATTACGACGGCTTGCTTGTCGGAAAATTAAATATTAAAATTTGCAGCTGGGCAACAGAACACTTGTCTAGTAAACCGAATTTAAAAATTAATACCGATAGAGACTATGATCTGTAACTGGAGACTAACAAACCTGGATCATTAAGCTGGTAGCATGGAACAATCGAAATTATTTAAAAAGTTCCAATGTACTCGTGCTCCAAAAAGATACAGAGTGTATAGCAAATTGAGATAAATGGTTTTGTACATGTTTAAAAATCTCTACAGATTTTAAAATAGGGAATGCGCTTGACTCACCTAACCACAACGTATTAATTATGACGATTTCTGCTTCTAGTAATAGAGTGAGAGGATTTTGGGTCAAATAATCGTTTTGCTACTTTTTAATAACGGCAATTTAGCAGTTTTGTTTCTAAACCCCACGTTGTATGGCGTTTGATGACATATTTCTGAAGGTGGTACAGATAGGCCGAATGAGCTCGAGCGAGGATTGGGAATCGCCCAGGGTCGCGCCAACCACTGATTCAAGATATTATGATATGCGCCGAACCCAGGTGGCAGATCTAAGGAGGGCAATAACACAAAATACGTTGACTACGTCGTGTATCCTACATAATATGCAGCATGCCGATTATTGCTAAAACGTCTGTCGTCTGTCGAGGCCATGATTGCACGTGAACTACAGAAACTGAACAACAGAGAAAATATAATAGGTTATAAATCAAATCAAATCAAACTCCCAAGTAAAATCCGGAAAAACGCAATTTAAATAAAAATCATTAAATTAGTACGCACCCTACCACCAGATGCCGCTCTAGCTCGTTTTCTCGTGGCGGATAGTTTAAAAGTGATATGTTTAATATATTAATTTATTTTTAAGCCAGTACTTGATTGTTTAAAGACGATTTATTGTTTTTTTCGTATGTTACCATAAAATATTATGTATTTAGTAAAACTAGCTATAAATTGATGATTTTACTCATTAAATTATATTTTAGATGAAATTACCTATAAGCAAACTAAAAAAACAATAATAGTCTCTCTAACAATCATACTTATAAACCCTACACAGAATATGTAAAATATAACTCATACAGGGTGGTCCATAAGTAATCGTACACAGAGCAACAGTAGATTACTTATGTCAAAATAATGCGATTTATTCAAACATGCCTAATTCCAAAATTGATAATATCCAAGATACAGAGTATCAAAATTTTAATTTTGTTTTCCATTTTTTCCAATAATTTCCCAACCAAACGACATAGCGGCACGAAATTAGAGATTTCTGGGATTTTTGAGGCGATAAATTCAAATTTGTCCATACTTTTGATGTCACTAGTAGAGGGCGCCTCCTACCGCATACCGCACTTTATTTAAGCTTAGTATATCGATCTGACTATGGAAACAATCGATCATCCTACTTCTTTAACGTCAAAAAGTATACTTTATTGAAGCCGCTAGGAGTAACCGTTTTCGAGATAATCGCATTTGAAATTTCCTATGCAATGTATGTAACGGTACATAGTGCAACAGCAGTCTCCCCAGGTCAATACAATGCGACTTTGTTCAACTTACCCAATCCAAGGGTTGGTAATCCCCAAGATACACGGTGACAGAATTTTGATTTTGTTTTCTATTTTTTCGAATAATTTCTGAATAAATCCAGATAACGGAGCGAAATTACGGATTCGGGGGCTTCTTGGGGCGAGAAATGCAAATTCATCCAAATTTTAAAGGGTCATTTGTTGCATTGGAAAATTCAAATGCGATTACCCCGAAAACGGTTAATCCCAGCGACCCCAACTACACCTTTTTAAAAAATTAAGAGAATGGATTTATTTTTTCTATAGTAAACAGGAAGTAAAAAAGGTGAAATTTCCAATTAATTTTATATAAATAGAGCTGGCAAAAATATTTTAAAAACTACACCCTCTATCATGCAACTTGGCAGTTTATGCTAGGTATATAAAACTTCAATTTTTAAAACACTTGTGTTCACTGAATTTATCTATAAAACTTGTGTTATGTTCCTTTTACATATGAAATATGAAGAAAAACGTGACTATACACAATCTTTATATTCTATGTCCTCCGAGTTTTTGTATCACCACAGGTCATGATAGGATCCTAATGTTCCAATCTATGTGTCCATGCCGTCAGAATAGGTTTTTAAAAGCTAACGAAAAAGGGAAATAAAAAACAATATTAAGAATACAAAACCCCCCGACCTTGAAAAGTCATAAATCAAAATATATAAAAAAACACATGTGCTATTCTCTCGACTACAGGAATTCGTACTCGCCCTACCTATTATTATTATGCACATTAAAAATCAATAACCTTATCAGTACGGAAAATATTATTTTAAAAAATGTATAACTTTGTTCATATAAACCTTTCAGGCAAAGAAAATCTATCTGGCATAAATACCGGCTATTTAGAAAAACATACTTACATAATGTGCATACATGTGTGATGAAATCATAAAACGATCCTAAAATTTGCAACAGTTCTGTTGCAAAAAAAATAGGGAATGAAATAACTATTGTTGAAAAATATAAAATAATTATTGAATCAGCCTGTCACAAGTGGCGGCAAAAATTGGCAAAAGTTTACGTCAATTGTCTAAAAGTTCACAAAACGAGTTAAATGATGGTAGCCTACTTGCATAAGAATTATCCTACAGTGTCACGTAGTGGTGGGGTGGACTACTAGTGGTGTAACGGTCGTGTTTCCACTTATTCAAGTCAAGTTTCACTCATGCGCTGAACAACAAACCGAGTCGTGGCTGTTTTATGTAGGCGCACAATTTATCTGTAGAGTTCTGACTGTACAGTTACATCGACATCGTACAATTTACTATTACGACTATTTACGACTATTCTGTCGCATCATTAGCGTTTCTAATTTGATATGTTTATTACTGGGCGTCATTGTTTGGGTCTGATGAAAAACATACACACCTGGGAACACACGTATTTACTTCGAAATATTTATTTACACTGCACTTTAAGCAAAAATATTTATACTCTTTCTCCATGAGTCAATGAGTCAGTTACAATGTAAACGAACAGATAGACATGAAAAACATTTTAAAAAAATTTTGCGACAAATTAGCTATGTCATTGCAGTTCGGGTTATCGTGAGGAAATGACGATTGTATATTTTAAAATGGAAGTTAATTTACCTACAAGTATTAAAAACAAAACAAAACTAACTCTTAATTTTTGAAAGTATGTAGAATACTTACAAATAAAGTGAAAGTGTGTTTATTTGTATTTCTAATTAAAATCAAAATACTCCAAAATGATCAATTATGAGAAAATTACCCACTTGTCGAGATTTGTAAGTTTTAACAGTCACGCACCTAATAAGCAAAAACTCTCTATTGCCTCCAAGCATTTTCGTTATAGATTTAGTTACAGATAAAAGAGCACCCAGGATAATTAGTAATAAACCAAAATTGCCAGGGCAAATTATTTCCGAGTGCGTGGTATATTCATTTTGTTATATAACACTTCGATGGACAACATAATGAGCAATTTTATATATATTACGCGGTAAACCAGTACAAACGACCGTATTCGTAATTGATAACATAATTATCACGCTGACAGAAACCCAATTTAGTTGTTTTGCTTTGCCTAATTGAAAGTTAGTCAAATCAAATTAATAATATTCTAAATCGGTATATCCATAATACTAATTAAATATTTTTAATTAAAAACACTTTCTACCAGGCACGCTGGACCACCCGCGCCTGTCGGGTAGGCTGTTTACTTCGGGACATTCAATCTTAAGGTGCATCCAGACTTGCGACAAAACCACAAACCGTGACACAGTCGCGAACCCCATTGCTTGTAGTCGGGACGGTACTCCGTAACCGCAATGCGTGACACGCCTCGTGTAATCAGTCCGTTCCATGTCGGTTTTTTGGCGTACAATCAAAAAGATGCCACGCGGCTTGGTTCGGCAAGTCTGGACGGGATCGCTTATCTTCGACGCGTTTTGAAGTTTTCATATTGCATGTTTAGTTAACTTTGACCATTGTAGCGGTTAGTGACTATTTTCCTTGAGTTCTTGCTAAGATTTTCTTTTATTACGAACTAAGTGATTAATAATTACCTGCTGCAACGTCCATGGTGACTGTTTTTATTACAATTAGCGGAACGCATATAGTTCGCGACGATGATACACGACCATGACATGTGACGAAGATACGCGTTGAAGTTCGCCGTCACAAGTCTGGTCGCACCTTTAGAAAAATACAAGTATTGACACTTTTTTTACGTAGACATCTATGGTCTATGGTCTATGGCCGCAGGTGGCGCTCTCTACTGGTGAAACAGAAACTATAGATGAATTGGCATTTCTCGACCCAAGAAGCCCCCGAATCCCTAATTTCGCGCCGTTATCTGGATTTATTCAGAAATTCTTCGAAAAAATCGAAAACAAAATCAAAATTCTGTATCTTGGCTAGACCGGTTTGTTCTTTATATGGACCAGTTTTGTGTTTGTGTAAGTAATTCTTCTTTTTGGAGTATTTAATCCTGATACTGTTTTTTTTTTGTTTTGGGCAGCCCATGTAGCATTCAAGCCTAAGTACATGGGCACCTGAAGAGAAAAGAAATGTAATCTATTGATATGGGGTTTAAGAGATTGTGGGCTGGGAGGGAAGAAAAAACATCTGCAGGCAATTTTTTTATATATTCTCGAGACCCTAGGTATGACTGAGCGAGAAAAAAATTATTTTTGTAGCTAAACAGTAAAGGGATGCACATGTGATGCGCTTCTTGTTGTTCTGTTAGGAACAGTCGGGAGGAGGAAGGTTAGCGCATCTCAAGGGTTGTTACGCAACTTTTTTAATTTGACAGCCCACGTAGACTTCAAGCCTCAGTACTAAGTACCGTGGGTGTCTGTAATCTATTGACACGGGATTTAAAGGATTGGAGGTTGGGAGAGGAATGGAAAACATCTGCAGGCAAATTGTTCCATAATATGTAGATCCCGCGGCATGAATGAGCGCGAGATGTGGGATGTTCGAGGTTTTGTAGCTGGACATGTATACGCAAGCAATGGATGTATACGTAACACGCCTCTTTTTGTTCTGTTAGGAGCAGGCAAGGGGAATTATAGCGGATAGTACTTTGGAGCAAAATCTGTGGAAGTATCGGTAAAAAATGGATAAATCCCCAACAGCGAGAGAAGGGCGTTTCTTGTGAGGACTGGGTCATTGAGGAGTCGAATGGCTCTCTTTTGAGTAGAATCAAGGACGTTAAGTGTCGAAGGTGATGCCGCTCCCCAGATGTGGCTATAGTACTCTAGGGTAGGTCTTATTTGGGAAACATAGCGGGTGTGTAAGTGGAAAGGGGAGAAGTATTTTCTGACTCGAAAGAGAAACCAAGTTTTTCAACTGTTGATGTGGCTATTAAAGTAATGTGTTTGTTTCAGCTGAGATCATGTTCAAAAGCGATGCTAACAAGATCGAATAATGCGCTGTTCTGTAGGGCTTGGCAATTTATGTGGATGGAGTAAGTGTTTCCGGATTCTTTGCGTGACAAGGAGCAAGCTTTGGAGGCGGTGAATTGAACAAGGTTCTAGGCAACCCAGTCTAGGATTAATTGAATATCTTGGAAAAGGAATAGGTGCATAGATCTACATCTGTAATCCAGCTCTTGATTCGAAACGTCTGAAAAAAATGAATGTCGGAGTGAAGAGTACTATCTTCAGCGTAACTGTGGATGGCATTGGTAGTTGAAGAGAGCAGGTCATTAATGTGAAGAAGAACTACGGTTGGTGTCAGAACTGAATCTTGGAGTACGCCAGCATTGATAGGATGGAAGTTAATTGATAGGATGGACGTTGGTTGGACGATGGACGTGACGTGGCTGACCATTCACCACGACAGATATGCGCCGATTAGAGAGAAAGCTATCAATCTAAGTGCATAGTTTGGGAGGGAGACCGTAATAAGAGTAAAAGGCCTACAAAAAATGTGGAAGGTCCACGCATCCAGCGAAGAAGACTTGACTAAAATCCAAGACTTCAAATGGTCCTATCATTGACAACAACAGCTACAGAAAAAATATATACCTAAAGAAATATTCAACCAAATGAGGGTTTTATTGCCAAATATTGCCCAAATTGCTGATATGACTGGTACATCAAACCAAACAGTAGCCAAAATTGCAACCGCTGCTCTGGAAGATTTTGGACTTGCTTCATTAGATTATCCAGTTAACGTGAAGAATTAAAAAAAAAGAAAGGGCGCTCAAGAAAAGGCTACCGAAGAAAGAAAAAACATTGAACCCATCTATTTTGATGACAGAATTTATCAATAAATTCACCTGTTAATGCTACAAAACATTGCCACAAATATCCTGTACTATATGAAAGAAATTCTGTCAATCCAAAGAATCTTAAAGCAATCGGCTGTGATGGCACCAGCGTCAATACTGGCTGGAAAGGCAGTATAATTAGAATAATATTTTAAATTCAAATTGAAAAAACACTTTAGTGGCTAATTTGTGTGCTTTATGCTAATGAATTATGTTACGGTTTTGTTTCGCTTCTGAAATATTGTACATATAATTTAAAAACTTACCAGGTCTTCGCTTAAGATTAAGTGAATTGAGCTTGGTTTCTGGTTTTATAGATGCCTTTATTTAAGTCTTAATAGGTACAATGTAGGTATAAGTATACTTAATTCTAGTTCGCCTTATTAGTCAAGGTCTTTCTCAAGCTGTGTATAGTCCAGGCCATCCTAAAAGTATATCATAATTATTAGCTTGTGCTATTCGTGTAAGAGTAATAAGATTTGGTAGACCCGCTAATAAATCATCGTAATGGTTAAAAGCTCTACCTGCTACTTCTGCATTTATTAGTGCATTGTTAGGTATTTAACAGTATTTGTATCTGACTTCATCTTCTTTAGTATCTCGTTCTAGGCCTCATCTTGGCTCTTTTTTTTGGTTCAGAATCAAGACCTAAAAATTACAAGTTAAGAGAAATAAACACCAGTTTTAGGAAATAGGGAATGTTTTGGGCATATTTAGGGCATTGAGACTTAAATCGTTGGTCTTTAAATAAAAATAATTAAAATCCCCTTGTTTTTGTTTTGAAATGTCAAAAGTTGTCAGTGGTCACACTGCTTAGATTTAAAATTCCCTAGGCCTTTGACAGATGGGAACCTGCCGCCGTTTTTGATGACGGTTTGGGTTTTTTTTGTGGACTAGCCTTTTTGCAGCGTGCATTCCAGGAGTCCAACAGCATTTTTGCGGATATCTTGTGAATTTTTGGTACCCAAAACTGTGATCTTGGCGGTAAAATACCTTTTTACGCCAGAGAGTTAGTTTGTTTCGATTGGATCCAGTTTTATGGGCAAAATTCCAATATTCAGTTTTTTTATCACCGACAAGGCCACCTACCATCTCGGGTAAGTATCGATTCTAAGCATCTATCTTTATATGTGACTTCTGATATTAACACTTTTATTTAAGTCTATAAATATTACAAATATATCTCAAAATCTACCTACCTTATTTTATGCCTGAAGGTCACGTCCTAAAGCTCGGTGTTGTTTCAGGCCTATTTTTCCTAGTTGTGTTATTCCTGCTCTTCTTTGGTTCCATCATTTGGTCTTCTGTTCCTTACGTTTCTGTCTTGGAGCTTCCACATCAGGGCAGGAGTAGACCATCGTCCTAACACCTTGCGGAGTGTGCTTTCCCTGGTGACACCGTTCAAGCTTCACGGTTCATCTGGCTGCTTGAGCACTGGAAGCACCACAACCCCTACACCATCATAAATGTCAGGTTTGATATGTTTGTGACGTCCTATTAGAACGATTATTATATCACATCACTCGAGGCTACAGGCCTCCACTAGCTGAACTATAGACTGTTAAATAATACACCATCGACAAACTTTGTGCTAATTTTATTGTGAAATGTTTATTATATTAGGTAGTAGGTACCATAAACGTTAATTTGTGATGCACAAGACACGGTAGGAAGGCCTTCTTATTTCGTACACGTGCACTTATTTACTTATCACTATTATTGTACATAATGATTAACCGTATCCGTCACTGATTTTGGCACCACGATATTCTTAACAATTAATTTGCAACAAACACAAACTAGAAGAAAATGATCTCCACATTCATCATTTACAATCATTAAAATCTAACCTATCTTAACTTTTCTTCACTTTCGAAAGTACTGTCAAAATCAGTAGAGATGGGTAAGTAGATCGATAACAATCCACGATAAGTGTGGATATTGAGTTGGATAGCGTGAGTTTGTTACTTTTTAATTATTTTCTTGATGAACAGCTTTCAGAGCTTGTTTTTATTATATTTGCGTAACAACCTGCATAGCACTTATTTACATGTAAATAACTTAAATAACTATTCAGCTTTTCATTTTAATTTGAGGAAACAATAGTGATATTTTGTTAAGGATATTAGGGATATGATCCTCACTTTAAATATTAAATTAATAACCTTTAGAGCAGGCTGTTTTATTGGGGCAAACTTGGAATTTCCTGTTTTCTTTTAAAAGATCAGTCTCTGCCTTACCGGGGCTAAAACAGGTGGCGCTTTAGTTTTTGGTTTTGACTTTACCCACACCACTCTCGGCATGAGCTAGCCGTCGTTCGCCCAAAAGGTAGAGACTACACTTGGACAGTAAAACAGTGCAACTCTTGCTCTGCTCTAGTTCAACCAGTCATCTTATCCGCAACTTTAAGGTAACTTTCTTTCGGTTAACTTTAAAATGACGCCTTCTTTGTGGTCAACTTTAAGATAAAGAGAGTTATTGTCTTTTAGTTAATTTTAAAATATCCTCTCTTTGGTTGACTATTATTATTACCACTCATTTGTTATTTCTATATTACCCATCAGCAGTAAATATTATTACAAAATGGCGCCTTTCAACGGGTTTAATTTGGTGATATTTTTATTTATAATGAGCACATGGTAGTGACATTTAACTTTTTTTATTGTTATTGGAGTAAAACAAAAACTTTAGTCTGATCGTTAAGTGACTAATTTTTTTTTTTTTAATAAAAGCTATCTACTACCTGATAAAAATTTTATGGTGGTGTTGTAGGATTTGTGCATCTCTGGGATGTTTTACGGTTTTTTTGTTAATACTTTTTAGTAAAGTATTATCTATTATTTCCTATTGATGTAGGATTAGTTTTAAATTTTTCTCTTGCAGTGTTGCATTATTTAGTATAGGTGTAAAGCACCTTGATTTGAGTTTATTTGGCGGTACCACATTTTTTATTATTTTTTTTAGTGAGTTACTCCCTTTAAGATTTTTTTTTTTCTTCAATTTTTTGTAGGGGTCGGGTTTGTGTGTCACTTTGCGACACACCTAGATCCTAATTATTAGGATTCGATTCTTAGTATATGTACATATGTGATTAGTTTCGTTTAGCTTAAGTACTAAGCATTTGATATTAGCGTTAAACTTTACTTGCGTTGCTAGTAAGTTTAGTAGTATTTTTCTAGATTCTTTTTTTTGCGAGATTCAGGCAAAATGGAAATTAATCTTTTGGGTGCCGATGAAATTAAATACGAGTTGGCAATTCGTGGGTTACCAGTAACTGGTTCGTTTCCGCAGAAGCGTGCGTTATTAAGGGAAGCCATGCGTACGGAGCGCGAGGGACGTGTTTCGCGTCCAACAACATCGTGTTATGATGCTGAGACCGACCTTTGCGTTTGCAGGGCAAAATTATTGATTTTGGAGCGCGACATCCTTAATTTCGATGTAGGTAACAAAGACAGTGAGTTTAAAAGAATTTACACCTTTTTACTGCATGTTGAAAACCGTCTAAATCGCGTTCAAGTTCTGGAACAATCGGGAGTCAACCAAAAGGGCGAATTGATAGATAGGTGTGAACAGCTGATAGGCGATTTACATTTGGTTTTGGAGGGTATACCTCGTACTTCGAACGATGATCAAACGTTAACGCGATCGGGCCAACCAGGTGCAATAGCACATAACACAAATGCGGTTACTTCTCGTGTGGTAAACACTTCTATTTTGGATACCGAGAATGAACCGGAAATAAGCAGAATCTTACCTGCAGCTATCACGCCACAGAGACAGGTACAGGTGTCTTATGACCTGGTTGATATTGATGAGGAAGTAGTACACACTCAACCGGTGCCCATCGTCCAGCCTGCTGTTCCTTTAGTTTTAGAACCCCAAACATTCCCTTCAATCATTGATTATTGTTCACTTCTGTCAAATTCCTCTAGGGAACCCAGTTGTGAGCGACAGATGTTACAAAACCAACCCCTTAATCTAGATTCTGTAAATAGACCACAACCTGTGCAATCTGCTGCACGACGTGTAGTAGATCCTCAATTCTTAAGCACAGGCCACTCTAATTTTTCAGTTTCTGCACCCCTCTCCCATCAGAATCGTTTCTTGGAACAAGCTCAATTACCCCCTTCGTCCGTGGAAGACTACCGGTTGAGCTCGTCGAGTCAACCAGTTCGATCTTACTTACACGCAAAAAAAATTCTACGGTTAAATACTAAAATTGTAAGATTAGACTCTACAAAAAAAGGAACATATAGGGACGGTAACAAGGAATGTAACTAGATAGCACAAAATTGTTACTGCATGACTTGTTTGATTGTTAGATAAGTATTAGCAAATTGTAGGATATCATTTGAGAAACTGCTGTTGTAAGTGTTATGTTTAAGAAGTAAAAGTTTTTACAATAAAAGTAACAAGCTATCATTTTTTGTAATAATGACATTCATTGCTTGTAAAAATAAAATTTAAAATTTAAAGCAATAGCCTGACGTAATTGTAAGGCCTCTTCCTACAATATCAAACCATTGGAGCGATAAATTGTAAGGTTATTTTGCAATTTGTGAGGTAATCTCCTGTAAAATTGTAAGACCTAGTTTTACTTTTTGGAGGATCTGTAGGAACAAATTATGCAGGTATGAGAACCACAATTTTTATATCATTTTTTAAAAATTATGCTGGGACTAGTCCTACATTTTATAGGCCGTACAGTGACAGATTATATGATGGTCGCATACTTTATTTAACCTAGTTTTACAACATTGCTGTATCAGCTTTCGTAAATTGCAATACATAGTTCCACAAGATTGTAGTAATTATTACACCAGTTCTAGTTGTTCTTTATGGCGCATCCACAATTTTTTGTAAAGATTATATATATATATATATATATATATATATATATATATATATATAGTTTATGGTTTGATTTGTTTCTTGGATCCTACTTGTATATATTTTTATTTGAAGGTTATTGGGTTTTGGATCCCGGGGAAAAATTATAACAGTTTTGTGGGTTCTTATTCACATATATTTGACGTGTCGGTCATATTTTTGACCTTCATCAGAAATCTTCTTAAGAGCTAAAAACCGTTCTATTACTAATGTTTTTTTTTGTTATAATTAAAAATCAAAATTATCTTACCTTCGAACGAAGCCTTCAGCGGTGCACTGGTAGATAACAATTATGTTTACAAAAGACAGTGACACGGACATAATCACAGCTAAAAACATTTAATTTATTAACAACATTTATCTAAAAACGCCACGTCAAGCACCATTTGGGTTCATTGCAGAACTGAGAACACGAAACGACAAAGAAATTGGCAATGGAATTTGCTTTTTGTTGTATTATTTTTTTAATTTTATATACCTATTCTTTTTATTATATTATTGATTAACATTTTTCCTTCAGAATTTTAATTGTTAATTACTGGCATTTTTTGATTATTTTATTATGTTGTGATAGATTTTGCTTAGGTGTTTTGTATCGGTTTTGGAGTTTATACTGTTTTGATTTTTTTGGCTTAAAGGCATACGAAATGTTACTAAAACAAAAATTTAATTTTTAGTTTTTATTTTTCTGTAATTAGGTAACATGTTCCACTAGTCATTATATCACATTAATCAACTTATAAAATATAAATACAAAACATGAAAATCAAAAATAACCAAAATACTTACACATGGTCATTCAAAATACATACTTTATATCTTAAATTGAACATTTTTCGGGAAAAACGCTTAAAAATTGATGTCCCCCACCCTTACCACCAGACGGATCACTTAGAAGAATCTGAAAAAAAAAACGCGAACATTGAGAATTAGGTGTAGATTGAGCGAAAATTATCAGGATTGAAAAATTCTAGCGCAATCAATTGTTATAAACAATTTAATTGTTTATTTCCCTATAACTGCTGAACCATTGGTTTTAGAGAAAAAGTCTTTTAACAAAAAATATTAATCACGATGTGAGAAACAATTTTTGTCCTTACACGTTTTTCAAAACTTTTAATTTGGCCCATTCAGATCCGCGCATACGCGATGTGATACGGCGTTGCTGCCGTCTGTCTGCGGCGGGTAGCGCGGCAGATGGGCGGAGATCGGGCGGCTGATGTTTACTCAGGTTAAGTGAGGGGCTGATGGCACGGAACACTAATTGTGTAAATAGGTATAGCTTGCACTTGATAGAATTTTTAATTTAATAAATTAATAATTTGACATTGGCGAAACACATTATAAAAACGTTTTCAGGATATTTAATAACAGTCATGCGTCAAAATGTGACCGAAAACTTGGCCCAAAAACTTAAAAATTAATATTAAATTAAGAACAATTAAAGTTGGATCTCTCTTAGTTTAATTTACTTTCACGCTTAGTTTCTGAACATAATAATATATGCTATAATAATATAATTGCACTTCATTTCTTAGAGTTTGCTTATTTTAATTTTATTTCTCTGTATAGTTCCATTTAGAGATGTTCCGCCATATTGCAAATTAAGAAACATACAAAGACGCGACCACCAGAAGATTGTATTATTATTTATTACATTACATTACTTTTATTAGATATATTAAGTTAAATTTCTTACCTTTGAATATCTCTACCAGTTCGGGGAAGCCCCAGGATTCTAAAAATTCTGCACTAGTCTCACACAGTATTACATAGTAAAAATAAAAACAGAAAAATAAAAGTGTTGCATCACTTTAAAAGATCGGAAGATGAAAAGGCAGAACTGTGGGCTGTGCGTAATTCCAACCAGAACACACGGGTGCTTCGGCTAATTACGCCTAACGCGTCGGGCGCAACGAACGGTTTTCGTTGCAGCATTGTCAGATCATGTCTTAGCGATTATATTGATGTAGGAATAGAGGAGAAAAGGGGTATGTTTCTTATACGTTTTGTTTTGTTCGATAGAGAATAATAAGCATTGCATAAATATGTATTTATTATCTAAAATTAAATATTCCTTATAATTTTATGTCTTTTAAATAGCTAACGATATTTTTTTCTTATTTGGCAATATCCAGAAAATAATGTAATGTGCGGCAACGCGGCTTTTTTTTATCCTAAAGTGATGTAGGACAAAATCAAACAATTTGCAAGGGATTCTACATGATGGAATGTTGAAAAGAAAGCTATGTTTTGCTGTTAAATACTTTGCAAAAAAATTAACTACATTCTACAACTTGTATATTCCACGTCCAAAGTTACTGGCAAAGTATATTCTACAACAATGTAGAATATTCTGTAACCTGAAGTAAAGACCCACCCCTACAAATCTTTGTCACAAATTTGTAAAGTATGAGTAAAACCCCGACATGAAATTATACTTACAATTGTAGATAATAGTATGACAATTTGTGAGAAAAATGGGTGCTACAAAATTGTAGGCAAATCTTTGCCTGGACTTTTTTCAGTGTACCTGAACATAATTCTGTTGATCAGATTTCTTCTCGAGGTACTCGTGTAAATCCAACCCATCCAACGTATTTGGAACGTGCGAATACCTTAGAAGATTTTCGAGTTCCCGTGTCAACCCATGACAGTTCTGTCCCCGTTGGTTACTCGTTGAGTAGACCCGTCCGTGAAGCCCCTAATAGGACTATTCGTCCTACCGTGATCCCTGCTTCTTCGTCTATGAGACGAGGCTCACAAGTACATTTTGCGGATGAATCGCAAAATGTGTCCCGATTGGCAAATGTTAACTCCACCCGACAGGATGAGCCGTTAGGCTATTCTGATCCATTTGTTGATCTTGCCGATCGATTAGATAATTTCCAGTTTTCTCCCTTAAACGGGTTTCGTCCCGAAGAATCTCGTGTTAGTAATTTTAGTTCTAGATTTTTAGATATAAATAAATGGAATGTTAGGTTTAATGGACAAAGTAGTGTTAATGACTTTTTAGAACGTATAGAGGAGCTTCGTGTCTCACGTGGCGCAACGAAGGAACAGTTGTTTCGTTCCGCGCCTGAACTTCTTTCCGGTGATGCTCTTCTATGGTACCGTACTTGTCATTTTGTAGATTGGGATGATCTCGTTCAACAGTTGAGAGATACATTCCAACCTTATGATTACGAGTTTGCGTTATGGGATGAGATTCGTCGTCGTACACAAGGCGCTCAAGAGCGCGTAATTAGTTTTGTTGTCTCTATGGAGAATCTCTTCCGCAAACTTCCGGTATTACCTTCAGAAGCTACTCGGTTGCAGATGATACTGCGCAACTTACTGCCGTATATTCAGAGTAGGCTATCGACTCATAATATTGATACTTTACAGGATCTCGTTAGATTAAGTCGTGCGATTGAGGAGACAGAATCCCGAATTCAGCGATTTGTCCCCCCTTCGACGAATTATCGTCAAATGTTGGAGCCTGCCTTAGCTTATCGTAAGCCACCTAATCATGTCGCTCCCATTGAAGCCCCTACTGTCATTGGTCAGACTCCTAATACTTCTGAAGTAGCAGTCCTCAATGTCCCCTCGAATCCGACCTCATGCTGGAATTGTCAAGAACAAGGCCATCAATTCCGCCGGTGTTCCCAACCACGTCGAAAGTTCTGTTATAGGTGTGGTAAGAGTGACGTTACCTCCAAAAGTTGCCCTTCGTGTGCAAAAAACGTAAATCTGGGAAGGCAGTAACAGGCCAATCGTTCTTCCCATCTAAAGAAACTTTCAAGGCCGATTCAAACCAGATTATTTTAAATTACATATTGGAGCATGCTAAGGATGACAAGAGACCATACTTAAGAATTCACATATATGGTAAAGAGCTTTTAGGTTTGCTTGACAGTGGTTCCTCGCGAACCATTATTGGTTCTCATGGCTGGGATATTCTAAAAACAGTCTGTCGTTTGGATTCATCTGTAATATCAACTTGTACGGTTGCTAATGGCCAAGCTTGTCAGAGTATTGGTTCGATCAAGCTACCATTTCAACTTCAAGATAAAATAGTTCTCCTAGATACCTTGGTTGTTCCTTCTTTACCGCACACGCTCATTTTAGGGATTGACTTTTGGAGTCAAATGAAAATAGTACCTAACTTGTACAGTGGCGAGTGGTCGTTTCGATCAGATTTAGATCACAATCCACATATTTTTGCCATCCACTCCCGTGACAATCTAACATCTGAGCAGCGTCAAATCCTTGACAATCTTGTAGAAAATACCTTTTCATCTGTGGGTAATAAGCTTGGATGTACGACGTTAGTGGAAATGGAGATCAAAACGGATTCTACTCCAATAAAACAGAGATACTATCCCTTATCTCATGCTTTGCAAAAAGAAGTCAACAAGGAGTTAGAGCAAATGTTAGCGGATGGGATTGTGGAACCATCTGAGTCTCCCTGGTCTTCGCCAATAGTTATGGTTAAGAAAAAGTCTGGCGGCTGGCGTTTTTGTGTAGATTACCGCGCTGTTAATAAAGCTACGATTCCCGACGCATATCCCATTCCTTACGTGTCAGCTACGTTAGATAAATTACGCGACGCAAAATATCTGAGTACGCTCGACATAAAGTCTGCTTATTGGCAAATACCCATTGCAAAGGGTTCCAGACCTCTCCCTGCGTTTACCGTGCCGTCACGTGGGCTCTTCCAATTTAGGAGAATGCCGTTCGGTTTGACTAATGCCCCCGCCGTCTGGCAAAGATTAATTGATCGGGTGGTAGGCGTGGATTTAGAACAATTCGTGTTTGTTTACCTCGATGACGTTATAGTGTGTACTCCAACTTTCGAGGAGCATATTCGGGTTTTACGTGAAATTATTTCGCGCATTGTAAGTGCAGGTCTTACACTTAACCGCGAAAAATGTAATTTTTGTAAGCCTGAGCTAAAATATTTAGGTTATGTTGTCAATTCATCAGGACTTATGGTAGATCCTGAAAAGATTGAGGCAATTCTGCGTATTCCTACACCGAAAAGTGTAACTGAAATAAGGCGAGTTATTGGTCTTGCTTCCTGGTACCGCCGGTTTGTGCCAAATTTTTCCTCGGTTTTGGCGCCACTCTCGGCCTTAACGAGAAAGAATGTTAAATTTGTCTGGGGCCCAGAATGTGAAGCAGCCTTTAATACAGTCAAGGAGCACCTTGTCAAAGCACCGGTACTTTCTTGTCCGGACTTTGAACAACCTTTTATTGTCCAGTGTGATGCATCAGATTTTGGTCTAGGAGCGGTGCTTTCTCAGGTTCAGAATGGCGAGGAACACGTCATTTCTTACTTGAGCCGTTCGCTTACCAAAAATGAAAGAAAGTATAGCACTACAGAGAAGGAATGTTTAGCTGTTCTCTTTGCCATAGAGAAGCTTCGTCCTTATCTCGAAGGAACCAAATTCACCGTTATTACCGATCATTACAGCCTTAAGTGGCTTAACTCTATCAAGGACCCTGTTGGTCGCATTGCGCGTTGGGCCATAAGACTGCAGCAGTATGATTTTGAAATCATACATCGCAAGGGTAAAGAGCATGTTGTCCCGGATACTCTTTCTCGATCAGTCCCCGTCGTTGATGCCATCACTAACCAACCAAATTCGACTGATACCGCCAAAGAAACTGTCACGCCGCGTGATCGCTGGTATCTTGGCATGATCAAGAAGGTTGTTGACTACCCTTCTAAATATCCCCTTTGGTGGGTGGATAACGGCAAACTTTTTAAAAGAGCTAAACACCCTTACGCTGCACTTGCAGATCCCGAGGACTCTTGGCTGATGGTAGTTCCACGCGAAGACCGATCCTCAATTATTAAAGATAATCACGATCCTCCTACTTGTGGTCATCTTGGAATTAACAAGACGTTCTCCAGGATCGCCCAACGTTATTATTGGCCAAGCATGCATAGTGATGTTGCAAGATACATCAGACGATGTCGTGTTTGTCTCCAGACCAAGCCCCTTCAACAAGCCCCTGCTGGTCAGATGCTCAGCATCCAACCTTTGAATTCCCGTCCGTTCCAAACCATAAGCATAGACTTAGTCGGACCGCTGCCTCGTTCGGCCTCTGGGCATTCATATATTCTGTCGGTGGTTGATGTTTTTAGTAAGTTTTGTCTGTTCTTCCTCTCCGTTCTGCCACCGCACAGAATATCGTTCGATGGTTGGAAAATTTTGTAATTTTAGTTTTTGGAGCTGAGACGATCATTGCGGACAATGGAACTCAGTTTCGCAGCAAGATTTTTCAACAGGCAATGGCTCAGTACGGGATTAAAATACGGTATACGGCTAACTATCATCCTCAGGCCAATCCCGTTGAACGTGTTCACCGTGTCCTAAAGACAATCCTCACAAGCTACGTAGCCGAGGACCATCGGCAATGGGATAAACTTATTGCTAAGGCTGGTTTTGCCATTCGGTCGGCAAAGCATGAGGTTACCGGGTTAACCCCTAACTTTGTGGTTTTCGGTCGTGACGTTCGTCTGCCCCGGGAGTCATGTCCACCGTCTGATGACCCTCAGCCCTTTGATCCCGTCTCTAGGTCTCAAGCTATGAATGAGATGTTTATAGATGTGCAGAAAAGACTTCGGCAGGCGTATGAGCGTGGTCGTCACACTTACAATCTCAGGAGACGGGACGAGCGGTTTCAGCTTAATCAGGAGGTCTGGAAGAAAACCTATTTTCTCTCAGACGCTACCAAACATTTTACCGCGAAACTTGCTCCTAAATTTTCTGGTCCCTATATCATAACCAAAGTGGTCTCACCTTGGTCCTATGAGCTATCTGACCGGAATGGTCGTAATCTTGGTGTTTGGCATGCTAAAGACCTTAAGGCTCACCCTCCAGACGACATACCATAGTTGTCTGACTTATCTTAAACTATGGTTTTGTAAATATTGTACTTACCGCTAAGATCTTGTCTTGTAAATACCGTACTTACCTTTAGTCTGTTAGTTCGTAGTTTTGTAAATCTTCTAGTTATAGTCAGTATACATTGCTGTATATATTTAGTATTGGTAGGCTCTCTACCTAAGAACACAGAAAATTTTTTTGTGAATAACAAAAAAAATTTTCTCTGAGGAAGGGGAGGCGTGTTACGGTTTTGTTTCGCTTCTGAAATATTGTACATATAATTTAAAAACTTACCAGGTCTTCGCTTAAGATTAAGTGAATTGAGCTTGGTTTCTGGTTTTATAGATGCCTTTATTTAAGTCTTAATAGGTACAATGTAGGTATAAGTATACTTAATTCTAGTTCGCCTTATTAGTCAAGGTCTTTCTCAAGCTGTGTATAGTCCAGGCCATCCTAAAAGTATATCATAATTATTAGCTTGTGCTATTCGTGTAAGAGTAATAAGATTTGGTAGACCCGCTAATAAATCATCGTAATGGTTAAAAGCTCTACCTGCTACTTCTGCATTTATTAGTGCATTGTTAGGTATTTAACAGTATTTGTATCTGACTTCATCTTCTTTAGTATCTCGTTCTAGGCCTCATCTTGGCTCTTTTTTTTGGTTCAGAATCAAGACCTAAAAATTACAAGTTAAGAGAAATAAACACCAGTTTTAGGAAATAGGGAATGTTTTGGGCATATTTAGGGCATTGAGACTTAAATCGTTGGTCTTTAAATAAAAATAATTAAAATCCCCTTGTTTTTGTTTTGAAATGTCAAAAGTTGTCAGTGGTCACACTGCTTAGATTTAAAATTCCCTAGGCCTTTGACAGATGGGAACCTGCCGCCGTTTTTGATGACGGTTTGGGTTTTTTTTGTGGACTAGCCTTTTTGCAGCGTGCATTCCAGGAGTCCAACAGCATTTTTGCGGATATCTTGTGAATTTTTGGTACCCAAAACTGTGATCTTGGCGGTAAAATACCTTTTTACGCCAGAGAGTTAGTTTGTTTCGATTGGATCCAGTTTTATGGGCAAAATTCCAATATTCAGTTTTTTTATCACCGACAAGGCCACCTACCATCTCGGGTAAGTATCGATTCTAAGCATCTATCTTTATATGTGACTTCTGATATTAACACTTTTATTTAAGTCTATAAATATTACAAATATATCTCAAAATCTACCTACCTTATTTTATGCCTGAAGGTCACGTCCTAAAGCTCGGTGTTGTTTCAGGCCTATTTTTCCTAGTTGTGTTATTCCTGCTCTTCTTTGGTTCCATCATTTGGTCTTCTGTTCCTTACGTTTCTGTCTTGGAGCTTCCACATCAGGGCAGGAGTAGACCATCGTCCTAACACCTTGCGGAGTGTGCTTTCCCTGGTGACACCGTTCAAGCTTCACGGTTCATCTGGCTGCTTGAGCACTGGAAGCACCACAACCCTTCACCATCATAAATGTCAGGTTTGATATGTTTGTGACGTCCTATTAGAACGATTATTATATCACATCACTCGAGGCTACAGGCCTCCACTAGCTGAACTATAGACTGTTAAATAATACACCATCGACAAACTTTGTGCTAATTTTATTGTGAAATGTTTATTATATTAGGTAGTAGGTACCATAAACGTTAATTTGTGATGCACAAGACACGGTAGGAAGGCCTTCTTATTTCGTACACGTGCACTTATTTACTTATCACTATTATTGTACATAATGATTAACCGTATCCGTCACTGATTTTGGCACCACGATATTCTTAACAATTAATTTGAAACAAACACAAACTAGAAGAAAATGATCTCCACATTCATCATTTACAATCATTAAAATCTAACCTATCTTAACTTTTCTTCACTTTCGAAAGTACTGTCAAAATCAGTAGAGATGGGTAAGTAGATCGATAACAATCCACGATAAGTGTGGATATTGAGTTGGATAGCGTGAGTTTGTTACTTTTTAATTATTTTCTTGATGAACAGCTTTCAGAGCTTGTTTTTATTATATTTGCGTAACAACCTGCATAGCACTTATTTACATGTAAATAACTTAAATAACTATTCAGCTTTTCATTTTAATTTGAGGAAACAATAGTGATATTTTGTTAAGGATATTAGGGATATGATCCTCACTTTAAATATTAAATTAATAACCTTTAGAGCAGGCTGTTTTATTGGGGCAAACTTGGAATTTCCTGTTTTCTTTTAAAAGATCAGTCTCTGCCTTACCGGGGCTAAAACAGGTGGCGCTTTAGTTTTTGGTTTTGACTTTACCCACACCACTCTCGGCATGAGCTAGCCGTCGTTCGCCCAAAAGGTAGAGACTACACTTGGACAGTAAAACAGTGCAACTCTTGCTCTGCTCTAGTTCAACCAGTCATCTTATCCGCAACTTTAAGGTAACTTTCTTTCGGTTAACTTTAAAATGACGCCTTCTTTGTGGTCAACTTTAAGATAAAGAGAGTTATTGTCTTTTAGTTAATTTTAAAATATCCTCTCTTTGGTTGACTATTATTATTACCACTCATTTGTTATTTCTATATTACCCATCAGCAGTAAATATTATTACAATTACCCCTACGTCACCTGCTTCAACAATAAGATGGACAAACAAAAGGACCTAATTCGTTTTCTGAGCCAATTGGTTAATTGCTGGCATTATGCGAAACCAAACCTGTACAAAAGAACTCGACATGCAGCCACCTTCTCTTGGTGAATTCTGGGTTGACTAAGTGATGATAAGAAATATAATTTTGACTGGCGATTTAAATAAATTATCATTTTTTCAAGCGAAGGGCTGCATATTCGGAGTCTAATTACTAATTACAGTGGGGAGCGGCTGAAGATTAAAATATTTGAACCAAATTATTTTTGTGTCATTAGAGAGTGGACCCCCATCACTTTTTTGCTATGTCAGATCCAAAATGTCACATTGAAAAAACAATTTTTTTACCCCCTCCCCCAAGGGGCGCGGCTAAAACATTTTTTAAAATTTTGAAAAAAAAAATCAGCTTAGTTGTCTACCCTTCTTACAACTTTTTTTTACTATGTCAACTTGGATTCCCAAAAATAATTTTTTATCGCCTTTTTGGCTCACCCTACTGGGCATGCTACTCGTCTTAATACACACCTTTTTTGCCGAAGTTAAATCCCTTGTCTGATTGGTTGATATTTGCGAAGAGGCAAAAATAAATCGGATAGAGTATGACACTAGAAAATGTTTTTGTATTGCATAACAAACCTGTTCAATTTTAAGTCAAGACTTACGTGTACATGTAGATTCACACTTAGTTTTGCTTATCTTCTGACGTTTCTTGGCTCTGAGGGCAAATGGCTGCTTTTTAAATTGTAATAAATTATAACGAGCAAAATGTTTTTTTTCTTTAAAATAATATTTTTAGTTTGTAATGACTTCGTAAAACGGTGTATGTAATAAAAAATGCATGCATATGTCTTATGCTTTACGTAATGGCTGCTTTATCTCAGCATGAGTACAGGGTCTTCCAACGAGGACTGAACAGGGGCTCATTTTTGAGCTTCCTTGTATTTAAAGAAAAATCTAAAATAGCCAATCGATGTACTTTTTCCTGCAGAATTCAAAAATGAAACCAAAAATTTATTTGAACCAGAAACAAAAGAGTTACGCTATGGATAAGGTGTTTTTTAAATGGAACATAGCTTTTTTTATACGATTTTCGGAACGAGTGATTTTTTTTATGTCCGTTCTGATTAAAATATTTAATATTGTGACAGCTATTTTTATTAAATTTTAATGTTTTATCCAGTATAATTTAACTTTAACCTGTTTGAAACATACACTAGGTAATAAAGGTAAAATCACCTTGAAATCCTTCAAAGTCAAAAAATTTGACAAATTTACTATAATATTGCAATAAATCTTCTCCTTGCTTCTCTTGCATTTTCTTGGCATTTGTAGAACAAGATAACAATCTGCAATCTCTCATTTAATGAATATTTCATTTCGGCAATATTATAGTAAATTTGCCAATTTTTTTGACTTTGAAGGATTTCAAGGTGATTTTACCTTTATTACCTAGTGTATGTTTCAAACAGGTTAAAGTTAAATTATACTGGATAAAACATTAAAATTTAATAAAAATAGCTGTCACAATATTAAATATTTTAATCAGAACGGACATAAAAAAAATCACTCGTTCCGAAAATCGTATAAAAAAAGCTATGTTCCATTTAAAAAACACCTTATCCATAGCGTAACTCTTTTGTTTCTGGTTCAAATAAATTTTTGGTTTCATTTTTGAATTCTGCAGGAAAAAGTACATCGATTGGCTATTTTAGATTTTTCTTTAAATACAAGAAAGCTCAAAAATGAGCCCCTGTTCAGTCCTCGTTGGAAGACCCTGTACATAAAACCTATATAAACACACAAAGTTCAATAAATACTATTAATATTAGCGTTAAAACGGAAACTCAAACAAAATTCTAAGCTGACCGCTATCTCGTATATTTTAAACTAATTAATCATTCCATTTACAGAATTACCCGGACATCCACCAGAAATAAGCGTCGGGAGGGAACCTCTGGATTACGGCGATATTTTACGAGCCAACTGCTCCTCGTACCCGTCCAGGCCTCCAGCGGACCTGAAATTTATTTTGAACAACATAACGGTAATCTGTACTTTTAATTTAATGTACCACGTTTTAGGTTGTGCTTTTATTTTGATTATTTATTCGAAAACTCATTTAAATAATATAAAATATAAAATTATATTATAATGGTTGATTTTTAAGTTTGTTTAAGGTATGGGCTTAGTGGAATTTCGTTGTACTCCCAAGAAATTTTGTTGGCTTTAGTTCATGCAAAAACCGCAGCTTAAAAAATTAAGCTATGACAAAAGCTTAATTTCAAAATGTGGACGGTTTTACTTGAAATCAAAAAATTAATGAACAAGTCTTTTTGGCCCTAAAATATGATCTACACAAAGGGATATTTAGGTTAATAAATTACATTGAAAAGCCTGACAAAAAAATTGTATCTCAAAAAAGAAGCATTATCGGTCATACAAATATCAGAAACTGGTTTTTAGCCAAGACCTTATGGTATTCTATATAGATTTTTTTTAAAATAAAATTAACACAATGACTTATTTCATACGCAAAAAAAGTTCAAGATTTAGCAGAAAAAAAAACTAACTCTGCTATTAGGCAAATCTTTATTTACTGTGTTCTCTTTCTTGACTATTGTTAGAGCAAAGTAACTTTATAAAATAATCTTAAATAAACACCAACTTTTCTACTCTATAAAGTAAGGATCCTTTTGAAATATTACTAAATAGCCCCAAGTATTTTTTCTTTAACAAAGGACCTTTTTGTGTTAAAATTTATCTTTTGCCACCAAAGTTACTTTTTATTTAGCTACGCCGCGCCGCGCCGATATCAAAGGAAGGATAATTAACAATGAAGTAAAGTTAGAAAATAATAGCTAGTAGTTTTCTAAAATAATTTTCTTTGACATAGTGATAGACACTTTTAGCCAAATTTACACATTTATTTAATACTTTATATCATGACCACAATTAAAGTAACATAATTTTACTTCCCCCTTCACACTACGAGAACGGTTTTAAGCGTTTTGAAATTTCTATCTTGGTTCTAAACTTATAGCTTATAGCCATAGGCGTTTCTAGGTGGGTGCTTGGGGGGGGCCAAACCCCCCAAATCTGGGATTAGCCCCCCAAAAATAGAGGTCTAGAACCGCCTATGCTTATAGCCCATTGATCGTTTTCAAATTGTCACCCTATATATACAGGGTGTCCCACGACGAACTGCCGCGATCGATTATGGAAAAAGTATAAATAGCAAAGATCTGAAAATTTGGTAACATACTAATGTCAATGGGGGCAATTCGGCTAAAATATTTTCAAAATGGTGGCACTTCCGGTTGTACCGGAAGTAGATATCAACTTGCTTATTTTAAATGGAACACCCTATATATTATTTCATTTTCGGATTTTGCGTAAAATTCTAATCGCATTTCATGTATAATCTCCTATACCTAACTCTAACCGTTTTTGACATATTTCAAATTTTATGCCAAAAATGACGTTTGCAGGCCGAAAAATAATTATCGATTTTTCCTACATGAATGCCTTTATGATTTAATTGGGGTTGGTTTCCTTATGGAAGGGGATCTACTTTAGTAGACTGTGTTGATAATTTGGTAATAAATAAATACAGGGTGATCAAAAACTAACATTAAAAATGAAATTGAATAAATCGTTAAAAGTCATTTTTTTCAAATGGAAGCCCCCTATTTTTATAATTTTACCCTACTCAGCATTAAAAATAAGGGTAACTTTGTATAAGGTTGTCTATTCCGAAAATCGACAGTTTTAGAAAAAATGGCAGTTTAACATTTTTCTATTGTAAAAATCATATACGGTTTTCAAGTTTTGTTATTAGTTGGCCATGACCGCGAGGCGCGGACAAAAAAAAACACTCGAGCACTACAGAAATGTCATTATTTCTTGCCATTTGACAATTATTGATAATAATCATGCCAGGGCGATTAAATTATACAAACGAAGATTATTTAAATTTGTTTATTATCTATGGGGAATGTAACAAAGTTTTATCAAGAACATGCTAGACATTTGCTGACAGATATCCAGATAAACAGAAACCGTCACGGAACAGTGTTAAACGAATAATGGAAAATTTCAAAAATTTTGGCACTGTTAAGGCAAAAATGCATAAAAGAAATCCCATTCTCAATGATGAAAATGTCGAAATTGCAATTTTGGGATATTTTGCGGCATATCCTATGACAGCATTAAGACAAGTGGCTCTACAAACAGGAATCTCAAAGAGCTCAATCCATAGAATTCTGTTGAAAGCTCATGGTGGAAATTTTGAACATTTATTAAAATAAGTTGTTTCCCTGAATTTTTGCAATTTTCCATTATTCGTTTAACACTGTTCCGTGACGGTTTCTGTTTATCTGCATATCTGTCAGCAAATGTCTCGCATGTTCCTGATAAAACTTTGTTACATTCCCCATAGATAATAAACAAATTTAAATAATCTTCGTTAATCGCCCTGGCATGATTATTATCAATAATTGTCAAATGGCACGAAATAATGACATTTCTGTAGTGCTCGAGTGTTTTTTTTGGCCGCGCCTCGCGGTCATGGCCAACTAATAACAAAACTTGAAAACCGTATATGATTTTTACAATAGAAAAATGTTAAACTGCCATTTTTTCTAAAACTATCGATTTTCGGAATAGACAACCTTATACAAAGTTACGCTTATTTTTAATGCTGAGTAGGGTAAAATTATTAAAATAGGGGGCTTCCATTTGAAAAAAATGACTTTTAACGATTTTTTCAATTTCATTTTTAATGTTAGTTTTTGATCACCCTGTATTTATTTATTACCAAATTATCAACACAGTCTACTAAAGTAGATCCCCTTCCACAAGGAAACCAACCCCAATTAAATCATAAAGACATTCATGTAGGAAAAATCGATAATTATTTTTCGGCCTGCAAACGTCATTTTTGGCATAAAATTTGAAATATGTCAAAAACGGTTAGAGTTAGGTATAGGAGATTATACATGATATGCGATTAGAATTTTACGTAAAATCCGAAAATGAAATAATATATAGGGTGTTCCATTTAAAATAAGCAAGTTGATATCTACTTCCGGTACAACCGGAAGTACCACCATTTTGAAAATATTTTAGCCGAATTGCCCCCATTGACATTAGGATGTTACCAAATTTTCAGATCTTTGCTATTTATACTTTTTCCATAATCGATCGCGGCAGTTCGTCGTGGGACACCCTGTATATATATATATATATATATATATATATATATATATATATATATATATATATATATATATATATATATATATATATATATATATATCTGCATATATTATTCATCGTATGGAATAAACGACGTATTATGTTTAATATTCCGAATATACACTAGACTAGAGATATATTAGGGTCAGGCATAATTTTTATAATTAAAAGTCACTGACAGTGTACAGAACATTTCTTTTTCAGGATTTGTTTTTTGTTTAAACGTAGTGACTTTTATTATTTTTTAAAAAATATTAATTTTCCTTAACAGTGTAGTGGCGTACCACCCAAACAATTAATCTTTTAAATATGAATCCGCCACAATCATACAGACATTATTTACATTATTTAATATTCCGCAATTCAAATTTTGGATGACAAGTTAGGAACTGATAAATTTATAAAACAACATCTGTAATCCATAACAATTTTAATGCACCACAATTACAGATTTTATAGCTATTAATATCACCATCACTGTCCTTATCTTATTCGTGCCCTTAATTAGATTCTTAAGGTGCGCGCCCACTTAGGCGAAGCGTCGCGACGCTTCGCTCAGCAAAGAGAAGAGAATTTTATCCGTCCAAGAAACTTACGTGCAATCAAATAGAAGCCCGCACAACGCTTCTCGACGCTTCAGTATGCGGGCTCCCATTTGATTGCATGTAAAGTTCTTGGATGGAAAAAATTCTCTTCGCTTCGCGACGCTTTGCCTAAGTGAGCGTGCATCTTTAATAGCCTGAAGTTATTTTTTTAGACCTGAATAAGATCTGTGACTTATAGTAACTTACTGACGTTTGCGGCAATAAAGTTTATTTTTAAAACTATGTTTAGTAGCATAGTTTATGTTTTTAGCACTACGGTTATCAGATTACAAAACTACTATAACAAACCAGATATTCGTAAAAAATACCCTTTTTCCCTTTGTTGATCCATAAAGAATTTCTTAAGAATAAAAATATTTTTTTCTACCGTCGGCGTCGGCCTTTTCATATTCACTGTTGAAGCATTAAATAAAAAAATCTATTTTTAAATACTTAAAGAATCGCAGTTGGATTCCGTGGTGTAACAAAATTTCTCAGAATCTGTAAAGGCTGTCAATATTAAAAAATAATAAAATATACGTATACAATGTGAAACAAAAATATGTTCATCCGATTTTTACGAACTTTTGAACACTTAAGTACGAAATTACACCCGATCCAGTGGTGAGTTCCGCATTGTTGTCAAGTTTACCGTTTTCCTGAAGTCGATGGGAATTTTTATTTAATGGAACGCTCCACATTTTATTTGATTTTCGAATTCAGCTTAAAATTCTGAATACTTCTTATTGGGAACATTTTATCCTAAAGTTAATAGTTTTTGAGAAAACGGTGGTCACAAATCGTTATTTTATTGTATTTTACCGTAAAATACCTGTACACGAGGGAGTACCTGAAATGTTTGACATTGTCATTTTGTGTATTTACAAAAAATGGATCATATAACAGAAACCCAAAGAATTCAAATTTTAACAATACTGGATTATGGGGACAGAATGCGAACACAAAAAGGAGTTTGTAATATTTTTAATGACAAATATCCTGACAGAAATCCCTTAACTAAATCTACTGCAAGTAAAGTTTTAAAAAAATTTCGTCAAAGTGGAAACGTAAAAAACGCTATACTATTTGGATACTTAATACAAGAATAACTAACACAGGAGAAAATGATTTAAAAGTTGATGAAGAAAACTAAATGAAATGTTTAACCCTGCGTTAGTACACTGGGGTATCGTATACCCCAGCAAGTTAATTTTTACTGCCACATTTTTGTAAATAATCTGTGGTTTCCCCCGCTACTAGTACCTTCAAGTAAGAGTCTGTAGTTGCCTCCGCGCTGCTTTCTCAGAGAGTCAGTTGCCTCTGAATCTCGAGCATGGCCTGCAAATTGTATTGGGGTATGTAATACCCCAGTGTACTAAATTTGTGACAAAAATTTAATACAGCTGAAAAAGGTAAGTTGATATTTTTTTGGAATTCCGTCATTTTTTATAACCTTTCAATGATAAATTTGTTTTGATTTGTTGGAAAAAACAAGTGATAACAAAAAATATGAATCGCTCTGATTTATTCTTTGCAGATGGTCGATTACCAAGCAGAACAACACGAATTGCTGAAGTTGTGGGAGTATGCTGATACGCTAGACTCAAATTCGGAGGGGGAAGAGCCATTTATAAACACAGACTCAGACGCAGACGAAGCAGATCATGTGTCTGTGCGCTCCGAAGCGTCAGACACTGAGCAAGAAATATCAGATGATGAAATACCGGATGAATAGATAGCTGGAAATATTGGTGCTAGGTATGTTTGGGGTGATGATAAAAACACTAAATGGACCGAAACTCCTCCAAACCTTAATGTGCGACCTCGTCAAGAAAACATTATAATTCATTTACCAGGCCCAAAAAATGCTGCCTAATTGGTAAAAAGTTCACAATGCTGGGAATTGTTCATCGACAATGATGACAAGTTCGTCTTAGTGTACGAAGAAAAATTTCTGATATTACACATTAACCAATACCATGCCGATGTGAGATTGACGAAAAACGCCTAATAATCAAGTAGATGCCATATTTGCTCAAGAAAAAAAGGTCGCAAGACACATTATGTTTGTATAATGAGTAAAGCTTATACACATGCTTAGAGCACGCAGCTCAAATATGTGGACAATGTAAAGCTTTGGATAGCCAAGAATCTGACTGAATATTATATTGTAAATGTTTGTTTTGTTTGTTTTGAAGTCTATTTGGTACATTTTTATCATATCTGTTTCGGTTAGGATAATTTTTTATTTGTTTTTTATTGTAAGAAAAAACATTGTTTTTGCTTTCAAAAAAAAACAAATGTTTACTTTTTTTTCGGTTGTTTCTTTTATTACCTGGTATTTTGACATTTGTTGTAAGTTAACACCATTAAAATAAAACAGAAAACCATTTTTATGAAAAAAAAAGAGATTTATGAGCTTTTACATAATATATATTTTTTTAAATATGGGGTATGTCATACCCCAGTGTACCAAATTTGTACTTTTTTGTCGGTGTACTAACGCAGGGTTAAACTGGTGTCCATTTACTTCTTGACAGTAGGCCAAATACTTTGGAAAAACACGCAAAACGTTTAGAAGAATGTCTGTTTCCTCGATTCTTCTATATTTTGTTTCATTGTTTCTATTCTTAACTTTAAATCATCGAGGTCATTTGGCTTACTTTTGAAAACAACATTTTTAACGTAACCCTACAAGAAGTAGTCGAAGGGCGTCAAGTCCGGAGACCGAGCTGGCCACTCAATTGTACCCCTACGTCAAATCCAATATTCTAAACAAAACACCATCGAGATATTACCGAACATTATGGGCATAGTGGGGTGGGGCACCATCCTGCTGAAACCATATTTCATCATTTGATGCTTGATTATTGCCTAAAAAATCATATTCAAATAATCAATAGAGCAGGTCAAATAAAATAAAAACTTACTTACGATAATTTGGAAATAGCTGTCCAAGAGCCGTGACAATTGAATTTCTTAGAGGATCCAAATATCTTTCTCCATTTAACATAATGTCTCTTGCATAAAGAAGGGACCTATTATACCAGCCCAAAGATTTACCTTTTCGGGAACTGGGTATGGTTTTCGCATATCCAGTGAGGATTTTCCCTGGCCCAATATCGACAATTATCCCTATTAACTTTTCCATTTAAAGAAAATGTTGATTCGTCAGAGAAAATTATTCGGTGGAAAAAATCTGGATTGACATAGCAACGTCCCATCATGGTTTCGCAAAATTTTAAGCGCCTGTCGTAATAATCTTCTGAGAGCTCTTGCACAAGTCTTATTTTGTACGGATGAACCTTTTCGGTTTTCAGAAGGTGGTCTACGGACATGGGTGAAACGTTGTTTTCTTTTTCCAGTGATCTGGTAAAAAGATGGGGATTTTCCTCTACACTGAGTAAAACATTCAGAGCCTTATCTGTTGCACTTTTAGGTCGGCCAGAGCGTATACCGTTTTTAACGGTTCCAGTTTGACGATTTTTTTTAAACTTTACTTACAGTAGATTTCGTTAGTGTCTCAGGATATTTGTCAAAAATATTACAAACTTCTTGTTGCCTTCGCATTCTGTCGAATGATCCATTTTTTGTAAATAAACGAAACTGACAATGTCAGATATTTCAGGTAAACTTTCGTCTACAGGTATTTTAAGGTAAAATACAATAAAATAGCAATTTTTGACCACCATTTTGTCAAAAGCTGTTAACTTTAGGATAAAATGTTCCCTATAAGAAGTATTCAGAGTTTTAAACTGAATTCGAAAATGAAATAAAATATAGAGCATTTCATTAAAAAAAAGGTTCAGGGCGATTTTAGGAAAACGGTAAACTTGACAATAATGCGGAACTTTCCCTTGAATCGGGCTTAATTTCGTCCCTAAGTGTATAAAATTTCATAAAAATCGGATGAACGGTTTGCAAGATATTTCGATGTTTCCATATTTTTATTGCACACTGTATTGTGTTAATATAATACATACTACCCTATATTAGGGACTACCACATCATATTATTTCACTCTAAATGTTTTTGAAACCGAAATTTAAACTTTTTTGATATCGATAACGAATACATTCTAATGGTTTTCTTAATGAAATCTCCGTAAGTTATTTAAATTCATAGCCGTGCCGAACTTTAAAAAGTACATATTTGCTTCCTGGCAGTTTTAACAACAATTTCCAAACAACCCTTCCTATCATGTTCATTAATAATTCTCGATGATCCATTTTAATGGTGTCAAACTCCATCATCCATTGTTTCTGTTTTCCAATTTAATTACGTAATTAGTCAGTTATTACCCGTCCCTGACTGTTCGTTAGACACTACCCCAATTTGCTTCTTTGGGTGGTATCGTTGGGGGCTTTTCGGGTCCGCAATGCTCGTTTAGAACTTGCTTTCCTAGTTGACGGTTTCGGCTCTTTTCACGATTTCAAACTAATGAGATCAAGCCGGAATTTTACAGAAAGTAATTTAATTGGTTGCTTTCGAGCATTAATTTATTTTGTAGTTGAATCAAGCAAATACGGTGCTTTACTGCACCAGCCAGCGTTTCCAGAACTTAATGATTGTAGGGTATCTGACAGTAATTAATCGAAGTAAAAACCTTTCTTTTAAATATTATTTTGTGAAGATTATTTATTATGTAGATGCACAGAAAAAACACTATCGTATATTGAATTGGATACCAATTCACTCAATTAAAAGTTTATTTGATGTCTTATTTAATCGAAATACTTATTATTTTTGTTTCAATTACAACAGTAATTAATTTAATGTAACTTCTAATGGAAAAGAAACCTTTTGTTTAAATTCAAACAAACTCTCTGGCTCTGGCTCTGGATGGGTAACCTATACCACAAATGGGCTTAATTTTTGATTTTTCAACAAAAAGTTATTCTTTATAAAAGTTTTTGCTTGTAAAAAAGTGCGATTTACGTAAAAAAAATCGTTTCTATATACTATACAAAAACTTTAAAAATATAAACTTAATCTAAGATCAAACTCCCCTTATTCTTCATTTTAAAGAAAAATGCCATTTTAAAAAGTTACAATTACTTTTTCAGTGATAATTCAAAATTTCAGAAAAACTTTTTATCTAAAACAAAAAATTCTAAGTGTTAATCAAACTAAACATTTTATTTACAAAGTTTTTATTCACTAAGACCGCTGTCAACCTCTACAAACTTTTGTAGCACTAAACAGGTATTTTGGTTTTATTATTTCTTTAATTCGGAAAAAAACTGAATCATGGAAAAGATCGATTTAAACAAGCCTTTTTTTTAGAACTTGGATTATGACTAAGAAAGTAATTCTAAACAACATTTCCTAATGCCATTTCTTTTTCAAAACCAAAAATAAAGATCCTAGATAAAATTCATATTTTTGTATAATATATAATATAATATAATATAAATATATGTAAAAACGGTCAGACATAACTACAACTTTACCAAGTTTTAGATGATATAATTTCTTTTTCTAGATAACTTCAACTTTATGCCAATAAAACTCACTGAAAAATTAAAACCAATTACACCATCTGAAAGTGCATGTTTCACCTCACTGATCACTACTGTATTATTTTTAAAAATAAAAATTTTCAAAAAATACTGATTGGTTTTCCTAAGCGGCGAACACGCGAAAATGCAATTTTCGTAAAACAGACAACTGAAAATTTTTCATAAAAAAAATAAGAAGCCTATGGATACACCCCTCACAGACTTCGTAGGTAGTTTGCAAGAGATTACAATAATTACTTTTTCATTTTTTTTTTTTTAATCAACAGTGTGGAAAATTTCACACTTAAACAAGAATACTGCAAATTCAAACATTCGAAATACTTTCAAAATTCGATTAATTGATCGTCTTGGCGATTATTTATACGTGCAATTTTGTTTTATCCAAAAATCTTCAATTGATCAACAATTATTTGCATTTGTTTATAGTGCGCGACGCTTATGAGTACTCGTATATACCGCAGCGTCCGCTGCGTGCTCGCGCGCGTTCTTTTTGAGCGGTTTTTTATTTATTTATTAAATACTGACGAATACATTGGTCATAGGAAAAATGTGTATTATCAATGTGTCAATTTTATATTTTATGTCTGAACTTAGATCTTAAAATTTGAACTTTCTTGTGATAACTAAAATTTGGAGATTCACATTTTTCTTACTTTTCATGACAAGTTTACATACCATCGCGTCGGTTGTGAAATTTTGAACACCAAAATTCAAATCAAACCGAAATTACAGGGCTACCATTACCCGTTTGCTTTTAACAACATTTTTCTAGATGGATTGATTAAATTGACTGAATAATCAATTGTTGAATTCTTGAAAAACTAAAAATTGTCTTTCGTATTGTTAACTTTTCTTATCCTATGTAATAATTTTTTTTGCAGGTCAATCAAAGTGAGCCCAGTGCTCTACGATATCCAAACGCGCGTGGTTGGAGCGATCTCCAGTTAGAACTTAAATTATCCTTTATGCATTTTAATGAAGACAGGCTGATTCTTCAATGTGTTGCAACAATCCCCACGATTTACCGTGAAGTTGCTGAATTAGAATTGGGAAGTGCAAGGCATCCTGTTCCCGCTAGAGGTAAGTAGAGAAATTACAGCTACATTAAATAAGATAATGAAGTATTTTTCACAACTAAGAAAATATTATTAAGAGTAAGCATAATGTGTCATTGTAAGCGGACGGGGTAATTTATAAACATGTCAATTTAAATAATATCTGTATGATTGTGGCGGATTCATATTTAAAAAATTTATTGTTTGGTTGTTACGCCACTCTACTGTTAAGGAAAATAAATATTTTTTAAAAATAATAAAAGTCACTGCATTTAAACAAAAAACAAATCCTGAAAAAAGAAATGTTCTGTACACTGTCAGTGACTTTTAATTATAAAAAGTATGCCTATATATAGGCATACACTGACAGTGTACAGAACATTTCTTTTTTCAGGATTTGTTTTTTGTTTAAACGCAGTGACTTTTATTATTTTTAAAAAATATTTATTTTCCTTAACAGTAGAGTGGAGTAACACCCAAACAATAAATTTTTTAAATGTCAATTTATCTGTCGATTTGCAATAAGTTTAAACAAATATCTTTGGTAAAGAACATGTTATACATATTAGGTGTTTTTGTGTCCAAATTATATATTTTTGTATTAGATACTACTGAATCTGCAAAACATCAAATCCTGCAAGTCGCATCTGGACATGTTTTAGAGGTTTTAATCTAATGCTCAAGAACCCATGTTTTTTTAATGATAATATAACTAACACATTTTTCTTGCTTTTCCGAAACAATAAGTATATTTGCCTTGGATTTTGTAACTGAGTTTATCGTCAACTCATCATAGAAATCATAGGAATCATAGAAATTACGCTCGAAATTCGAGAGTGTTTCCCTTATGCTACTATAAATGCTTGTTACACCGGCTAGTACTTATCTCTGGTATTACAGATATTAAAGAGACTAGTATGTCATCACACTATTTTGGTAAAAATGTATGTTTTTATACCTACTATTAACACCGAGTCTCAGTTGTAAGCTAGCAGCATTGCATTTCTTTTTCTTAGATGAAGCTGCAATTTATTGTTTAAATTTAACTTATAAGTAAAGTTTTTATTTACAAACAGATAAAAAACTGGTAAAATAAGATATAAACTCCGAAGCGAACAACTCCGTACAAAGAGTTTTCATAAAATTGTCTCTATACTTAATTTAACTTTTTTGCAAGTAAAATGTGCTTTAATTTAACTTTTGACATTATCAATTTTAGTCCTAGTTGTACTGTAACAAAAATCAATTCCGTAGACAAGCTATTTTTTCAATTTTTTTGTTATCTAAACCAGACTTCTGGTAATAATATTTCAGACAACTGAATAATCTGAATAAATATTATAAGTACTTTGTTATTCTGCAACAAATGTAATTATATTTAGTTCTAAAGAAATCATATTACAATATTTAAAGAAAAAAACTTTAAAAATCGGTTAACAACTTGCACAAAGACACCTTATTTTTGATACTTATTATTTTCTCAGCAATAATTCTTAACAGTGTCTGAGGCCTAACATAAATAGATATTAATAAGAAGTCATAAAGTTATCCTGTCTGTATATTGACAAATAGATATGAAGTACGGACCTTTAATGGGGTAATGATCACACCCTATTATTATGTCAGTTACCTGCCGTCATTTTCCATCATCTCCTTATAGATACCGAATCTGCATAATATTATGTTATAATTTAGTCAGTAGTTATAATCAAATTTTTAGAATGACATCCATAAGTCAGGATATTGACAGCTAAAATTTTAGAATAAAATCTAAGACAAAGTCACATACCTTATGCGTTTACTTCCTAATTTAACAGAATTGGTCGTCCCTCATTGTAATGAAATTTGGTATACAGTGTGGAGACAAAGTATGGAATAAATTCATTATATAAAAAATTACACATTTTATGGAAAATCTCTCAGATACGTCAATTTTATTTTCATTTTTTAGACATAAAATATATTTATCATTTTACAGGGTGGCTCAAAAAGTAGGGCGTACGTTAACTTTATTTTTTAAATGAAATATCCTATATATTTTTACATTTTCGTATTCTACGTAAAGTTCTAAACATTATTATACAGCATGTGATATACATATATTGGATGGTTTTGGAATTATACAATTTTAAATTTTTAATTTTTCTGGACATGTTAATTACTAACATGTGTCAATTGAATTTTTTCCATATTTTTTCTTATTTTAAACGATATAGTTAGTAAATATTTTAACGCAATTCTAAAAGTACAAGATATACCTAACACAGATGATTTTTTTATTTTTATGGCAGTTTCAAATTTGAAATTTATCTAATACTCATGCACATGAAAATTATCACAAGAACAACAGTGAATAAATCAAATATCTGTTAGTAGACTTTGGAAACTCTAAGAGAAACAAAAGGATAAATCTAATGACTGCAAATACTTTATTTATTTTATTGGTAAAAACGCAGCACCAACATTTTTTTCTGTTCAAAAATTGAGTGAATTAATTACAAATAGCGCGTTCGGCAATTCAATCTTTTCCATCGTCTTGCTCGGAATTTTTGACGGTCACATGACCTATTATTGTAAACGGTACGACCGATCACGTGCCTGTCAATAATTCCGAGCAAATCGATGAAAAAGATTGAACTACCGAACGCCGCTAATGTCACATAAACAAAGTGTATTGTATTGGTGACTAGACTCATATATTCCTATGTATTTTGATCCGCTGAATCCGAATCCGTCAGAATTGGCCCACCACGTTTCAGTTTTTCATGAAACCGAAAAAATAGATCAAAATTCAGAATGTTTACTTACTTTTTTTTGTGTTTTATAAAAATCTCAGACGTGATGGGCCAACTCTGATGACAAATTCGGATTCAGCGGATCAAAATACATAGAAACATATAGGTCTAGTCACCAGTACAAGACACTTTTTTTTGTGTGGCTGTCTTATTGTTCATCACCTAATAAAAATAAAATGAACCGAAACACAAAGACACCAAAGAATTGAAATATTAATGGTGATTGGTTATGGGGTTAGAATGCGAACCGAACAAGAAGTTTGTCATTTATTTAATAAAACATATACAGATCATTCGCCGATTGCGCAATCAACTGTAAGCAAAATCTATCAAAAATTGAAACAGTTAGGCCACGTTAGGGATGCTCCTAAAACGGATCGTCCTTGTATCAATCAAGATAAAGAATTAGACTATTACTAAGTGTTTAAGAAGACAGACATGGCATGCAGCAACTAATAATTTTGTTGTAAAATTAGATAGGTATTACGCAATCATCCGTTTTAAACATATTACATAGAAACAAATATAACCCATATAAAATGAGTTGTGCAAGAACTTTCAGATGGCGATATAACTATTTATATTATTTTACATAGAAGTAGTTTATAAGTAAGCCTTCTTTGAAATTTTAACAAAAATAATACAAGATAGTTTCAGACTGTTTTTTGCCTGTTTCTCAAAACTAAGAAAAAGTCGCTTGGACCCTTTTAACAATAATCCATTCAATTAATAGATTGCGTACCGCACATATATCAGTAGCTTTATTTAATCAAGTATGATTGTTTCCTCGAACTTAATAATAGGAACTGATTAAAAATATTTTTATATTTTTGTTTACTTAATCAGTATCAATTGAAAGTAATCAAAAATGTGTATTTTGTATAAATAACAATGGAAATCGTAAAATTGATTTATAAAGTGATTAAAAATGAATCAAGAAACTTAATCAAAAAAATATAATCAGATCTCTCGAAGTTAATCAACTGAACTTTTTACTGTGTAGCCAAAATTGTGATTTCTTTCGATGTTCGACCTGCATACCACATTTCATTCAAATCGGTGTCCGTCTCATTGTTAGATTTCTAATAAACAAACGAATTTTAAATGTTAGTGAATTATTGACGTATGTATATACACTTAATATACTGAAGCCCAAACACAGTTTTTACGAAACGGTAATAGATAAAATAATTTTAAACAATAAAAACTTTAACAGTTCTGTACCTTCATTTAAATATTTTTTGTTAGTTGATGATTTGTAGACTATTAAACTTCCGACTATTTGCACTTTTATTTAAAAGTTTCCTTTATTCGAGAAAATTGCGTTTAACATAATCAATATTTTCCAGCCACTTTTATAAAACAACTCACGAAAACTTCAATGCCTTTATGTAGAATTTCTCTTTAATAGTGTTTTGTTTTTCAGTAAGTGCTCCATCAAGTACAGGAACGCGATTTTCTGCAGAAATCAAGCATACAATACAAATTGAAGCATACTTCGTTGTGCTAGCCTTTGTTGTGTCGCTAGCTTGTTATTAAAATGTTAATAAAGACTACGATTCTGACTGTAATATAATAATTTTAAATCACTAGATATTATATAATTTTAAACACATTTGTAAGGTAAAGTATTGATTTGTATATATGCTTCTTATGAATGCTGTTACACAAACAAATATTGTTATATAAAATAAATTTCGGCGTATGGAATATAGTTGGCCGATTTTTAAAAGTTTTAGAATTTCGATTTGAAATACTTACAAAGAGATGCCTTTAATAATAATAATAATAATAAAGTTTATATAAATAATTTTGATTAATTTACATCTTCCACCCGCTACATGTAGCTAAAGCTGGTTGTCAGTCGATTCTTACATTTTTTTTTGAAAATTTCGAAATTTTGATTTGGGATATCGATAAATAGTTCTCTTTTACTCATATACAAAAACTTCTAATTATTATATTCAACAAATAAATTATTTCCTTCACCCTCTATCGGTTCTTAAACATTAGAGCTATGCTGTCCCGGACATGCCTTGTTGTTGACACCATTCGTCTCGCGGTTGTTTTCGGTTTTTTGTTTACGTTTAATATTATTATTACCTAAGCTCTCGTCGCAATTGCTTCGCCAAAGTCGTGCTTCTAATTTTATTCTCAGGGTAAATAATAGAGAGATAAGTAAAAGACATTTTGTACAAGGCACGACCTTGAATGCCCTTCGGTAGGTTCTCCTGCTGACAGACAATATCCTTTTAATTAAAGAGGACGTTCTAAAATGTTACTTGTGGATCTGAGTTAGTTTAAAGTCTCCCGATTTTGAACAAGCGCGGAAAATTTTGGAAATATCGGACATACTATAGCAAATAAAATTTTGGATTTATGAAAAAAATTAGGAATTTCCACAGTGGCTCGAAAACGTGTTCTACAGTTGATCAAGGCACATCATAAACAATGGTTCAAGCTTGCGAGGTATTCAAGTGCTGTGAGAGTTCCTGATATTTTTTCCATAAATCCAAAATTTTATCTGGTAGTATGCTCGACATTTCCAAAACTTTTGGCTCCTGTCGAAAATCGGGAGATTTTATACTAAATTTAATCCACAAGTATTGTAAAACGTACTCTTTACTTAAAGCGTTGTTTTCTTTAAAATCAGCGAGGGAACTTTACCTAAGGGCATTTAAGGTCGTGCCTTGTATAAAATGTCTTTGAAAAGCTCATGTCTCTATTATTTACACTGAAAATAAAACTAAAAGCACAACAAACCACGACTTTAACAATTGCGACGAAAGCCTAGGTAATACTAATATTAAACATAACCAAAAAGCCCGAAACACCCGACGGATGGAGCCAACAACAAGGCCAGGGACGGCGTAACTCTAATGTTTAAAAGGTGGTAGAGGGTGGAAGAAATAATTTGTTGGTTGAATGTACTTTAGAAATTTTCAAGAAAATATAAAAATCGGCTTTAGCTAGATGTAGAGCGTGGAACATGTAAATGAATTAAAATTATTTGTATACACTTTTTTATTATTATATAAGGCAACTTATTGAAAGTATTCAAAATCGAAATTTCAAAACTTTTAAAAATCGGCCCACCCTAATATGGGTGCATACTTAAAATGTTGCTTCTTTGAGACCATAAAGAGCTTTTGTTTTGTAATTGTTCTCGACTGGCGAAGTTCGATCTTGACATCGGACATTTCTAAGATATATATCATCTGACCAATGTATGCGCATATTTTTTTTCTTCTTAAGGCACCGCTCTTACTGCAAATTCTTTCTAGTCTGCAACAGCCTCTGAAATTAGACTGTAAAAATCGGAGATCTTATCGTCAAATTTCCTATGTATAAAACTCACAAAAAACTTTACGTGTATTTACATACACGAACACGGAACCACCATTATTTTATCATGATGCTAATTTTGGTCTCAAAGAGTACTATTATATGATCATGAGGTGCCAGACCTCAAATCTGACGCAACCACTTGGCAGCTTTAACATAATAAAGTCAGGACTGCCAAGGGGCTGCAGCAGAGCGAGGTCTGGCACCTCAGAATCCTATGATACTAACATTTTGACTTTAATTTCACTCGTGTGGTCCAAGACGCCAAGAACGTAACAGTGACATCAAAATTCAGGCGGCTCCATGTTCCACTATGTCAGGGGCGGATTTACAATTTCGTAGTAGAATATACCAAAAAGGACGGGCAAGTTCGCATGCGACATTATTTTTTATTGTTTAGGGTTCCAAGAAATGTACCCTATTTCATAATGGACGAGATATCTAAACCTGTTCTTGCGAAAACAGAACGGTTTGTCATCTTAACTTACCAAAATTTTATTTTTTATTTATACATTCTGTCCATTTAGACTGATATATAAAAATTTTCGACAACACATTTTTTGAAAGCACGTTTTTTCGAAAATATATTTTCGAATAGTTATTCGAAAATTAGGAATGTTTTCAATTTTTTTTTTTCGGAAACCAGCGTTACGAATTTTTTTAACCACTTTTCGAAACTACATTTTTTTAAGAAAACATGTTTTTCGAAAGTACATTTTGTAAACATTATTTCGAAAAAGATTTCAAATATTCGTGTTAAAAAAAACATTTTTTTGAAAGTAATTTCCCACAGAGTATAATATAAGGCACAAGGAAACGTTAACATGACCGAACACAAAAACGGCTCGCATAGGTTAGTTCAGGATTTTTTTGTCATTATTTCAGTGGCATTTTCTAGGCCAGTAGGGTTCATAATGCAAATTTAGAAAAACTATATTTTCTAAAAAATATATCTTTGGAAAATGTATGTATGTATGTATGTATGTAAAAGGATATTGTAGAGAAAATTTTGCAGATCCATTTCCGACAAAGCATCTTTCGAAAAAGTTGTTTTTGGAAAAAAAATATTAATTTAACATCAAAAAGGATGTTTGTTGAAAAAACAACAGAACAATTGGTCATCTTAGTTTACACGCGACAGTACAATTTGCTTGATAAATATAAAAGTGTAAATATTGTACAATTTTTTTATCTATGTCTTCTGCTCATTTAGGGGGATATACGAGTTCTTACGAAATTACAATTTTTCTGCAACCAATTTTCCAAATTTATTTTAAAGTACTTTTCAAAAATACATTTTTTCAGAGAACATTGTTTTTCAAATTAAATTTTTTCGGACATTAATTCTTTGCAGCAAGGCTTTTTAAAAAATTAATTTACAAGAAAGAAATATACCAAACGTAAGGAAACCTGATCAAACCCAAAAAAGGTGCGTTTAGGTTTGTTCAGAATGTTTTTGCGTCTTTTTTTCATTAACATATGCCAAGCTTCCAGAGTTCATAATTTAATTCTCTTAATACTGTTTTCGAAAAAAAATATTTTTGTAGAATATATCTTTTTTCAAAAATTATTTTTTAGGGCATTTTTGAAAAAATGTACTTTAGAAATACGTGTTTTCGAAAAAATATTTCATAAATCCGTTTTCAAAAAAGCATCTTTAAAAAAGCTGTCCAGGACATTTTTGAAAAAAATGTACTTTCGAAATATGTGTATTCCAGAAAATATTTTTGAAAAGTTTCGTTAATCTGTTTTCGTTTTTCGTTAAGCTGTTTTTCGAATAAATTTACTTTTAGAAGAATGTTTTAAAACTATTTGATAATTTGTTTTCTTTAGAAGTCAAAACGATCCGGCGTAAATTTTGATAAAATCGCAATGAGATGTGTTAGGAATGTTTTCAGAAACAATCAAAGAGCATGTAAATCAAAAATGCCAAAAAACGCTTGCATTTTTTATATAACATATTAGTACTGATTTATATTTTTGTGGTATAATGCATTTCAAAGACCTTACTTAGACGGCAAATGTTAATTTTTGTTTAAAATATTTTGTAGAATGGAATGGTTGGTGTTTATGTTACTATATTTATTTTTATAAAATTCGCTATTGAAATCCTTTGTGTACAAGACTTCAGGTGGCGCCCCCCCTAAATCCGCCAATGGTCTATGTTAAAGAATAGCTCTTGCGAAAGAACAAAAAAAAATAATTTCCAAAAACTTACGTTGAGATTCCCTAAAAAGGTTTAAGATTTAGTACTGGTTTAAATGAGGTTCTTCTAGTTAATCAGTTAGGTTTTGATAGGTTTTGTCCTCTCATTGTTAATAAGTCGCCATTGAAAACTTATGAGTTATTCCAATATTTCAGGGGTTTGCTTGGGTTCCAAATGATTTTCATCTTGGATCGGGTTGCCAGTATGAACTTAATTCTGTTATTGTGGAAGATACGTACTAAAGTAGCCTTTTCCTTATAAACTTGCGAAAAAAACTCAGAAATAAATTCATAGTATAAAACTTTTAGACCGGTCTAGCATTGGAGAATCTGATCAACAAAGTTTAGTTTGTGTTTGATACATAGGAAAATTAGTTGGCGCGTGATCCATAAGAACGAGCCGTAAATAAGGAAAATACCAGAATAAATACATGAAAAAAGCAAAGCTCTTAATCGGTATTCGATGAAACTTTTAAATATTGTATTAATTAAAGGTTTGAGAAGATATTGTTCCTAAAAGAGATATTTTTTAATTCGATTTATACATATTTTAAATATTTAATTAGGTATATCTCCAATATAAAATATTCCTTAATAAAGTCACTACTGAAAACTTACTGGGCAACAGTAGGTACTGATTAAAAATTTTGTAGTTTACAAAATATTTATTTATGTAACAGTTCATACATATTATTATGCCTTATGCTTTAATTATTGTAATATATTAACTTTTTTATATATTTAATCTTGGTCGTTTTGTTTCACACCTTTCACTGCTTAACAGTGATCACAAAAATATTTCAGAAAGTTACTCAACGCTGTACTCGTTTGATGTTGGTAAACCAATGAATATTTCGTTATAGTGCTGACGATAAGGTAAATAAAGAATTTAAACTTATTATTAGTAGCAAATATTGTTGCCGCTTTTCTGAGAGTTTTCTTGATTTTAAAGTTACATTATTGTTAGGTGATAACTGACAGGAGTAAAAAAATATGATATTTTTTAACAGTAGTAGAAATAATAATTTAAGCAAAAACCTTTTGATCTAATCTTAAATATTACGTTAACGAGTATTCACCAAAAGTGCCCGTAGCAATGAAATTTCGATTATTGAGCTCATCAGCACAAAGAGACAAAACCGTTCATGCGCAACTAGCATTTTGTTTTGTTTCATGCATTGCGCATGTGTATGACAAATGCAGAGGAGAGAGAGAATGCTGAACATCCGACTTCGCGTAACGTCTCTATGACGGTTTAAACTAATCAAACCTGTGACAAGACAGTTGTGGATCGGAAGTCGAATTTTACACGTACTTAACCCAGATACATCATTCTCCAAAGTTTATGGATAAAATACATACTTAAAAAAAACAAGAACACTGACAATTTTACTACATCACATATTTCCACTGCTGGGCCACCCTATATACAACACGCACTGCGCCTTTTAAAGCTGTTTAATCAACTAGAAAAGGAAAGAGGCGTTGCCACTATCACCCTAAATTTCGTCACTGTGCATTAAACATGAATTACTAAAAATGTATTACTCTTAGTTATCGTTAAGTTAATATTTTAACCTGTGGCATTTACGGCAACAAACATCATATTGTCACAAGTGGAAAAACCAATAATATTTCATAGATCAATATTTGGAAGTTCAATACGTAAATTATAATCCAATTTTACTTAGTAATAAGTTATTGCCCTCTACATTGGCAGGATGTAGCTTATTTATTGAATATACATGAAAATTGCAACTATGAAATATTATAGTTCCTTCATAAAATCAAATCATTACTCGAAATAAATTATTAAAACGACATCTAATTATCGAGTCAGCATTATCGAGGTTTCCGACCTAAAGTCAACGCTCCTCAAAAAGGGGGAAATTGCTCACTAGGTAATAGGGCGATCGCAAAGACAAGAGTGGTAAAGGACACTAGTGCACGATCCTCGGTCCGATACGTTGGTGATTGTGATAGATTGTAGAAGAAATGATCTTCAAATATTTAATGTAAGTAATATAAAATTAAGTTGTCTTTCGAGAGTAATAACATAAATCTGTCTTTTGGTTGTCATTGAATGTTCCTATTTTATGTAAATAAATGATTTAAGTTTGTTTTTAAAATCACGTTTAATTTCAGTCTAGTTAAGGTTCCGTTACCTCTACGCCCCTAGTTGCACCCTTAAAATAAGGGCGTGACAATATTAACCTACAGTAAATTGGTCATTTTGGTATAAAGTTTATTTATCTGCAAATATGCTAAACAATGGAAAGCCTGACAACAGCTATTCTGAAAAGGTAGATTGGAAACAATGTCGTTGACCAGATTAAGTAGCCCTGGAACTCTGATTGTTTTAAAATCTGAACAATGGTATCTCCTCCTTGTTTCCAAATCTATGATTCAGGCGCGGCTTGTCCATAAGGTCATGTGGTCGATGACCCACCTGAATTTATTTTCAACGATCCACCTAATAATTTATTTTTTAAAACCAAAAAAATAATTATCCTTTCTTTCAAAATAGTGAAAGTTCCATGCGAAAACTCCCCACGAAAGAATCAAGTTAGCTTGCTCCGGGCCCGGCCGTATTTTAAATCGACCTCATAGGTTAAAACGGAAATATAAATATATATAGTAACGCGCTTTAGGAGGTTACAAAAAGACAAATTTACACCGAAGTTGTCGACGAACCACCAATAATACCGCGCGCGTGGCCGTCGACGCCGCCGCACGGTAATCAATTTTTTATTTAGATGGACGAGAGGTACCAAAACAAATTTACCAGAACAAAAAAATTAATACTCGTATTCAGGTAGTTATCATAATAACCTTCGAGTAATATATTACAAGATTTGCAGGTCTAAAATTGTTACGTTTGATGCGAGACAGGAACAAAGATTTATTATCAGGTTGACGCCCTTAGTCTGCCGCGAATATTTGCATCGACAAGTTGTCTTTAGTTTATGGTGATCAATTAGTGCATTTTTGCTTTGTTGGTTTGTAGTTTTGGCTGCATTAAAAACCACTTTTGGTAAGTAACTAACGTTACACAAGTGTATAATACTTGAATTTTAATGACAGATATATATATATATATATATATATATATATATATATATATATATATATATATATATATATATATATATATATATACATAAATATAATTTTTTTATTGGGCTATAAAAAAAGCTTCAAAAAGTTTCACGGCCAAATTTATTTAATGTGTAAGCCAAATCCTCTACTTTAAGCTAAGAATAGCAACTTTGTCTACTTTAGTCACGGTCACTAAAAATTTACATTTGTTGTGAAATCCGAGTAAACATGCTTGAACTTCTTGAGTTCTTACATAAAGAGAATATTTTGCGCGTAGGTGCATCAGTTAATTGTATCAACAGAATTACTAATTATTTATCTAAAAAATAAAAACCCTGATTAAAGTGAAAATCTTGAAGAACCTAAAAAATTTGCGACATAATAAAACCGTTTCTTTCTAACCTGCTTAAGAGATGGAAATCGTGTAGCTCTGTTGGACAACACTTTAGGAGTAAGAACAAAGCGTGGTTGATAGGAGATCTTATATATTCGTCGGTAGAAAAAACAGAAAATGAACCAAGACCATCAGGTTTGACATCAGGTCGACCGATAGCTAGTTTTGATGGCTCTGGGAAAAATTTAAAAGAAGGAAAATTAAGCCATTTTTGGAGAAATTTCCTAAAGAACTCGGTCTGGCTACGCAAACCGCCTATTACTGGAGTGGACAAAGAGATGTTGTCTTTATTATAAAAAAAAGTATCAGAAAGCACGCCACGAGCGATTAGGCGTATTAAGAGAGCCGTTTCTGAGAAAGAATCTTTAGTAATACGACTACACACTGTCACAGAAGCTCTGGCGTTAATTTGTAATTTAAAACTAACTAGACAACAGTATATAATGTTGCGTAAGGAAGCTTTAGACAGAAATACAAATCTCTATCCACCATACTATGCTGTGTTTAAAGCCAAAACGGGTGATATCCCTTACAAAGCAAAGTCTCTATTACTGACACAATTGTTAATGTAGAGCTACTAGTACTAGTATTTTAGATGTTACGACCTATCGTTTGCTACTGGTTCAACTTGAAGTTATCAAACAAACATTTCCAAAGGACAGTACCAATTACCTTGATATGATTTACAAATGGGGGACAGATGGAAGTTCAGGACATGCAAGCATGAGTTTAGCAGGCGCCCGCCCATAAGGTCATTTGGTCAATGACCCACCTAAAATTTTCAATGATCTACCTAATAATTTGTTTTTTAATTTTTTTAAACCAAAAAGAATCTTTGGTTTCAAAAAAGTATAAGTTCCATGCGAAAAGTCCCCAAGACAGAACCAAGCCAAGCCATCATCGAAAGATATCCAAGCTTGCTCCGAACTAGGTCGTATTTTAAATTGGCCTCATAGGTTTAAATGAACGATATAAATTCATTAAAACTAAGAGAAAAACAGACATACGCGCTTTATGAAGTTAAAAAGAGTTACAATTTGTCGACGGCCCACCAATAATATCGGGCCACTCCCACTATGGAAATACACTCAAACCGCCCCGTAAAATATACCCTTTCAAAACATTTGGTTTGGAAAAAGAAAAACTAATTATGTAGATATCTAATATGCACACTGTATTTGCATTGTATTAATGTATTATTAATTAGCGGTTAAACATAAAAATTTATAAATACGATATCAGCCACGCCAGCGGTAGTCATCAAATATAATGGCATCGGACTGGTTTTCTTACATTATCAGCTTAGTCCAGAGGCAGAATCTCAGCGAGTTGACCAAGAAGTCGTGGGTTCGAGGCTCTGTTAGGGTAGACTTTTTTTAAAATCTTTGTTATTTAAAAAATTAGATCGGCTCTAAAAGGTGCATTGGCAACAAGTTAGCACTTGCTCCTCGATAAAATATTTTTAAAATTATTAGCAATCTCATATCTACTACAGCTGGCAGCCTGCACGTGCGTAGACAAACATCGTATTACTAAGTCTACTCGCCAGTATTGTATTTATTAAAGAAAACGGAGTTTCGGCAGCGTTCCTAATTTTATTTTACGAATAATCATACTTTTAGCTCAGAATTTAGAAGACCATTTATTCTGGGCTTTTAGTACAAGGCGCGACCTCTATTGAGGCGACGCTAAACGTATCAAAACGGGAAGCCGCTAACAATCTACTAATCTAGATTACTAAAACGCATAGAAAAAAGTCATAAACATCTAGAGTAGCAATGTCCAATATACTACAGTACCTATTTTATGATTGTTGCGGTGTTGATTTGTAGGTAAATAATTTCTTGGCAAAACTAGGCACATTATTAAAAAACCTTCCTTAATAAAAAAAGTGTATTTTGCTTGTAGCGTTGATATCACTAGTTGCCCACAAAATTTTGACCCACCTGCAAAAATCTCAGTTTAGTACCACTACAACTCAACTACAGTAGTGGTGAAAAAAAAATTGTGTGGCAAAATCCTAGAACAAGTTCTACTCGTTATTGCAGGCTAGTACGTTTTCTTGTTGCTAAAGAAATAGAAATTAATTTACAAAATGAAGTTGCTCAAGTAGGTCGTCAAGTAGCAAATATAAAGTCAACAGAAGTAGAAATTACTGAACGCAAATTTGTCATTTCACATAATTTACACAAAACTATGATAGATGGTAAAGTGCACAAGTTTGTTCATTTGTCGAATAACACCTAAAGACATAAATAACCTAGAAGCTGTTCTAAAAAGCGTTGTGAAACAGCTAGTTTTTCGTTTGGGTTGTCAACTTTACACGCTCAAATATGACTTATGGAATGCCTAATTTATAGAGCCAATCAACTTGACCTAAAACAGTGGAGTTGTAAAAGAAAAGAGAGAAGACAATTATTGATAAATTTAAAGCGGAAATGGTTATTCTTTTAGATGTGTTTGTTCAGTGGAAAGAAAATACCAATGATGGAAATACTTTTAGACGGTTTCTTAAATATCCACAAAAGGTATCAGAAATAGCTAAAATAGACAAAATCTTATAGTTCGTCTTTCCACAGTACTAGATGCACTTTCAAGTGGATATTCTTTAAATTAGATAAAATTCAAAATTTGTAAATTTGTATCCTTGGTATCCCATGCCAGTAAATCTGCACAAAATACGTATTCATGGTGCAGATGTATTGCACTACCTAATGTGTCCCATTGGCCAGCTGTCTGGAAGGAAGGAATTTCTTTGGCGCGTTTTGGAAAAAATCTTCTATATTATTTCTTGAAAAAATGTTAAGACTTTGTTGGCTTCTAGTCCACATTTTGTTCCCTCAAGAAGGCGAGGAACATTTCAAATTTCAAAATATTAACTCTCTTCCTGAGAGCTAATATGGTTTTTATCATCCGGTACACTGACCAAAGTGTATGCGGTTTTCTATCTTTGCCCATATCGCCAAAAAAAGCCAGTAGAACGGTCTCTGAGGCAATATTTCTTGCATTTTTCTCCGTGCAGCAAATTTTCTTCTACCTTCCCCGCTTTTTCCTTGAGATCAGGAGATGTGCAGTTTAGATCGATTTTACTATCGCTCGACATTTTTCAATATTTTTCGTTGTAAAAACTCAAAATCTGCGACGGTTCGGTGGCGTGTTTATTTCTAACAACTTTTGTTTACCCCCGAGAAACCATCGCACCGCTTCAAATTTTAGCGACTTAACGATTAGTCCAATATTGATATTCTTAATAAAACATCTCTGTGGCATCAGTTACTCGAAAATAAATGTCATGGTTAACTCAATTTTTTTCATCAGAAAAATAGAAAAAAATAAAAAATATAATTAAAAAATCATGGTTGAAAATAAAACAGTATACAAACCTCGGTGAAAAGTTGCATTCCCGTCTTCAGATTTATTTATCTCTCGACAGTAATAAAACGCTTTTCACCTCGGAGTGTAATATACTATTAAAAACATTAAAATTTCTTTTTTAAAGCTTTTACAAAGACAAAAATTAAAATTGCCGTACCGCGATTTTTTCTACAAAAGTCTAAGGCCTGAGCTATAAAATTATTTAATACAATTCAAATATTGCCATCAGGTTCTTTTTTAAGATTCCGGACATAGATTACTGATACAGTTAAAAGAAACAAGTGCATAAAGACGAAAAAAAAAATGCAAAAGTACATCACTATTTTTATCTTCAAATACCTACTTAGAAACAAAATTTAACCAGGCAAAACTAAAATAAATTTAAAACTAATGCAAAATTCCGCTATATCACACAAAGGCATCTTTTAGGTGTTAAAGGATTTATCTGTAAGCTTCTCTTAGAAACTAAATGCATAACACAAAGTAAGTAAACCAGAAAACCAGAATAAGGACTAAAAGCCGGAAATGCCTGCTGAACTGCAACAGAAATGCATGGCAGAATAATTCGGGTACTGAGTAGGTTTGTTATACAAATTTCATTTCTTCGCAAAAGGAAAAGGGAAATGTTTTGCTATCCTTAGAGAGTGCCGAGGTTTTTCTGTTTATATGTTTTGTAATACATATTTTACTGCTTTACTTAAACTATTTTTTAAAGCTCTGCATTAATCCGTATCTTTAAATATAGTATACCTACTCAATATTTCCTGACCGTTTGTGATATATTTTATCGGGTTTCTTGGTCATTTCGCGAAGTGTTGCTACTTCTTGATGAAAGGAAAGATGGCATACAAATATTTTTCATGGCCCCGTTCGTTTTTGAGATACAGGACGAAATTTTTTTTTCATTTTCGGACCCCCTCGCATTTCACTTCTGTTGTAACTTAAAAAAATTGATCCCATTAGAGTTTTCTACGTAGAATTAAGTGGCGTGGTTAGATTTTCATGTGATATGATATTTTTAGAGATATTACCTAAACATATTATTTTTTAAATGGAACACCCTGTATGTTTCTTAATCACTAAATTTCCCCTTCCGAGAGCTTTTCAAAAATATATAACACTCTATAGTTATTTTTTTATTTTTAGCCCTTAAATCGAACTATTTTATTTTAAACTTTAATTTTGCGTAGTTGGCCGAGACGGGAAGAGTCAGTTTTTGTCATTAAGTTACCAGTTTTATATTAATCCCTTATTTATCAATTTTAAATTTAAATAACAATATGGCTGTAAATATCAATTTTACCATTAACGAAAAGTATGTTGGAATGCTTTATACGATGCGACGAAAATGTGATCATCACTGATCAGGCATCTGATATGTATTTAGAAAGGTATTTATTTTCTTATTATCTCTGGTAATAATTTATATAATATGCTATATTATTCAATTATTACATATAGGTACCCTGCAAGAAGGCAACCGAATAAAGCCATATTTTGTACAATTAAAACAAAGCTTATAACTTTTGGATCCTTTGCAAAACCTCACTCAAAAAATTATAACAAACTTCAACAGGAAGTCCAAGAAATTAATGTTTTGGCAAGTGTAGAAAACATCCCTGCAATTTCCTGCAGAAAGAGTGAATAAACAGACAAAATTGCAGATATTAGTCTACAAAAATTCAACATAGGATTTATCCTAGAGAGCATCAAGGTAGATTTGGCTTCAGCGAGGCGTATTTCATTCTCATATTTAAAGGAAGTTTAACAGCTCATAGGTACCTAAATATACTTAAAAATACTTTAGCTGAACTACATGACGATGTGCCTTTATCCCAATTAAATCAGTTATATTTCCAGCAAGATGGTGCCCCGGCACATAACGCACAAATAATGAGACCATATTTAAATAACAGTTTTCCAGGTCGTTGGTCCCATAAGATGGTCCACCAAGGTCACCAGATTTATCAGTTCCCGATTTTTTCTTTGGGGGTATTTGGAAAATAAAATATATCGTACTTATCATCGAACAATCCAAGATCTCCGCGACGCAACCCTGGAAGAATTTAGAGATTTGCAAGGCCGCCCATTAATATTAATAAATGCCTTACGCGGAATAAGACAACTGTGTCATAAATGTATTTTGGTTTGCAGTTTGAGCAATACAGATAGAGGCTTTAATATGATATTTGTTACTTTCAAAAGAACGGATTAAATGGACTAACTCTTTCCGTTACCTAAAGTTTTGTATGTTTTGTTTTTAAATTTGACTTTTATTTGCTATTACTGATTCAAGACAACTAATTTAATTTTCGAGTGATTGAAAACTAAACAGTTTTAGTTCTGGTTAGGATTTTCTATATATCTAGATAACAGGTAGTGTTGTAGCTTAAAAACTAATACCAATTTTAATAAATTAATAAAAATACAGGATTTAACCAGTTTTTTTTTAATCTAAATAACTGAATTGACGTTAAACCACACGTTAAACAAGGCCAACTACGCAAAATTAAAGTTTCAAATTAAATAGTTCGATTTAAGGGCTAAAAATAAAAAATATTATATTAAATAAAGTATTATATATTTTTTAAAATCTCTCGAAAGGGGAAATTTAATGACTAAGAAACATACAGGGTGTTCCATTAAAAAGAACATATGTTTGGTTAATATCTCGAAAAATATCACATCTGATGAAAATCTAACCACGCCACTCGTTTCTACGTAGAAAACTCTAATAGGATCCATCCTTTATAAGTTACAAGATAACTGAAATGCGAGGGGTCCGAAAATGAAAAAAAAAATCAATTTCGTCCTGTATGTCAAAAACGTAGGGGGGCATGAAAAATATTTTTATGCTATCTTTCGTTTCATGAAAAAGTAGCACCACTTCGCGAAAACCGCAACCCTCTATGTCTAATAACCGAGATACCCTGCAATTACAACGAAATCCGGACATCCTGTACAGCGAAAATTTTACCAAGAGTTTTGAACTTCATTGTAACCGAAAGGTAAAACTATGACTCTTTGCCATAATTCCTTGTTCAAGAGTGTAGTAAGGGTTGACATAAGACTGGTAAACCAGACGCACAAAAAGTCGAGGTCGGGAAAAGTACCTACATAAAATACTCGTGGCTATCATTTTCTGGTCTGCAAAGGGCATTTTGATCATTGCCTTTGAAAAACGCAATACGCGTAAATGTTATAGTCCTGATGTCGCCCCTAGTGAGTATTTTTTTTCTAAATTAAAAGTCGATCTCGGAAGAAAACCATTCAACAGCGATGGAACAATGCAAAAGGATGTTGTAGAACATTTTTCGATTCAAGAAAAATATATTTTTTAGTGGCAGAGTTAGTTTTTCGTCAAAATATACTAAAGCAAATTATTCAGTATTATTATTATACAAAAATATCATAGATCTGGTTTATTTGAGAATAATTTTGGTTTAGGTTTGTTGGGTCGCTCATATGAGGGGAAACAAATATTGTTAACTTTCAGACCATCCGTAAAGGCATTATGGCTAATGATTTTTCAGTAAGTTATGTTATTAAGTTCTGCCCACTCGTCATATTGCCGTTTCATTGATTCGTCTCAATGTTTGCCGTCTAACAGAAGATTCGTGGAAGAGTAGTTGAATGTAAACAACTTTAAATTTAAAAAGCATCCATTTTCTGCATACACAGAGTTTTCTGTTTTTAATTTAAGAAACACACATAGCATATAAATAAGTTGAAAATAAGGTAAAACGGGATGTATAGTTGCATTTAAATTCTTAATTTTCTTATCTAATGCAATAATAATTAGTAATTCTGACTATACTACTCTTAAAGGCTACACTAAGGCTTTTCGAATACTCTTTACATGTATAACTAAAACGGATAACTGCAACTTGTTCAGAACTATATGGACTTTTCGTAAGATAGTTAAATATCTATTTTGGCTTTTACGATCTATGAAGAGACTAGTAAGTCGAGGCAATGAAGCACTCAACCTCGGAATTTTTTGTACTAAGACGGAACGGAATGCGGTTTTTTGCATTCGCTTCCAAAAATTATTTGTAAAAAATGTATCTACTTTGTATCTTATACAAACCGGAAATTGCATTGCTGCAGTCAAAAATGCATTCAAAAAATGCATTTTTTGAAGTCGCTTTAAGAAAATTAAATAACTTTGTTAATAAGACTCAGAATTAGCTCAAACCGGGTTCCCGGGGGTTTTCGAGGTCGCTGATCACGATTATGATGTTCACATTGACTCACAGCCGACCTGGATCTCAGGATCGCTAATGAACGTCATCTCCGTGGGACTCTCCCAAAATTCACGCGGGGAAGGAGAGAAACTCGGCGCCCGGGGTTTTTTGGGTTGCTGAATTCAAATATGGCATCGGCGAACACCCCCCGGACACCTGGTGCGCCGGAACCTGGAGGTGGACGTCATCCCCGAGAGTTTTCCTGACAAGATCGCAAAAAATAAACCGAAAATCGTTGTGTGGGCGTTTTTTGGGGCACTGAATCCAAATTTCACGAGGGTTTTCCAGGCACGATCGCTAAAGGCAAACCGAAAATCGCTATGGGGTTTTTTTTTGGGGCGCTGAATCCAAATTTCTCATCGAAAACGACCCCCCACCGGAACCTGGGCTTGAACGTCATCTCCAGGAGTCACGTTTGCAAAAAATTAAATGAAATTCACATCAAGGGGTTTTTTAGCTGCCCCGCGACCATACTCCAACTATCTAGTGCACCGGAATCTTTATCTTGACATCGATGTCATTCCCATGAATGTCAATCAAACCTGATCAAAAACCCCGATTTCCGGTTTGTCTTTAGCGATCGTGTCTGGAAAACCCTCGGAGATGACGTCCACGTCCAGGTTCCGGCGCACCATGTGTCCAGGGGGTGTTCGCCGATGCCATATTTGAATTCAGCAACCCAAAAAAACCCCGGGCTCCGAGTTTCTCTCCTTCCCCGTGTGAATTTTGGGAGAGTCCCACGGTGATGACGTTCATCAGCGATCCTGAGCTCCAGGTCGACTGTGGGTCAATTTGAACATCATAATCGTGATCAGCGACCTCGAAAACCCCCGAGAACCCGGTTTGAGCCAATTCTGAGTCTTATTAACAAAGTTATTTAATTTTCTTAAAGCGACTTCAAAAAATGCATTTTTTTAATGCATTTTTGGCTGCAGCAATGCAATTTCCGGTTTGCATAAGATACAAAGTAGATACATTTTTTACAAATACTTTTTGGAAGCGAATGCAAAAAACCGCATTCCGATCCGTCTTAGTGCAAAAAATTCCGAGATTTTGGCTGTTTTAGTGCTTCATTGCCTCGACTATACGTACGAGACATACCTACTGTTTAAATTATTTTGCCATAAATTTCTGCTGCAGCTTTTGCCGGCATTTTCCGGCTTTTAGAGTGTATTGTTTCATTCTGCTATACTCACTTTGTATTTTTCAGTTAGCTGAAACAAGAAACTTAACTGGAAGATTCCTTAGCACCTAAACGAGATTATTTTCATGTGCACCATTATTTTGTGCAATTTTCGCTTAAAGACTGTTTTAGCTGTTAAGGGTAATGATGTGGAATTTTTTATACTAGGATCTATTTATGTATATTATTAATTTTAAGGAAAAGTCAGTAATTCTTGAGGTTTGCAGCGAAAACGTTTTTTTTTCTTCGAAGATAATAAAAAATATGGCAAAAATGGACCTTGCTATATGTATCTCTTTTCAGTTTGAGCGATTCACATAATTTGCGTCGTGTTTTCACTACGATGCCGTGCCTCGCATCATTGAGTCGATCTGAACTGCTTAATAAGCCCTACAATGTAAACCATTCAAGCAAATTATTATAGCCGGTATAAATTATCTGCTATGGGATGATTCACAATTGATAGCTATTATATTCCTAAAAGTTGTGACACGGGAACATTTGCAAATTTGCTTAATACACCGTCTAACTATAATACACGACAAAGCGCCAGAATGTGAAACGTTGAAACAAATTCGTTCACGTAAAAACACAGATTGTTTCGTTCTAAAGAATAATGTCACTGCACGTTGTAGTCGCATTTTCCATATAAAACAGACACACCCTAATTAAGCAGAGTGATAACAGCAATTATAATGTTAAATTTGTCATGGAAATTTATTAGTATGTCTGTGCAGTTACAAAAGGGCGTGGTAACTACCATATTGTATGTCGCATGTAATGTAGGATTGCCGCAATAAATTTTATTTTAACAGTTTTGTTTCAGTCGAATTTTACTGCAATAGTGTTTATGCAAATTTTGCAGTGCTTACCTATTACCATAAATGTTTAATTTTTATTTTCACTAGTGTTAGAAATAACTGACGAGTATATTCACAACTGAAAATTAATATTTATATTAACGATACACGTATCTTTAACAGTGCGTTATATGTTAATTGAATGCTTTATTTTAAAAACACTTTCGGTTGACAAATGTATAAACCGGCCAGTGTGCCATTGTGATGGAAAAATTCCAGGAATGGATTTTATTTCCTGAAATGACTTCTGAGGATTAAAGAATCTTTAAGTTTTCCTTCTTAACCGAGGCCGGAGGCTTTTTTCTATACGCCACACGTGATCACAAATCGGGTCATGCCGAGCGTCGGATTCTAAACGCCACTTGCGATCGCAAAACACCCGCGCTAAACAGCACACGTTATCGCAAAAACCTCCAGCATAGTTATAAAATAAAAATAAGAAAATCTTGGGGTTTGCTCAGAATTCTTTTCTGTCTGTTTTGTTATATCATTAAAATCAAAAACTGATCAACTAATACTGAGCAAACCCGAGAGTTTTTATTTTATTTTATAACTAGGCCAGAGGTTATTAGCGACATGATACCGTTTTTGTCTCGTTACTCATGCGCTCGGCGACACTTGGTTTATGATATTTGCCCATGCTTCAGATTTTGAGTAGGACATGAGATTACCAATAATTTAAAAAAAAATTGTACCGGAACAATTGCTAAACTCGTTGCCGATACACCTTCTAGAGCCGATCTAATTTTTGAGACAAAAATTAAAACAAAAAGTCCGCCCGAGCATGGTCCCGAACTCACGACCTATCGGTTCATAAGCGGATACTCTAACCACCGGCACAGAAAACATTAGCTATGTTTTCTGTGCCACTGGTCTACGTAACTTATGCAAGAAAACCAATCGCAACGAGAACACAAAGGCATCCTATTTGCGATAACGTATGCTGTTTAGTCAGGGCGTTTTGCGATCACAAGTGGCGTTTAGAACGTGACGCTCGGCATGACCCGATTTGCGATCACGTGTGGCGTTTAGAAAAATGCAGGCCGGAGTGTTAAAGGGGCCAATAATCAGTTTTCGGCATTGTCTCCCTTTTCTGTTAACTCTATGTGAAAAATAGGTATGTTAGCTTAGTTAATGTTTGTGTGTTTAGAGATTTTAGGTTTATCTTACATTAGTTTCTAATTTAATACCCTGGTTAACTTTCACATGTTACGCCTATGAAAATATGGATGGATCTTTGCAGAATATTCGATTCTGCTATTTTCTGCATAAAACTCCTATGATAGAACCTTCCTTATATCTTTCTAAAATGGTTCAGAATTCTCCAGAACCAGCAAAAGGATATAAAGGTTCCAGATCGGCTTTCGTTGTTGTTTTCAGTTGAGTCTTAGAAACGCATTTTCTTTGTTGTGGCAATGACAGTAAAAATTAAGTTAGTGTCAGTGAATAAATATAAGAAAACCGAAAGTTTGTTTAGAGTAAGAAGAAGGGTTTTAGCGTCCGTAATTATGTCAGCAAAAGAAAATGTTAGTGGCAAAGCGGACGAGAAAGACAGTGAATTATGCTCTTGAATTAAAGTACGGGGAGTCCAAGATCTAATGGATAGCCTTGGGCCTAGTAGAACAGTAAGCTTTCACCCTTGTTGGTCAGGGGACTGATGTAACCAATAGGGCAGTTTCCCCCATAGCAAACTCGCACATTCAATCAATCTTTGTGACCAAGGACGGTACAGAATACGCGCGAGCGCCATCTATAGGAAGCCACTGTAATGCAAAAACAGATTTCACTAAAGTATGCTACTACTGCTATATAGGCAGCCAGTAAAACAATAACGTAGAGGAAGCATGGCACCGATTTTTGAGCATCACTCCAGATCTCCACAGTTTTGTGGTACTCACTAGGGGTCGTACATACAATCCCACCGGGAGCCGTGCAACTACGTCAGAAAATCCAAACGATATATAAGAAGAAGGGTTTTAGCGTCCTTAATAATGTCAGAAAAAGAAAATGTTAGTGGAAAAGTGGACGAGAAAGACAGAGTTATTCTTTGCATTAAAATACGGGGAGTCCAAGATCTAATGGACACCCCCGGGCCTGGTAGAACAGTAAGGTTTTAACCTTTGTTGGGGATCATCAGACTAACGTAACCATTAAGACAGCTTCCCCCAGATGGCGCTCGCGCGTATTCTGTACCGTCTTTGGTCACAAAGATTGACTGAATATCCGAGTTTGCTATGGATGAAGCTGCCTTAATGGTTACGTCCGTCTGTTCTGCCAGGCGTGGGGCTGTCCATTAGATCTTAGACTCCCCGTACTTTAATGCAAGAGCATAACTCACTGTCTTTCTCGTCCGCTTTGCCACTAATATTTTATTTTGTTTAGTATTTCTGCCGTTCGGTACAGTATATACGAAATCAAAGATATTCGACTTTCTACAAAAAAGGGTACTTTATTTTTTGCTAGTTTAATATTTTTCCAGCCCACGAAGACCGAAGCCTAAGTACTATGTACCGTGGTTGTACTGGGGAATCGACTCACACATCCAGAGCTGGAAACATCCGTAGGGATTTCACCAGCCCTTTAAGAGGATGAGAAATTAAGTTGGATGACTAGTACTCTAGTGTTCTTACCTAAAATTAAGTACAATGTGAAATTGTATTGTAAATGTAATAAAAACTAAACAATTTTATAAAATTCAAAATTTATTGTTTACTATAAATCCAGTTAAGACCAATATGAATGTCGCGCACCAAGGGTTCCGCAGAATTTTTTAAAGTTAATTATTACCAGTTCCAGTATATTTTTAATATTGTATTATCAGAATAAAAGCAATAAAAGTATTTCATTCATTTCATTTCTTGGAAAAATATTTCTTTCTTTTTTGGTGTAACTATTTAATCAGTATAATCTTCTAAGCAAAATATAATCTGCATGTCCTACCCCTAAGGCACGAAAATTTTAAAGAACATTTTTCATGCACATATCCTCTTTTCCTTTTTCCTTATCTCGTCCTCAGTAACGTAATATCTATTTAATATTGATTTCTTTAACACAATATCGCTAAAACGAAAGCAAGATATTCCGCAGAAGTATAAAAAATAAATTGTTTCTCGAAACGTATCCCAGTCATCCTGCCTGCTTTTTTTACAATAATTATGTAAAAATCAAGTTATTGAAAGAAAAATTTCCATATCGCACTTATTTCGCATCTCCTCGCCATTATTTTCTTTAACATGTTCAAATAATAGAAAATCAGGTAGAAACAAAAGAATACCAGTTTGGCAAGATGAATTTGCGGTGAATTATTTAGCGCTGAATACTGATCTACATGAAGATGGAGAGGTACCTGAATGTTTTACGGAAATTGAAACTAGAAGCGACAAAGATTTATGGAAAAAAGCAGTTTTAAAAAAACTTAAGCAATAGAAAAGAATAGAACATGGACCATAGAGCTATCATAGAAAAGGAAACCAATACGTAGTAAATGGATATTTAAAATCAAGAAAAATGAAAAAGTTGAAATTATAAAATATAAAGCACTCCTCGTAGCTAAAGGATTTTCTCAGAGACAAGGATTCGATTATGAAGAAACATATGCACCAGTGATCAAGTTTAATACTGTAAGAGTTTTATTGGCTCTATCAGTAGTTCAAGGATTCTACATTCACCAGATGGATGTAAAAACAGCATTTTTGAATGGTGATTTAAAAGAAGAGATTAATCTAGAAATTCCAGAAGGATATTCAATGTCACAAGGAAAAGTGTTAAAATTAAATAGCCCTCTCTATGGACTAAAACAAGCTCCTAGAAATTGGAATGAGAAATTCAAAGAATATATTATTAAATTTGACTTCAAAAAGGCAGAAAGTGATTACTGCTTGTATATAAAATATTCCGAAAATATGGTTTTTTATTTGTTACTATATGTTGACGATATTCTCCTAATTAGTAACAATATAGAAGAAATTAGAAATACGAAAAGACAACTTTCTGAAGTGTTTGAAATGACTGATATGCAAGAAGTAAATTTCTTTCTTGGATTTCAAATCAAACTAGAAAAAGAGAGCGGAATGCTGAAACTATATCCATCACATTATATTTTAAAACTTTTACACGGACTCCAATGGAAGCAAATTTGCATTTAGAGGCTAATCATGATGAAAATATAGTAACAAAGCAACCATATAAGGGATTAATAGGAAGTTTGATGTACATAATGCTCATTTCTCGACCAGATTTAAGTGCATCTGTAAACTATTTTAGCCGTTTTCAAGCTTTTCCTACAGATACATATTGGACTTACCTAAAGCGAATTCTCGGGTATTTGAAAGGAATAGCCAATTATGAATTGGTATACAAATCAAACAAACACTCTCACAATATTTTAGAAGGATTTGCAGATTCTGATTGAGGGTAGTGATATAAATGACCGAAAATCAACATCTGATTTTGTATTCAAGCTGTACGGTTGTACTATTACATGGCCGATAACAAAGCAGCATTGCGTGTCATTGTCCTCAACCGAAGCAGAATATATTGCATTAACTTCAGCAGTTTGTGAAGCTTTTTGGCGTCAAAATATACTTAAAGAATTAAATATTGTAAATGTCAATCCCACAATAATATATGAAGACAATCAGGCATGTATTGCTATAGCAAAAGATCCCAAAGAACACAAAAGAATATATAAAAAAATATAACTTCATATGAGAAGCTGTTCGTAACAATAGGATAGTCCTACCATATATGCATACCAAGATGCGTACTGAAGATCAAGAAGCAGATATGTTCACAAAAAGCCTTAGTGCAGTAAAGTTTTTAAAATTTAGAAACTGTTTAGGTATACAAAGTATTTAATTGAGGGGAGGTGTTGAGAAATCAATTAATAAGACCTTGTACCTATACTATATTACCGTTATTTATTTTAATTATTAGTCATTATTTGTATTGTCAGTTGAATATATAATTGTCAAAAGAGAATTAGTTATTTCCCTGTTTTTATATAATTTTCAAGAAAAAGGATAGAAACCCTAAAAAAATACCCCTGTGTATAATGGTATGTTTATTTAATTTAATTATATTATTAAGGTTTTTTTTACCGTGTCTTATTTATTTTAACTATGCAACTATGCATAAGTAAACTAGATTTAATTTTATCATAGCTCTCTAGTTTCATTTTTATTTTAATTGCTATTATAAATAATTTTTTTGACGTAGGTCATGCAGGGAAATTATTTAGATTCGTCCCTCTTTTTTTAGTTTTTAAATTTTCTTATTGTTTAGACTAGTTAGGATTTATTTTCTTTTATTATTCTATACCGCTGTCGTCTTTTTGTTAATATAGTTTTAAGTGTTCTGACGAAGAGTGAGGTTTTATATTAAACAATAAATTTAAATTCGCATCGCGATCCTTCTCTGACGCCGCACAGTGGGAGAATTTATCGTTCTAATGTGACGAAATTGTAAATAAAACTAAATTATTTTTTCAAAGACCATAAATATATTATTATAAGTGCACGCTGTTTAGCGCCTATTTGTTGAGTAAGTTTTTATTGGTATTATTGCTAATCTGATATTGTGTAGTTTAGTACAGGTACAGCCATTGACACTTAAATGTTAAGGTGTAGTGAGTTGTCAACGGTACATACAAATTGTTATTAAAGCAGTAGTATTTTAAACAACAAATTTTGAAAACAGATCTTTTCACACTCACACGAGTGAGATAGTTTAGTGTCGAATGAGTGTGAAAAGATGTTTTTAAACGTGATGTTTGCAATATTGTTTATAATTCTTCTACGACTGCAAAGGAAACCAATAATTTTATAAACATACGAACTTCCCCTGCGACTTCCTCCACGTGGTGTGGGTGATAATAGTGTAGTTTTGATGTCATGATTATGAATACATCAAAAAGTAGGGGTCGGGCTCAGGCATGGATCTATTATAATATGGATTCGATATCCGTATACCGTGAGCGTATCGAACGTGAAGCCTTATATAATATAAATATTTTGTTGTTTGTTATTCTCTTGAGAGAGCAGTTTACGAACTACAAACATAGACAAGACTACGAATTACTAGGTAATTGAATCAAGAATGGTAGTAGAAAGAGATAAAATAGCATTGGAGTGTTGGAGCTCAGAAGTGTTGTTGTCTGCTGGGTGCTTAGGAAAAACGTCTGGGAACGCTCGGTTACACGTACGTCTTTGTCTAATGAACTAGAAAAGAAAAAGTGCGACGTATAGATTTATATAGATTTATAAATGACTCAGAGCGACTTTAAATAATCGCCTTTAGAAATAACCTAACATAACATAACCTATAAATAATAAAACATTTTTAACTTAAATTTATTACTATTTAGCAGAAAAATAAAATATTTTGGGGCTTTTATTACTTTTAGTAAATCTTGTGATGCTTCTAACGTATTTTTGTACAAAAATACAAGGTAAAATAAGATGTGGCCAATGTTTACAAATTGTGTTTACAGTGTCGTTTAGAATGGTTTGTTTTGGCTTCAAAGAATGTGAACTCATCCCGTATCCAGTCCTAATAAATCCATGGGCTCAGGTAACTGAAATGAAGTTAATATTAGATTTTGTCACGTTGTATTTATGAATTTTTGCTCCTAAAAAATATTTCTTTTTTTTTTCAAAAAAATGAACCTACTTCACAAAAGGAAAAGCACTGAAAAGTATGAAATAATATTGTTACGTTTTTCAGTGGTGTTATCGCACAAGCTGATATGTTAGTTTGGTAAAATTACACAGTAAGACAAAGTTTTAGTGACATGAGCTGTTGGTGAATAAGAAAAGAATAATACAGGATGGATAACCTAAAGCTTTATTAACACAGAAAAAAATTACATCAAATTTGTCTTTACCACCTTATTATAAAAAAGTGACATATCACGTTTTAATATATCAGATTTTTATTGTTTATGGTGGGTAAAAGTGATACAAAACGATTTATTACAAGAAACCTATACAAGTGCATGAAAAACCTAAACTAATTATTTTCTTCATTTTCTAGAGACCTGTTACTCATTTTTCCACTTATTATTTTACACGATATACTAATGCAACTGAACTCGTAGCACATTATAATATTACAAATGTGACATGACAGTAAGTTATTTTGCTTTTAAGTTATGTGACATATCAAATTCTGTCATATCGGAAAAAAAAGAACAGCTTTACCATAAGGCATGACACAAACCTGATATGTCATTCATTAATCGTGTTTTGCCACACCGCAAGGTTGGGTTGTTAGACAAAATTAGATTTTCCGACCTCGACCCCGAAAATGACACATTAAACATTTTTGGAAAAATTCCCAGCCGCTCCTTTTTATTTCCCCTCCGTTAATTTTTTTTAATACATGTTAGACGAAATTATATTTTCTGACCTTAGTAACCCCAAAACTGAAATATTGTGATCATTTTTGGATAAATTTTCAGCCGTTCCATTTTATCCCCCCTCCCCGATAACTTTTGTAGCATGTGTTAGACAAAATTGGATTTTCTGACCTCAGTAACCCCGAAAATTACACATTAGTTAACTTTTTTTGATGAAATTGCCAGTCGCTTCTTTTTACATACCCCTCCCCACACGTTTTCTTCTTAACATCTATTAAACAAAATTATATTTTCTGACCTTAATATCCCCAAAACTGGCATATTAGATTACATTTTTGGAAGAAATTGCAAATCGCTCCCTTTTCACCCCCCCCCCCCGTTAATTTTACCATCTGTTAGACAAAATTAGATTTTAGGACCTTAGTAAGCCCATAGTCCTATCAAAAATATTTTTAAAATTTTCTGTGTACATCGCCTTTCCCGCGGAGTCCGTTCCTGGAAGGTAATATTCGAATCAGTCTCTAGTTATATCCATAATTAAATTATTACAAACTTCGAACCCCCATTTCACCCCCTTAGGGGTTGATGTCTAGAAAGTTATAAAACATGTGTTTATTTTTTAGAGGACTTTTAAGTAGTTTCAAGGTAATAGAACCGTATAACAATTTCACTCCTTGTAAACATTAAACCCCCCTTAGGGGTTCATTAATTAAAAACTGTAAAACACGTGTTTGAACATTTATTTTTTAGAGTACCTTTACAAAGTGTCAAGTTAATAGGAGTATCTAATATTTTTCCTCCATACAAAGTTTGAACCCCTGTTTCATCCCCTTAGGGGTTGAATTTTGAAATCCCCTTCCTTAGTACACGCCTACGTTATAGAAGGAACCGCTGTGCAAAATTTCAAATTTCTAGACCCAGCGGTGTGGGCTGTGCGTTGATATGTCAGTCAGTCGGTCGGTCAGTCAGTCAGTCCGTCAGTTTCTTCTTTTATATTATAGAGATATTATATATTTAACAAAACACATTAAATTAAAAACATTAAAAATTAAAATTCAGTGTAAAATTGGAGCAGTTCTGGACACTTACTCCAGGAATACCATTTTTTCTGTAGAAATTGTTCAGTTATCAAGACATTATGTATTAATAAAGATTGTAGAAGATGAATTTCCGGTTCCATAACGTCTGCTGAACATTCTAATGAGGTATACTCGTTCGAAGTACTCTTAGAGGGTTTTACTGATGACCAAATTTTATTAGAAATTTGAATCTTGTTTTGATGTGAATCATCCATAAATCCCTCCGCTCAGTGGCGGGGCTAGGAGTTGGCGATGTAGGTGACCGCGAAAGGCCTCGCGCCCCTAAGGGTGTCGCAAAAATCTCACAACTTAATACTGACCTACGTATACCTAACCTAGAATATTTTGGAACAGAATTGTCTGGCAACACTGTTGAAGTTATAAAGAGTTCTCCAAGTCGTCTCGGCGTGACTTATTTACTAAGACATAATCGTAGGAGTAAATTCAGCGAGGCAAAAGTTCATGTATTATGATTCGTATCTGTCAGTTTGGTTGATTAGCAACAATATACTCATACTTAGTACGTATTTGTGTATAATTCATTTGAACTAGTACTTTTTTTGGAAATAATGAAAGAGGTCTCGCAAAGCTGATGTCGCCGACATCCCCATTTGGTCTTGCTCAGGTTGGGTTGCCACTGCCTCCGCTACCGCGTAAAGCCCGCATTACACGGCGAATGGAGTGACGAGCCTGGCATGTGTCTTGACGCGCCACACGCCATGAGAACGGTCTGGCGCGACGAACTTCACGCCGCCGCGTGCCTGTTCCCGTCGATGGGCGGTAAATTTTCCACACTTGAAAGTTGTTTGTGATCTTGATAATTCCTCAAAGTACACTAAAATCACATTTTTGGAAAACGTCTGGATGTTTTTTGATTTTCTCCACCTTATGAATCGTTCAAAGGCAAGTTCATGCCTTTTTTTGGACTTTTGAGGTAAAAAATCAGTTGATATGTGGGCCGCTTTTTCTGAAATTTCGACAGAATCAACTATTTTAATAAACTTGTGCGGGGTTTATTGACGCCAGTGGCGTCTAGCGCGCCAGCAAACCTAAAATGCATGTAAACACTTATTGGCGGGCAAGCTTCATCCACGCATGCACGAATTAAAAAAGTTGGTAGTCTTCCAACTTTTGTGCGCCAGTTAATGTTTCAAACGTCAGCAAAATAAAATTTGCAAATGTGAACACCTTAAAACTAAAACTGGAGTGCCAAAAATTTCCATTTGTGAACATCTAGGATAAACCTTTACTGGCGTGCAAATAGAACTGGCCCGGCCACTGACGCCTCTAAATCCATGCATGTGTAAACCCAAAATTAAAACAACTCTGGAAATGTGGTTTAAAGACTTCAAACATAATGTTCATTTATCAAACAAGTAGGTTGCTTTCAAACTGAATAGGTTACACCAGTGATACTCAAACTGTGGTCCGCGCACCGGTTTTGGTCCGCGAGCCTGTTATAGGTGGTCCGCGATCACTGACCTTAAATAGCTTAAAAACAAGTTTGAAAAAAATCCTTGCACTAGACTTATGTTGGTCACTAAAAAAAGAAATAAAATATCAGTCTATCCTCAAAAATATATTTTTCATTTTATAAAACACAATAAATTTGTGTTTAATTTGTACAAATCATTATAAATTCTGTCAATTATAAACTCCCGGAAAAAAATACCGGCACCCTGGATTTTTGCTAACTTTGATGCTTTATAACTTTTTTTGTTTCTAATCCTCTCTTTACAGTTCTCTTATTATTTTATCCATAATATCATTGGGAATGTGCTGTATTTCTTTAATGAAATTATGTCTTTTTCTTTCTACACATTTAGCAATGTCTCAACTCCTTGTTTTTTCCGACCATTCGACCACGAACACCTTTACGCAACGGACGCCTCTATACAACAGATTTTTTCTCCTTTAGTGTCCGCTGTTGAGAAGTTTCACTGTTATATATATTACACTACAGATCTGTACGGTCGCATTATCCAAGAGACTGAGCGATATTTGTGTAAGATTTTGAATATAATACACTCGTACCTCGTACCAGTAGCATAGCAAGGATTCCCGAGGCTCCGATGCAAACATTGTTATGGGCCCCCTCCACTGAAACAAAGGTTTGAGATCGAGGACCAAAAAAAATGGTTTGTGTGCAATAAGTAGAATTAGTCGGCCCCTGCGCGGCCGCGTGGCCCCAAATTTCCGGGGGCCCTATGCGTCGGATAGGTTGCTTTGCTATAACTACGCCACTCACTCGTATTATATTGTAGGCCAATCATTAGAGCTTTTTGTGTCAAAAAAAGACTAGTAGAAAGCCACCTGTGCCATCATTTGAAAGACCCTCCGTAGATATATTCTGATGTGTTTTCGACTAGCAACTCTCATTAATTAATTTGTTATTAACAATTTAGTGCAAAAAAACGCCTTTTTTTGGTTTTTTGCTTATAAAACGAAAACTATTCGAAGAATTTCAATTCCGTAAATGGAAAAGTTGTAGAGAATTAAATTACGAAGAAAATGAGAGATGGAGCGATCCGATCGGTTGATTAGAACCGAAGAAAATCCGGAAAAAGCGGAAAATTCAGCTTTATTTTCAAAAATTCATAACTTTTCCATTTATGAAGATTAAGAGCTGAAATTTGGCACAGAAGTAGATAATTATATCAACTTTAAGTGTGCGCAAGGCAGGTGCTGTCGGACTATTAGTTTTTGCGCAAGTGCAATTTCAATTTTTTTATGCATTTTTTTGCCGGGAGCCTGCTTGCGTTAAAAATGGTCCTATTTTAATTCTAATACCGGTTTTCAAAACTAGAAGGAAACTACTATAAATCGTATATCCCAAGTTTTCATTAAAATACAGTGAAATGGATGAAACATGCACCTGAACATCGGTGTAAATGGCCTTGGGCGCGCAAGCGAGCGAGTGGTGGGGGAAGGAGGGGAAGCGTACAAGTATAGACATACAGGCGGGCCGTGCGGAGCGTCGCATCTTTTCACTGGCTTTTCTCAGCGACTACTGCAGCTTTTTGGAAGATTCTTTTTTGATTTTGGGGTTACTGAATACGAGAACTCTGATTCTCTATTCAAATTCCACGAATAATTCAAGATAAAGCTACTATTCCGGATTTCGGAGTGGTCTAAGGATTAGAAGAGACGAGAAATGTCTGAAAGGAAATGTAACTTTTGTATAATAAAATATTCTAAATTTAAATATCTACCTCTACTTAGGTGTATATATATATCCGGGAAAAAAGTACTCACTTTTTTCCCGGGAATAAAATAATTTCATAAAAAGTGACATTTTGTTACCTGTCAACAGAGATAAAATGTCAAACGTTTTTCCCGTCACGGAAAAAAATATATATTTATGTGTTTAAATTAACAAACTTCCTGCTCGTTTATTTATAGAATAGAAATAGAATGTTACTCAAGAAGGTGGAATAGCAGCTTTATCTTGAATTATTCGTGGAATCTGAATAGAGCATCAGATTCCTCGTATTCAATAACCCCTAAATCAAACAAAGAATCTTCCAACAAGGTGCAGTAGTCGCTGAGAAAATCGCACGGCGCGCCTGTATGTCTATGTCTATATAATATGTACGCTTCTCCTCCTTCCCCCACCACTCGCTCGCTCGCGCGCCCAAGGACATTTACACCGATGTTCAAGTGCATGTTTCATCCATTTCACTGTATTTTAATGAAAACTTGGGATATACGATTTATAGTAGTTTACTTCTAGTTTTGAAAACCGGTATTAGAATTAAAATAGGACCATTTTTAACGCAAGCAGGCTCCCGGCAAAAAAATGCATAAAAAAAATGAAATTGCACTTGCGCAAAAACTAATAGTCCGACAGCACCTGCCTTGCGCACACTTAAAGTTGATATAATTATCTACTTCTGTGCCAAATTTCATCTCTTAATCTTCATAAATGGAAAAGTTATGAATTTTTGAAAATAAAGCTGAATTTTCCGCTTTCTCCGGATTTTCTTCGGTTCTAATCAACCGATCGGATCGCTCCACCTCTCATTTTCTTTGTAATTTAATTCTCTACAACTTTTCCATTTACGGAATTGAAATTCTTCGAATAGTTTTCGTTTTATAAGCAAAAAACCAAAAAAAGCGTTTTTTTGCACTAAATTGTTAATAACAAATTAATTAATGAGAGTTGCTAGTCGAAAACCCATCAGAATACATCTACGGACTATCTTTTAAATGATGGCATAGGTGGTTTTCTACTAGTCTTTTTTGCAATATATGACTTTTTTTTGCTCTAATGATTGGCCTATTGGGTTTGTTTCTGCAGCAGTTTCAAATCAATCAGAGCCAACGAGATTATCCGATTTCGATCAGCAAACGGTTTTCCTTGAAGATGATTGGCTCTGACTAGTTTCAAACTGATCCAGAAATAATCCTATTATCTCTCTGTCTGGAGTTAGCTTAAAAGTAATCGAAATTGCAATAGCTGATACTACTGTGTCGAGGTAATAAATGAGCAAAAACCATTTGTGAATCTGATTTTTCTGTTAACACTTTTCAGAAAATATGTTGCTAAGCAGTTTTTTTGCAAATGACATTCATGTAGGTGGAAAAAGTCCTGGTCTACGACCCGGTTTTTTATATCAGCACTTAAAGAAAATTGCGTAGCAATTTATTTTTCAATGCCTTAAATTTACTTTGTCATATTTTATTTTCTCGACTAATAAGGTCCCTTTGAATTGAATCTGAGACGAATGAATGCATAAGCTTGGAAAGATAAATAAGTAGTTAAAAACGTACCCAATATCAATAAAGTGGATCGCTCAATGGAAGAGAAAATTACGATTTTCTAATAATGGTGGCTTTTTAACAAGTTCCTTTGCAAAGCTCTTAACGAAATATATTTCCATCGAAGTTTATATAGCATTATCGGTAATAGAAAATCTAAAACCGGAAAATATAGATACTTAAAGTTCATTTAACTTTGTGCGAATTTTAAATTTACTCTAAAAATGGATTTATTTATTTTTAACTAATGAAAATTTATTATAATTTTTTAAATCAACAGATTTTTTATAACAAATTTAAATAAAAGAATGCTTTGGTATAAAAATAAATTTCTAAAATAGTGGATAAACATGATTTAAGAATGTTTACATGTCAATTTTTCAAATGAAAGAAATCCTGATCTGCATACTTCCTATCAAACAAAAGTCACTGTCTGTCCCACCTAGTTCAAAAATAACAATATAATTTGGAAAAGTTTATATTAACATCATATGAATTTTCCTAATATAAAAGGAACATCAACATCGCTATATTTCTAAAAATTCATATAATATACCAATAAAAAAATAAATATATAATAAAAAATATATCAATAAAAATAAAAACTAATATTATTGGTTTTTTAAATCATGTAGTTATCAAATTGAAGCTCACTTTTCATATGCTCATATAAGAGTGCAAAGAAAAGGGATGGGGCCAACACAATTTTTCACTGTTAAGGTGTTGAAAGAAGGAACACGTCTGTTTAAGCAGGGCGCGCATTGAGACGACTGGGCTCGACTCGGTACGGCACGGCACAGTCGAAAGGTTTGGTATACATGCAATTATATAAAGAAATCGGTTCCTTCCGCTCGGAACAACCGGCACGTCTAGGCCAAATTGGAATATTCTTGGAAGAGCAGACACTACCGAAAGGTCCGAGTGCCTGCGACTATTTCTAGTATTGAGACGCAACTGGAAGAGATAGGTGTGCAATGGCGGACGAAGTTTTGATAGAAAACGTTCGTTTTTATGTTTTTTGTACGACCCGAAAAATAGGTTTTATAACGACATTGTGCGGAAGGAGAATGCCTGGGAGAAAATAGTTGCCTTCTTTAAGCAAGGCGCGCATTGAATCGACTCGGCTCGGTACGTTTCGTTCGGAATACCGATAGTCAACGCGCATTGATTCGGCTATCGGTTCTTTAAAACCGCTTTAACTATTATAGTGAATGGACGTAGTATCATATCAGACGTTTTAATCGCTATTTTCTCCCAACCATTCCCCTTTCGCACATTGTCGTGATAAAACCTATTCTTCGGGTCGTACAAAAAAAACGAACGTTTTCTATTAAAACTTCGTCCGCCATTGCACACCTATCCCTTTCGCTTGCGTCTCATTACTAGAAATAGTCGCAAGCAGTCGGCCCTTCCGGCAATTTTTGCGCTCCCAAGAATATGCCGATTTGGCCGAGACGTGCCGGTCGTTCCGAGCGGATAGAACCGATTCAACGCGCTTCTCTTCATATAATAGCATATTATATACCAAATCAGTGTTGGGAGATAGGTATATCAATCACCATGATCCAATCACCGTGAAAGACAAATCACTATCGCTAGCGGCGATCGAAATCTCGCTAACCCAGTTATTCAGTATTCAGTGATTAACAAATCTGCATGCGCCACGGACGGATCACCGAAACAAAATAGATCACGGCGACCCGACCGCGTAATCGCCCCTTGTAAAATAAATATTTCTTGGGATATTGAGATATTGAGAAATAAAATGGCTGCTTGAACGGTTGTGCCAGATATTATCGCTTCTTGCGTTGTGGATATATCTGATTCTTTAGATATTCACGTATGTTTAATTGTTCAGTGATTTGTCGTTTATCGGTCCGGTCGGCCGTAGTCGATATTGTTTATTCTTCATTGCGCGTAGTAACGATTATAGTGTAACCGATAAATTAGTTTTAATACTTTTAATTATAGCCAAATTCAACATCTGCAATACACTGTAAAATCAGTTCGTAAAATAATTGTAACATTACAGTAAATGCCAATCAAGTGAAATGTATATTTTCAATTAGCTTATAGGTGATTTTTTCTATATACATTTTTAGTCATGTGAAATTAAACTTTTTATGTAACGTAAAGTATAGCGCACGTTACTAATTGGTAAATATACTGAAAATTACATAATTTTACGATATTTTACGGGTATTTACAATTTAACTGTAAAACAATTGATACTGCATTTTTCCACATTTGTTTATATTGTAAAAAGATGCGAAATACCAGGTAAGTAGACTTATAATTACTAACTTGACCTCGTATTTAAAGTCATCCGGTGATTCCCCGTCGGTCGACCGGTCGACTTCATTTCATCACGCCATTTGTAGCTTTGTTGTGTTGCGATACGCATCATTTGTGGATTCGGGAAGTTTATCATGTTAGTGTAGTTAGAATTTTGATGCCCGAAAATAAATAATTCTATTAAAAAAAGTCATTTAATGGTTTTAATCAACTTTTATTTAGAATAGCTAGGTTCCATACAGTATGTCCACGGATGGGGTTGACAAGAGGACAAATGGACCAACTTCTTAAAGATAAAAAAAAGAAACTGTAAATAAAAGTTTTTCTTTCTAAAAATTAAATTTACGGTAAGAAAAAATTGATTTTTTTGTAGGTGATGCTCAAAATATACATAAATATGAAAATTCTATTAAATAAATCTGTGTTCTTTTTGTTTTTAAGGGAAAATATTAAACAGGAACATCTTAAATTAATTAAAATCCAAAATTGTAAAAGAAAATTTAAACTTAAATGAATTATGAATTGCAAATTACTGTTGGTTCTGTTTTGTGCTATTAATTCAGAATTCACACAGTTTAAGTTTTCTCTTGTAAATCAAATAAAGATGTTTCACATCTTTTCGATGTAACATCTTGCGTTGAAATAATAAATCTATTACTTTTATCTTGAAATATTTTTTTTATTTTTTGCGCACCCCATACAAAAAGTCACACTTTTCTTATTGCGATTTGATTTTGGTACGTAAAAACTTTTATTAATACTGACTTTTTATGTCTAAATATTTGTTCCATTTGTCCTCTTGTCTCCCATCCCTGGACGCATTGTATCAAAATTAAGATGTAAAAGCGCATGTAGTTGCATGCATACGTCCATGTAGCTTTACATTTACATACAACTAAAATTCCGAACTTGGAACGTAAAATTTTTGGTGAAACTATTAGCAATATTACATTATTATACTACTCATATACAGACATTTGCATTAAATCGCTTGTAAATATAATGAGTACGGGTGTAAATTTACATTGACGTCAACTTAAAATTACATATCGTTCAATAAAATTAACTTGCCGGAACAGGTAATTTTATACATAAAAATAGCACTCAATTACCAGCAGTTTCCATGACATGGTAGATAATTGTAATTTTTACTTGAAGCTTCAAGGCGAAATATTACCTATTAAAAAGCAAGTAATTTTACATCAAATAATTTTACAGTGTATATTTAGATTCACAAAATGTCCAAAAAACAGAAAACCAGTGAAATGTTGAATTTTTTTACACCAATTGAAGGTGAAAACTTTTCTGAAAAGTGCAATATTTGCAAAAAAAATACTCACATAAAGCATCCCACTAAAATTTAAAAGAACATAATATTATATCAAGTTATCCTTCGGACTCAGTATCTCAATGTAGGTACCTGAATTCTGAATTTTACCAAAAAGTATTTAAATATAAAGAGAATGTTTTTTATTTTTTATATTAGCTAGATATAAACGAGAATGTTTTTTTTTTATTATATTTTCTTATACTATTGTTTCTAATTATTTTGTTATTTATGTTGTGGGTTATTAAGCATTTTATAATCCCCTTTAGAATCAGTGTGCCCCATTTTTAAGCTATTAAATGGGATTTTTTCAGTTTTAGATGGCTAATTTCAAATCTGAAAAGTATCTAAGAGATTATAATTTTATTAATTATTGTCGTATTTAGATTCAGTCAGCGCCACAAAAACATTTTCGGGTATACCTATACTCAAAGTTGCCTAAAGCATTATAATTCTAATTTCGGAAAAAATGTAATATGTTTAACTTAATCTAGCTCAAAAATCAAGAAGAAAGGTTATTTTCGATTAATCTCCAATCTCTCTCTCTGGCACTGGCCGTATCGAAAAAATAATATTTTTACCCTAATAACTTACTGACCAAGTCAAGTTATAATTTTACTTCCAATAGCTGCATTACCGAATATCAGTCTTGTAAACGCAACTATGCTGCTCCTTTTAGCCTTAAAAATAAAAATCGCTGTAGTGAAAAATCACCATTAAAAATAACGGCTATTCTTAAATCACTATCGCTGCTCTAAGAGATATCGAAAAATCACTATATCTCCCAACTCTATACCAAACCGTTCGACTGTGCCGTGCCGTGTCGAGTCTATTCAATGCGCGTCCTGCTTTTATTTAGACGCAAGCCGAAGCGATGTGCGATGTGCAATGGCGAACGAAGTTTTGACAGAAAATGTTCGTTTTTATGTTCTTTTGTACAGAGATATCCCAAGAAAAGTGAACAGGCCTTATAACTTTTCTATTTTTAAAAATGGGAAAAAATGTTAAATATGAAAGTTTTGGGGATTTTTATAGATAATTCATATATCTTATCAGCAAAACAATTGAGCATCGAATAAAAAAATAGTAGTATAAAACAACGATTTTATCGCTTATTTTAAATTGGATGGTATGATTTTTATCATATTTTTGAATTCTAGGAGAAGTTCTACATATTTGGTATAACATACCCTATGCGGTTTTTAAATCGTTTTTGAAATGTTTAAAAAAAAATATTTCGCGTAAATATACTTTAAACGTAACTATCCAGGTTGCGAACGAAATACCTGCTACCTTTTAAACTTTCTTCGCAGATAGGTCAAAGTTAATGTCAAGGTTGACAATAATACTTTAGTCACCGTGAATTTATAATTTTATTTTTATGCAAAATGAGTTATTCTATTAATGAGAGTGAGAGATACGAAATGTTAAAATTATATTTAAAAAATAACAATAATGTTAGAGCGGCTCAACGACAATATGAAGAAAGTATTCAAGAGGGACAAAAAACCGGAAGAAGAGATAAAATGTTGACTTATGGAACAGTTCAAAGAACGTTAAAGTATTTTAAGTATAGACCATATAAAATTATGCCAGTTCAAAAGCTTTGTGCCGATCAAGAAGAAAGGAGATATACATTTGTCACAAATGTTAACGAAGGAATGCGGCACGATCCTAATTTATTTCATACTATCGTTTGGAGAGACGAAGCAACTTCTCAAGTGCGGGAATATTTAATTGACGAAATATTCATGTTTGATCGGATCAAAATCCCTTTACCGTCGAAGATATTGCTCTTCAGGGGCGTAATTTAATCAACGTTTGGTGTGGGATAATACAAAATAAAATTGTAGGACCATTGTTTTTTCGAGGAGCATTAACTGGCCAGCGCTATCTTAATTTTTTAGAAAATGAAATCGAAGATATTCTCGACGAATTGCCACTTGAATAACGTCGACGTATTATATGGCAGTAGGACGGAGCGCCTCCCCATAATATAATTGAGGTTCGCAGTTTTTTAAACCATCAGTATAGCGAATGGATCGGTAGATATGGAATGTTAGATTGGCCTGCAACTAGCCCAGACATCACACCTTTAGATACATTTCTTTGGGGTCATTTCAAAAATGTCGTATACAGCAATCATAATGAAAATATTGAAGGAATTCAAAGGAATGTGAGAAATGAAGTAAGCAATCTGAACGAGAACGACGCTGAAAGTATTATAAACACACTTCAGCGGCAGAGAAGAATGTACGAAATGTGCGAAGAATTAAATGGCGGGCATGTTAAAAATTTCTTTTGCTATTTATCCGTCAATGTTAACATTTATCTGTTTATGTTATTTGTTATTGTTTATAATCTCTAGTTATTGCTTTCAAATATTAATTAATAATAAAAATCAACATTTATTGTTTAATAGACTGTTAAGGCACAATTCATAACCTATCGCTATGGTTTGTGGTTTTTGTGGTTGTGAAATGGCGCATTTACTTGAAAACTGCCAGGTCCGTACTGGTAGAATATCCTGATGATGCTATTCTTCACCAAAACGTCGGAAAACATAATCAAGTGATACACAGATGTAAAGGGTATGAAGTATTATTTCAAAAAATGCAACAAAAAGTCCAGGTCCGTATTTGAAAAAAACAAGTTAGTATCAGCAACTCAATAAAATCAAATGATATAAACAAAGCAATAACGTTACTTTAGAGAAGATAAAAAATCGTGTGATTTTTGTTAAAACAATTTTTTTCTAGCTATAATAGTTTTCAAGATATTTAAGAATTAAATTTTTGACAATTTTAAAATAATCCCCTGTAGATAAGAAACTATAGAGAATTTGGCAAATTCGTAAACGAAATATGAGTAGGGACTAAAAATGGCACATTTTCTCTAATTTAACCGACCTCGTATCTTTTACCGTTTCGGAGATAGCAATAGTGGTATCACCTATTTTAGACACCCTATATATATATATATATATATATATATATATATATATATATATATATATATATATATATATATATATATATATATATATATATATATATATATATATATATGTATATAATAAATGTAAATGCGAAGATTTACTTCTTCGCTAGTGCAGCGAAACGGCCGTGAATGAAAAATAAAAATAATGAGGACTATCTTTGATTCTGGTCTGGGTGACCTCCTGCTATCGATTTCTGGGCCCTTACCCATCAGCGGACAGGCTTACACCCAGGGTGGCTGAAGAACAGACCACGATTTGACCAGAATCAAAGAGAGTCCTTATATCCAAAATGTTCGGAAAGGATGGGTAAGATGTAGTGGCTCGCGCCAACTAGTTCACCCAGTGTTGCTCCAAAAATGTTTGGCTGCTAACACAATAATACTCGAAAGTATGTCGAATGTCGATTTTCTCGACGTCGACGGTACAAATGCACCATTGTACAACAATGGTAGAAAAATGGAAGATTTCTTGGCCTATAGGTAATATAATAAATGTAAATGCGAAGATTTACTTCTTCGCTAGTGCAGCGAAAAGGCCGTGAATGAAAAATAAAAATAATGAGGACTATCTTTGATTCTGGTCTGGGTGACCTCCTGCTATCGATTTCTGGGCCCTTACCCATCAGCGGGCAGGCTTACACCCAGGGTGGCTGAAGAACAGACCACGATTTGACAAGAATCAAAGAGAGTCCTTATATCCAAAATGTTCGCAAAGGATGGGTAAGATGGAGTGGCTCGCGCCAACTAGTTCACCCAGTGTTGCTCCAAAAATGTTTGGCTGCTAACACAATAATACTCGAAAGTATGTCGAATGTCGATTTTCTCGACGTCGACGGTACAAATGCACCATTGTACAACAATAGTAGAAAAATGGAAGATTTCTTGGCCTATAGGTAATATAATAAATGTAAATGCGAAGATTTACTTCTTCGCTAGTGCAGCGAAAAGGCCGTGAATGAAAAATAAAAATAATGAGGACTATCTTTGATTCTGGTCTGGGTGACCTCCTGCTATCGATTTCTGGGCCCTTACCCATCAGCGGGCAGGCTTACACCCAGGGTGGCTGAAGAACAGACCACGATTTGACAAGAATCAAAGAGAGTCCTTATATCCAAAATGTTCGCAAAGGATGGGTAAGATGGAGTGGCTCGCGCCAACTAGTTCACCCAGTGTTGCTCCAAAAATGTTTGGCTGCTAACACAATAATACTCGAAAGTATGTCGAATGTCGATTTTCTCGACGTCGACGGTACAAATGCACCATTGTACAACAATAGTAGAAAAATGGAAGATTTCTTGGCCTATAGGTAATATAATAAATGTAAATGCGAAGATTTACTTCTTCGCTAGTGCAGCGAAAAGGCCGTGAATGAAAAATAAAAATAATGAGGACTATCTTTGATTCTGGTCTGGGTGACCTCCTGCTATTGATTTCTGGGCCCTTACCCATCAGCGGGCAGGCTTACACCCAGGGTGGCTGAAGAACAGACCACGATTTGACCAGAATCAAAGAGAGTCCTTATATCCAAAATGTTCGGAAAGGATGGGTAAGATGTAGTGGCTCGCGCCAACTAGTTCACCCAGTGTTGCTCCAAAAATGTTTGGCTGCTAACACAATAATACTCGAAAGTATGTCGAATGTCGATTTTCTCGACGTCGACGGTACAAATGCACCATTGTACAACAATAGTAGAAAAATGGAAGATTTCTTGGCCTATAGGTAATATAAGGGTAAGGGCCCAGAAATCGATAGCAGGAGGTCACCCAGACCAGAATCAAAGATAGTCCTCATTATTTTTATTTTTCATTCACGGCCTTTTCGCTGCACTAGCGAAGAAGTAAATCTTCGCATTTACATTTATTATATTACTATAGGCGAAGAAATCTTCCATTTTTCTACTATATATATATATATATATATATATATATATATATATATATATATATATATATATATATATATATATATATATATATATATATATTAGCCGAACAAAAAGACGTTTACCACCGTGATATCACCTTCATCATAATTTATTGGAATAAAAATTTTAAATAATGTGGAATCACAGCGAGCGTTCCCATGTAAGTATTACTTACTTGGTTCAGTGTATCTAATGCACATTTAGTAATTATAGGGAACAGTTATTTGATATAAATAAACACAGTTTTATTGACTTAATTCTAGTTTACACTAACTTTTGCAAATACACAAAAAATATTGCCTGATAATTTCATTTATTGCCATTTTCGATTTTCAAATATTGAAAAAGTTTTTTGATTACTCGATAGTATTTGCATTTTATTAATAATAATGCATTTCTAAATTGTTCCCGAACTAGTTGTTTAACTGTGTTTTTACTGCAATCTGACCAGTAGTAAATTTACATATTGCATGTAGGCACGAGGTCAAAATAAAGTTTCATTTTCAATTAGAAAAAGCATTAAAAATAAAACTCTACTTTGGCCACAACTGCACTGCAAATAAACTCACAGTCAGCTCTGATTTATTTTTTGTAATAGGACAATCAGTGAAAATATTGCGATCTATACGATTAGTTGCAGTTTTCAGTGCCGATGCTAGCTAAGTATTTATTTCCTATTGTTAAAAACTAGCTCAAGTAAAAAACATCGATTAATGAGCACTTTCATGACAAGTTATGGAAATGTCACATTCAAACTAAGGTGGAAAAAAAGGTATTACTTTAAAATAAAGCTACACTGATACCTTCAAAATAATTAAGAGAATATATACTTAAATTCTTGTTTACTGTGTGACGTATAAAAGTTCCTTTTATATCTTTAACCAAAAAATATTCGACATCTCCTCAGAATGACGCTCAAAAGTTGCCTTAAATCGTGACTTTATTTGGCTTTTAATAGAGTTTTCCGTATTCTCTCGGAGTTTCTTTCTTCATTAATGCCTCTTTCTCACACAACGAAAGCCGTCGAAAAATGAATACGGCTTACGGTGCCCAAAAGGCTGTTCGCTGAAAAGATACTGATGAACTGTAATGTATCCCTGCGGCTTTACTTCTTCCACTTAATTATTTTATTTGTTGGTTGGAGTTTTGTTAGAAACTGGTTGATTAAGCTTATACGGTACACAAATAAAAAACCTTTTGTGTGAGGAAATTACAGTAAATTGGGGTGAATAATAATTTTATTTTTAAGATCTCCTTAGATATGACAATATATTATTTTTAGAAATAATATGTAGGGGTGACGTGCTATCGTGCGCTGAAGTCGTGTGGCTAGACGTCCACAACTATAAAATTTCGGCGATGTTTTGCAGCCGTTTTATGCTGAACTAATTGTAAGTAACGTTCGGTTAGAAATTACAAGTTGACATAATATGACAAATACCCTCATTAACGTTATGCCTTTCCTAGCCTTGCTCCGGCCTTAGCATTGTTAATAATAATTTCCTTTTTGTGTTCTGATTTGGAATGACACAAAGAAATCTTAATAAAACTCCAAAATTCTCTCAAAAATATGCGCTAGGTTTGAAATAACATGATATTAAAAAGGGTTATAACTTCACTTTTAGACCTCGAACCTTACCGGAAGAAATTTATTTTGTCAAAAACGTTTCAATTTAAAACACGTCTTTAAATTGAGCATACCCTTTGTTATAATGAAAAAAAAATGGACGTGTATAAATCCATAAAAAATCATCAACACAAGGATTTTTTATTTCAAAAACTTTGTTTCAGGTTATAATAAAATTTTAATATTTTTGTATGTGTGTAAGTTAATGGCACTGGTTAAGACCAAATGGCCAGTTTTTTTAACACGCTTTTATTAGCTTGACCTGTAACTTCCTAACATTGTCAGAGAATCTTACAATTCACTTTTCACCCTCTTCTAATTGTCGTATCGATTTGAAACTTATACAATTCTATTGACAATACAATAATATGTTTTTATATATATTCACCGATGGAGAGATCTGAAGAAATGTTGATCCGGGAGTACATCCGTTCGTTAAATTCCTTTAGGAATCTGGCAGACGTTTTTTTTTTCTCTTCTGTCAGCCCATGAAGACCGAAGTCTAAGTACTATGTACCGTGGGTGTACTGGGGAATCGACTCACACATCCAGAGCTGGAAACATCCGTAGGGATTTCACCAGCCCTTTAAGAGGATGTGTGGGATGGTACCACCTCGGTCGAGGAAGAATTCCTCTACCACCTTTCAGACGTTTCGCCAAGGTCTCACTTGGCATTATCAATGCTTACCCGTTGCTGTCAAGTCGTGAACTGATGGACCTTTGTCGTGACTCTTGGTATTTATGGCCTGCGCCGAAGGTTGTAGCAGATCAGGTTGGCTGGCGTTGGCTCCGCCCCCTCAGTCGTTGCTTCGTTGACTGTTTGTTGTGATGTAGTTGCGGATTGATGCGCTTCGGCTTGCCGTTTAACTATTGTCTTCCATGTACTGTACAAATGCAGAGCGTCGTCCCTTTTATTTAGATGACCGATCTCTGCTATTTCGATGGCTTCTCGTATTATTCTAGTTTTGTAGTTTTCGACGTTTGCCAGTTGTCTGCAGCTATCAAAGTTGATTTTGTGCCCTGTTTGATGCTGATGTTGAAACAGGACCGATGTGGTGTGTTTGTTTCTGATAGCCAGTTTGTGTTTTTCTAACCTGGCTGAAATTCGTCTGTCGGTTTGTCCGACGTACATTTTATTGCAGGTACCGCATGCTACACTGTACACACCTGGGTTTTCCAGTTTAATCTTCTGTTTTGGATTTTTAAATATTGTTCTTATGGTTGCGTGTGTTTGATATAGGTACAGTGGATATATTATGCTTACGAAGAATGCGACCTATCCTATCAGGAGTTCCTTTAATGTATGGCAATGTTGTGGCTCGAAAGAGAAAACCAAGATTTTTATCTGTTAATGTGGCCATTAAAGTAATGTGTTTGTGCCAGCTGAGATAATGTTCAAAAGCAATAAGACAGTGAAACTTTCGACTCCAACAAGATCGAACGTTTCACTGGTCTGAGGGCTTGGCCATTGATGTAGATGTTGCCAAATTTTTTGCATAACAGAGACGCGTTGAACTGAACATCTGGATACTTATAGAACCATTTTTTATCCTGTTTTTAAGTGCTTCAACCGACAATACATGAAAAGGAGTAGTGTTCCCGCTTTTGAACGAGTTGCGACGTACCACCACAAGTGTGATTTTTTACGTTTTTCATCACCCCATCAGGATAAGTTTCCAAAACCACACATTTATTTAAGATGATTACATTTACTGATACATTTACTAACAAAAAGTAAGAATAACTACCTTCTGCAAGTAGTAGGTACCCCTTTTACCTTTTCTATGCTAAAACAAACTTTATCGGAGTGATCAGCAACTGCCTTTTCGTATGAGCTCTCATATTGTGGGAAAATGTGAAGACCATCAATTAAAAACGTCATAATATTTCCCACCAATGAAGCTAAACTGATACGACGTGTTAATAAAAACTTGGTGTTATTAATTAATTTTCAGATATCCCATTTGTTATTAAATTGTCAGATTCTGCACTACGATTACTTGATTTGTATATGTCATGTATAACTTCTTTTAAATAAATTTATATTTTTACATCGATTTGCGACTATGCGGTAAAGTTTATCAAGTAGAACATATACAAATATGTTATATGAAATTAATTTTGTTAACTCTAAAATGACGCATTGTTTTCATAATACCTATTAAAATAAACTAGTTTTGAGAGACTAGCTAAAGCGTCCTCTGGTGACTAGTAGTACCTTTATCTCTAGAAAATGTAATCGTTAATCTTAATGTCCCTGCAGAATATGAACTTGATTTGTAAAAGATTAATTCTAATATGACACAAAAATAAAACAAATCGGTCAAGTGCAAGATATACTTGCACAATTAGTGTTCCGTGCCATCAGCACGGAACCTAAGCAAACCTCGGCCGCCCGATCTCAGCCCATCGGCCGCGCTACCCGCCGCCGACGCGCGACGGCACCGCCGCGCCGACGCCGCATCACAGCGCGTATGCGGAGAGGAGCGTTTCGCCAGAATCAAATTAAAAAATTTTAAAAATGCGAAAAGACAAAAGTTGTTCCTTATATCGCGGATTGTGAGAAACATTTTTGTGGATTGTTTTTCTCTAAAACCAATGGTCCAGGAGTTATAAGTAAACAGACAATTAAATTATTTATAACAATTGATCTCGCTAGAATTTTTTTGCCTGATAATTTTGGCTGAATCTACATCTAGTTCTCAATGTTCCTGACATTTTTAAGATTTTTCTGAGCGATCTTCTTGGTGATGAGGGAGAGGGACAGCAATTTTTAAGCGTTTTTCCCAAAAATGTTTTAAAAAATGCATAATAAAATACATGACATATATTGCTGAACTCGTGCTTTAATAAGCTTTCATTTGACACCCTACATGATGCCCTTGAATTTGTTTTCCATTTCTCAATTTACCCCCTGAAATTAACCCCCAGAATCAAAATTAAATTTGTCTACTTCACGTCTATAATTGGACCACCACACTCTATCTCTGTGCTAAATTTCAAATTTTTACGTCGACTAGTTTCAGAGAAAATCGCCTGTGACAGACGGACGGATGGACACCGAAGTGGTTCCATAAGTGTTCCGTTTTGCTAACTTTAGCACGGAACACTAAGAAAACAGTCGGCACTTAACTTCCAAGCTGTTAAGTTTCGAAAGATTTTTAAGACGAATTACCACTATTCTTTTCACATGCAGAATCACATTGTGTGAGGAAAGCTGTGTATAAGGATAAACGAAAAACATACATACGTAGCAAATAATTTGACAAATAAAATTTGTTTGGATGCAACAGTCAGTAGTGTAAGCAGCTTGTTTTTGTTCGAATCTGCTTGATGCATGACTATTTGCTTGTTGTTACTTTATCAGTAGAGAAAACAGAGGGAATACATATATCTTTGATATCAATATGTAGCATGCAGTTTGCTTTCATGAATTCGACGTAATTGCGTTCCTATCAAAATAAATCATGTTTATTTGACAATTAACGAAAGTGAATTACTAAATGACGGAATAATATAGCATGAAATTAACAAAAATGTTATTTAAAAATGCGCCTTTAATTAGGATTTTACATGAATTCATATTTAATTGAAACAAACCCTTTCAGCAAAAGTTATTTTATTACATTATTTGATCATGTTTTAAATACAAAAATTATTGATATTGCCTATTTCATTAATAATGTGAATAAAATATATCAATATAAAGGATATACTAAAATTATTACTTTTGGATAAAGTTAGTTATACGTAAAACAAATAAAATAATTCGTATAATTATTTTATATTGCAATTATTATTTTATTGTAATACAATAAACTATTTATTAAGTTATATTTCAAAATTATGCGTTCATATTAAATTTATGTTAAAATATAAACTGGTTTACAATATTAATATTCAAATATCTAGAATATCTTTAAGGGTGATACATAATATACTAATATTCATAAATCTCTTTAATTTGTCAAGCGGGCATTCGATAATATTGAAATTTCAGAACTCAAAATTACTTTTAGGTAAAATAATAAAAATGCATAAGAAAAAAGGACAGGTAAATACCTATAGACTAATCATCAAGGGAAGACTAAGCCATTCATTTAGAGGGTGATCCTCAAGTATATGAAGACGATTTTAGGATCTGATTTCTGAGCTTATTTTAAGATAAAAAGTTTATATGGACGTATACCACAAAGGGCTTAGTTAATAAGATAAGTGTTAAAATTTTTAAAAGTATATTATTTTCTTTGAAATTTCAGAACCTCTTGAAGGTACGGTACCAAAACTTGGTGACAATTAATTTTGCAATTAACTGCACTTTTTCGTTTAAATAAGTTTTTCTTACTTCCACCAGTGGCGTGCGTGGAGATACCATCGATAATATTTTTGTAAAAATGGTTGATACGCCACTGATTTTTTTTACTCTGGTACTTTTTTATACATTAAGCTGAATAAAAGTTGTCTCTACTAGGTTTTTGACAAAACCGTCGTTTCTAAAAAAAATTGAAAAAATTGTGTGCTAATAAAAAAAAATATTTTCAAATTTCAGAAAGTCTATAAAATAGGAAAATGCATGTGCCTGTGTGTAAAAATAACATTTTCTGTTAAGGACAGCTTAATAAATAGTTACCTCTAAAAAAAAATGGGTTAAGACATCTGATTCGATTTTTTTTTTTCAAAATAGGCTTATGCCACAGATTTTGTAAACAATTGTGGAAATGTCACAAATTAAATGATAAAGAAATCATTTAAAGCTTTCTTGTGTCTTTTTTGTGAATTCTTGGTCGATCCTAAAGTTTTTTAAAGTTATGGCTGATTTACAAAATAGTGCTCATTTAGCAGATATGCATTTTGTTTATGGCCTTGCTGATGGAAATGCATATGAAACAAGATGCATTTACCAGGCAAGAAATCCGAATCGTGTTGCACCGTGTGCTGGGACTTTTGGAAGTCTCCATCGCCGTTTTTCAGAAACAGGAAGCTTTGCGAGAGTTTCTGATATTCCAGGCACACCAAGACCGGTAAGAACACCACAATTAGAAGAAGCAGCAATAAATAGAATTGAGGAAGATCGTGGAACCTGTACAAGAAAAATTGCGCATGAAGTACACGCTAGTCAACAGTTTTGAGAATTCTTCACGATCATCAAATGTATCCTTATCATGTACAACGAGTTCAGGCCCTTTTACCTCCTGATTTTTCTCTGTTAATTTCTGCTAGTGGTTTTTGGAAAGGTTGGCCAAAAATCCCCCATTTTTAGATAATTTATTTTTTACCGATGAAGCTAATTTTTCTCAGTCTGACATAAGTAACAAATTTTCATAACAATTACCTTTGGACTTAAGAAAACTCACACGCTGTTAGGGCAAGACATTTTCAGTACCAATTTTCGTTAAATGTATGGGCAGGAATAGTTGGTAACCAACTAATAGGTCCCGTACTTCTTTCCTGGCGATTAGATGGCCAAACCTATCGCAACCTTCTAGGAAATAAACTGCCAACATTATGGAGAACTTGTTATTAGCTCAACGAAACCAGTTACTTTTTATGCATGACGGAGCTCCCGCTCATTTTAGTGCCACAGCTAGAGAATATCTAAATGCAGTGTACGGAAATCGATGGATCGGTAGAGGAGTTGAACCACCTAATCAACCGTAGCCGCAAAGGCTCCTAGATTTAAACGCACTGGATTTTTATTTCTGGGAGCATTTGATATCCCTCGTTTATAAAACTCAAGGGGAAAACCAGGCAGATCTCAGAAACCGAATAATAATGACTTGCGAAAATATTAAAAATACCCCCGGAATTTTTGAACGTCAGAGACGACTAGATGCTTGTATTTTAGAAGAAGGTGGTCACTTTCAACAGTTTTTCTAAATCCAGTTTGTTTTGTGTTTAAATTTAGATTACAGTAAATAAGTTAATTATATAGGAAAAAATTGAAAATAAATTATTTTAATAAATAATTTATACCATCTTAACATCCCTTATTTAATTAGTAAAATAATTTTGTTTAGTTTATGTGCATATTGCATAAAAAAGTCAGTGGCGTACCAACCATTTTTATAAAAATATAATTGATGGCATCTCCACGCACGCCACAGTAAGAAAAAATATATTTTAACGAAAAAGTGCAGTTAATTGCAAAATTATTTGACACCAAATTTAAATACCGTATCTTCAAGGGTTTCCTAAATTTTCAATAAAATTAAAATTAATTAAGCCGTTTGGGGTATACGTCCACATGAACTTTTTATCTGAAAATAAGCTCAGGATTGATTTTTTTAGGTACTTAAGGATCACCCTGTATAAAGTTTTTCGTTGTGGTTTATACGTTTTATGTGTACCTGTAGGAAAAAGGAAGCGGGAAAAACGCTAAAAATCCAAACTCGCGCACCGTCGCTATGACCTTATGAGCAGTATGTGTTTTTTTATTGAATAAATCGTTTAAGGAAGTCATTACAAACCTAAAAATAATATTTTGAACAAAACTACTATGATAATTTAACTATTTTTTTTTTACTTCTCGGTATAATTTATTACAATTAAAAAACTGCCACTTGACTTCGGTACCAACTAACGTCAGGAGATACACAAAAATAAGTACAATCTACATGACAACGTAAAATTTAACCTAAACTTAAACAGGTTTGTTATGCAACACAAAAAACATCCACATTTCCTAGCGTCACATACTATATCCGATTAATTTTATTCTCTGCGCAACACATCAACCAATCAGACGAGGAATTTAACACCGGAAACAAAGGCGTGCGCCGAGACAAATAGCAAGTGGAGAGCCGCCTTATTTGCCAAGAGAGTAATTGTACTTTGTGGTACGGTTGTTTTCTATTACAGTGTGATTTATGCATAATTCTTTTTATTAAACAATAAAATCTATTTAAAAACTACCCCATAAATATAGTATTGTGCTAATGTGCAAACATACCACTTCAAGTGTCCTGAAATCCTCTTTTTCACGTGCCCAGAATAGCCGATGTTGGAAGAAAGTACTTACCTAGTGCGAAGTTAATCAAAACCTTTCCATAAATAGGTATCGACAGTGTATTACAAAAATATGGAAGCCTCGAAATATCTTCCCAACCGTTTATCCAATTTTTATCAAATTTTGTATACTTAGGTACGAAATTATGCCCTATCCAATGGCAAGTTCCGCATTGTTGTCAAGTTTACCGTTTTCCTCAATTTTTATTTTTAAATGGGATGCTCTACGATTTATTCGATTTTCGAATTAAAATTCTGAATACTTCTTATTGGGAACATTTTATCCTAGAGTTAACAGTTTTGGAGGAAATGGTGGTCAAAAATCTTTATTTGATTGTATTTTACCTTTGAATATCACGAAAGTTCACCTGAAATGTCTGACATTGTCCATTTCTTTTATTTACAACAACAAGGAGTTTGTAATATTTTTAACCTTCCTAATACTGACATATTTAACCAACATAAACTACTGACTGGGGTATTTTTGTACCCCAACCGATCCCAGCTTATTTTGTCAACAAAACTTTTTTTGTTTTGTTATTTAAATAAAATCAACCCCCATTACTAAAAATCAATTAAACATATTAATTAGAAAATGATTTATAATAATAACAAACAAAAAGTAAAGAAAAACAGTCTTTTATACTTTTAACAAAATGCAGTTTTTACTAAATTTGCATATTTTCTACAAATAACCCGTTTAGTACGGTACTAAACTAATAGTACCGTGTTTAGTACTCCCACCATAGGCGTTAAATCATTTAATACGGACTACGAACTGGGATATTCTTACACACCAGCCACTTTGTGCTGTAGTATTACATACAGTATAAAAATATTTTTTAATGAAACTTGTAGATAATGTAGGAAATTACTTCAAATGTGTATTTCTAGAACGATTTCAATTTATAACAAACGGAAAAGAAGATATTGCAAAATAACCTCAAAAAAGATAAGTTGGGGTACAAAACTACCCCTGTTAGTATTAGGAGGGTTAATGACAAATATCCTGACAGAAATCCATTAACTAAATCTCTGTGAAGTGAAGTTTTAAAAAAATTTCGTTAAATTGGAAACGTAAAAAACGCTATACGCTCTGGCCGACCTAAAAGTACAACAGATGGTGACAAAGGCTCTAAATGTTCTACTCAGTTCAGAGGAAAATCCCCATCTTTTTACCAGAACACTGGGAAAAGAAATCGATGTGAACACTATCACTCTGAACTTTATCACCGTGCAATAAAGGTGAATTACTAAAAATGTATTACCACGAAAACAGTAGGTTGGTATATTCTAAAAGCCTAGTAACAGGCATCCTCAAAAACTACGCGGACGCAATAGAGTTGACTAGATTAAAATTGAAATGTAAAAATATGATCTCCTATTGTTTCTAAATCCATGATAAAGATCACATTTAGATAGTTATTATAGACCACCGACGGCGGTCTGTATGCACCCCCCCCCCCCCCCCCGTGATCAAAGAAAATGTGTGTTTGCTGTGGATTTTGACATTTTCACAATATCAATTTTTTTTTCGAAAGCGGCCAGAGGGGGAGCAATCGAATTGTCTGGGTTAATAGAGGGATAGTGCGATTAGCTTCGGTAAAAAATTCAGTTATAAGGGTGTATGGTTTCGGAACTTATTAATTAAACGTCAAAGTCGAAATTTACGCGATTTCCTATGTGATCAAACAGGTCGCAAAAGTGAATTAAATCGATTGTAGAGGACCCGAAGCTTCAGAGCCCTATTTAAATCGAATTGAATATCGGAAAATGGCAAGCAATTTTTTTTAAGTCAAAAATGCCTTTTGTAGACCCCTTTTTGGTACTTAATAACTCGAAAACGAAAAGTCGTATTGAAAAATGAATTCCTACGTCAAACTTTAAGATTTCAAATACTTCCTTTTTAAAATACCTATACCTAAAACGGCTGAAAAATGGATTTCTTTGGGAAAACTTGAAATTTTGATTTTTGACCCAAATTTTTCACGGGTTTTAATTATCTTCGGGGTCAAAATGGAGCCAAATCAAAATTCTTATTGGAAAGAGCTTGTCAAAATACGTGATATCCATATTTTCAGTGTCTTCATTCTTTATAGGAAGGGACCAATTGACGATTAAATTTCTGTGAAGTACTGGGTAGTTATAATTATTTAAATGAGACGCAAGACTATATTTTACTATGTTGTTTATTCAATAACATCTATATATATATATATATATATATATATATATATATATATATATATATATATATATATATATATATATATATATATATATATATATACACTATTTTACACAGGTAAAAATCCCCTTTCCGTATAAAATATAAATTCCATTCTTATCGGTTAGTTTTTGCATACAGCTAAAAATGTGTTCACCCATCTATACTTTTAATAAGTAAAATACACTACATCCTTCCCCACCAATACATTTACATAATCCAAAAAATAATATACTATGTACACTAAACTTATATTACATAATAAAACAACTTTTTATAATTTTGCTACAAAAGTCAATACTAATCATAAACTAGTCTTTCTGGGGGTTTTATATTTCTTTTTGGTCTTTGAGCTGTAGACGTAATAGGAACATCAATGAGTTTACTTGAATTATCACTATGTTGATCTTCCTGCTCGTCTATCAAATCAATAATGTCATTGTCTTTATTTTCCCTATTTTTAGTAGAGATATCTGTATTGGGCAAACCACTTTGAATTTTAGTTTTCTGAATTTGGTTAGTGTGACGTTTCCAAATTTTATTAATTTCTGGAATTTTAACAATATAGGTGCATTTACCAATTATTTTATGAATAATGCCCGGTATCCAGGAAAATTTATTTATTTGGCGATAATCTTTTACCAACACTTTATCGCCTATTTTAAATTTCGCACATTCTTTGCCTCCAAAATTTTTAATTTGATTTTGTTGTTTTTTAGAAACTCGCTCTTGAATATTTTCTAAATCAGGTTTTAAAACAGCAAAGCGCGTTCTCAATTCATGACCAAACATAAGCATTGCCGGAGATACACCTGTTGTAGCATGAAGCGCATTCCTATAATCAAATAAAAAGTTATTTACTGCTACTTGTATGTCTAATTTTTTGTTACGACCCAATCAATTTTTTAAGCCATTTTTAATATTTTTGACTGCGTTTTCCGCAGCTCCATTTGACTGTGGAAAAAATGGCGCTGTCGTAGTGTGTTTAATATTAAATTTGTCCAAAAATTTTTTAAATTCGGCACTTGTAAAATTACGCGCGTTGTCCCAAACAATGGTTTTCGGCAACCCAAACCTTGCAAAAGTACTGTGTAATGCCGAAATGGTAAAACGTGACGTAATATTATTAGTTGGAAACACCTCTACCCACTTCGAATGTGCGTCTAAAATAATGAATAAATATTTGTTGAGAAAGGGCCCCATATAGTCAATATGAATCCTAGAAAAAACTTCCAAGGGCCATTCCCAAGGATTTAATTTTGTTTTAGGTGGCGATATTTTATTAACCGCACAATTTTCACATTTTAGGACAAAATTTTCAATACTCTTATTGATACCAGGCCAGAAAAAATATGAACGAGCAATATTTTTCATTTTTATTACTCCTAAATGTGACAAATGTAGCTGTTCAAGCATACGATTTTGCAATTTTTCAGGAATAACTATTCTGTTATTCCACAACACGTGCTCAATTGTTAGTTGATTTCTAATCATATAAAAAGCTTTAAACTTAGAATCGTTTTTTGAATATTTTGGCCAAGAATTTTTAACAAATTTGATAATTAATTGAAGAACATTATCTTGTTCTGTACATTTTTTAATTAAATCAAAATTTGTTGAGATAATAGTATTTTCTGAAAAATAATTAATGTAATTAAAGTCGACTAATTCCCAAATTTCGTTATTTTTTACAGGTTATCTTGACAAACAATCAGCTAAATTATTTTTCGAACTTATATATTGAATTTTATATCTATAGTTTGACAGAATTACTGCCCAACGTCTTAAACGATTTGCTGAATATTGAGGAATTCCTTCTTTCGGATTAAAGATTGCAATCAGGGGTTTATTATCACTAACAAGAATGAATTCGCGACCGTATAAGTACTGATTGAATTTACATAATCCAAAAATTATCGCGAGACCTTCCCTCTCTACTTGAGGGTAATTTTTATCTGCAGACGATAAGGTACGCGACGCATAAGCAATGGGACGCTCCCTTCCATCAGGAAGGACATGTGCCAAAACACTACCTACACCCCAAGGACTTGCATCTGTAATTAATTTAAGTTCATAATTCGGATTATAATGAACCAAAATGTCCGCAGATGTCAAAATTTTTTTAACTTTACTGAATGCTTCGTCACAGTCTTTGCTCCAAAACAATTTTGAATTTTTTTGCAAAAGACTATACAAAGGATTCAACAATGTTGCCAAATTAGGTACAAATTTCCCATAATAATTGATCATACCTAAAACTGATTGCAATTCTTTAATATTTTTAGGCGGTGGCGCATTGTTAATTGCACTAATTTTTTCAGGAGAAGTATGAAGCCCATCTTTATCGATTATATAGCCAAGGTAACATACTTTGTCCTGGAAAAAAGTGCATTTCCCTGGTTCAATTTTTAAGCCCACGCTCTGTAACCTAGACAATAATTTATTTAATCTTAGTAAGTGCTCTGCAGAATTTTTACCACAGACTAAAATATCATCCAAAAAGCACACACAACCTTCCAAATCCTGTATCAAAGACTCCATGATTTTTTGAAACTTTGCCGGTGCACAGGCAATGCCATATGGTAATCTTTGATACTGAAATAATCCCTTATGGGTGGAAATTGCGACAAAGTGTTTCGACCCTTCGTCTAAACAAATTTGAGCATATGCTTGTGAAAGGTCAATTTTTGAGAAAATAACGCCTCCCTGAAGTCTAGAAAAAAGGTCTTCAATGCGAGGCAAAGGAAAATGATTGATTTCCAAAATAGGATTCAAGGTTACCTTAAAATCGCCACAGATTCTAACCGCTCCCGATTTTTTTAGAACTGGCACAATGGGTGTTGCCCAATGTGAAAAGTCCACTGGTTTAATAATACCCAATTTTTGTAAGTTACATAATTCTTGCTCAACTTTTTCCCTTATACCGTAAGGTAGTGGACGAGCCCTAAGAAATTTTGGTGACACTGTGTCATCTTTTATTTTAAGTGAAATTGTGCCATTGTTAAATGTACCTATACCGGGAGAAAAGAGTTTATCATATTTCTTGATAAGGCATTCAACTTTATCTGATTCCGCCAAAAAATTTATTTGTGAAATATTCAAATTGTACAGATACATGAAATCTCTACCCAAAATTGGGGGACCTCCATTTTTAATTACATCAACATTTAACATTCTGGTTAAATTATTGTAGCTTACTTTAAACTTGCAGAATCCAAGAGCCAACATTTTTTCTCCTGTATAAACTTTTAATTTTTTATTAGGTGGAAATAACTTATAATTTAGAAAATTTTCTTGGTAATAAATTTCAGAAATAGCGGAAATACTAGCTCCTGTATCCAGCTGAAAAGAATAAGTGTTATTTTCTATTAAAATTTGAACTACAAAAGGATTTGTGATTTGTGAGAAAACTTGATTTTCTTGTATCGAGAAAATGTCCTCAGACTCTACAAAATTTTGTACCATTTTCTTTTTGTTAATTTTTTTATTATTACCACTGTAACCTTTCCTCTTGGAACACACAGGCGCCAAATGACCTCTTACATTGCAGGAATTACACACGTAATTGCGAAAACGGCAATTTTGCGTAACATGATTTGACCGACCACAACACGCACATTTTTCTGCACTTTTAGAGCCGCTAGCACTTTCCGAAACACGTTTTGATCTAATATGTTGCACTGATGTTTCTTTTTTAATTGGAATTTGACCACCATGTGAAGATGTCTCGTCAGCCGCTAATTCTGTAGCCGCTACATCAACAATATCAGCGAATTTACTGGAAATATCCATTTTGAAAAGTTTCGATTGTACTGAACCTTTATCAAATCCAATGACAAAACGATCTCGTAACATCATGTCAAAAACAGCTTCTTCAAACTTACAATTAATTGCCAAACTCCTTACTCTCGCCGCCCATTCGGTAGCACTTTCGTGTACATCTTTAAAACACGAAAAAAACTTTGATCTAGCCACAAATACGGATTCAGATACTTTAAAGTGAGTGTCCAATATTGTTGTAAGTTCCTTGTACGTTTTATCTTCGGGTACTTTAGGAAGAGCCAAATTATATATAAGTTTGTATGCTTCTTCATCTAAGGCATTAAGCAACAATGCTTTCTTCTTATCATCGTTCTTAATGGAATTTACGGCAAAATAATTATCCAAGCATCTCTTATAAATTGTCCAGTCGCTATTTTGAGCACTGAATTCCCTAAGTTGTCCTTAATATGACGGATTTTCTTTTTAACTCATTTTAATTTGAAAATTTGTAAAGAAAAAATTTACCGTTGTGTGGATTCTAAACTTAATGAAGTTTAAACTCCTCGTCGCCAATTTGTGAAGTACTGGGTAGTTATAATTATTTAAATGAGACGCAAGACTATATTTTACTATGTTGTTTATTCAATAACATCTATATATATACACTATTTTACAAAGGTAAAAAATCCCCTTTCCGTATAAAATATAAATTCCATTCTTATCGGATAGTTTTTGCATACAGCTAAAAATGTGTTCACCCATCTATACTTTTAATAAGTAAAATACACTACAATTTCAATTTTTTGACCTTCACATCGGTACATTTGAATCACTTTGTATTTTTTTCCTATCTACTTTTTCCCAATTTTTCAACGCTATCTTATAGAGAAACCAGTGGCGTGGAAGTCACCATCCATCTCGGTCACAGTCGGAAGATAAACTTAATTGAGTCGGATTTCAAGCAAATCGTATATATTTGTATTTTTATGTGTAGGTGTCTGTATGTATGTAGCGATACGGAAACGGAGGGCGGTCTATTCTCGACCATTGGTACGAAGGAGTGTGACATTTTTCTTAGTACAGGATTGAGAAACATGAAATTTTCAGTGCATGACAATGATGACAGTGCCGACCATATAGGCCCAACAGGCGGGGGGGGGGGGTGGTGGGCGATTGGGTTTGATTTGAATTTTGAATTTGAATTTGAATTTTGCGTGAATACGCACTGCTTTAATAGCTTTAATCATTAAAGCTACATGCTGACGGTAGTTTGTAAGCAGAATAAAATCTTGTAAAAATACTTTTTAAAAACAACCTTCTATTATTTAGATGTACTAAAATGAAAAAAATTAGTATAGTTTTTTCATTGTGGCAATGCTAGATGCTATTTATAAGTGGACGTAGTTGGGTGGATACACATAAAAGTAGTATCAAATTTATCACTGAAACAGATATATTATGTTATATTTATTGTCTTTAAAAGCTTGTAGCGCGCGAAAAGTTCATACAGGTATTAATTTTGTTTGGCAGAAATTGTAAGTAGATACCTAAGTAGGTATGTACTTTTTTCTTTTCTATTCACGCGACAAGCTTTTAAGGTAATAGATTCAACATAATATATTATATCTGTTTCAGTGATAACTTTGATACTACTTTTATTAGAATCCACCAACGCGAACTACGTCCACATATAAATAGCATTTAGCATTGCCCCAATGAAAAAACTATAGGTACTTACTTACTTTTTTCGTTTTAGTACATCTAAATAATAGAAGCTTGTTTTTAAAAAGTATTTTTTACAAGATTTTAATTTTAAATTTTTTGTTACGTCTTAACCTATGCATTTCTGATAATGCATCCCTGTTACAAGAAATTTTATCTGTTTTCGTATTCTACTCGTCAAACCCTTTCATTTAATGCCCATATCAAGGGGATTGTTAAGAAAACGGTAATTCGCCATCTTGTGGCGTCCGCCATATTGGGTTTAGAATGACGTCACACAGCTTATCGTATTCTACTCGTCAAATCCTTTCATTTGATACAAATGTCAAGGAGGTTGTGAAGAAAAAAGTAATCCGCCATATTGTGTTTAGAATGACGTCAGATCGTATTTACTCGTATTGTGGCGGCCGCCATATTGGGTTTGGAATGACGTCACATAGCTTATCATATTCTACTCGCAAAACCCTTTCATTTGATACCCATGTCAAGGAGGTTGCTAAAAAAAGCAATCCGCCATCTTGGGTTTAGAATACCGTCACATAGCTTATCGTATTCTATTCGTCAAACCCTTTCATTTGATAACCATATCAGGGAATTGTAAAGAAAAAGGTAATCCGCCATCTTGGTGCGCGTCCGTCATATTGGATTTAGAACAATATTAAATATACTATATTGCATTGTCACCGGACTTATACACGTGTATAAAATTTCAAAGCTCTAGCTTAATTAGAACTACTATTTTGATTACAATATTTGACCTAAACATACAAACATACATACTAAGTAGTCCTTGCTCGGGCATTTTTCGATTGGCCGGACACTACCAATATTTTTTTTACTAGATGCAATTCTGTGCTATTATCCTATACTAACTTTACACTAGGTATAAAAGGCGAAAAATCATTGATTTTGTAACTAAGTGTAGATTATAAATTTTCTTACTCTTTTCCTTTTATAAAACGTCCTTCCCATGAAGTAAAATGGATAATGACGCAGTCAATACCAGATATCGTTTCTAAAATGCATGATAAAGAAAGCCATTAACTTGGAATTATAATGGCGCTGATAAAATTTATACGATTTACAATGCACCGAAATTATGAGAAATCAGCTGCCTTGTCAGCTTACTTTATTTTTCTAGTAACAAGAATTTTATTATCTTTAAAGAGACATAGTGCTATTTTAAAATAATATGATTTAAATTTAAAATACATAGCCTATCTATGTAAAATAATGTACCGTCTACAATGGACGGTACAGTTTAGATTTACAAAGTTTCAAAAAAAAAAAAAAAAAACGAAGTTCAGTAACAATAAAATAACTGTATGTATGATGTAAACACAATTGTGTTAAAAATGGCTAGAAGTGCCCAAGTCCACCACTGGGGTCGTATTTTACTTCTTGAATGTCCACCAATGTAGAACAATCATAATTAGTAGCAGCCTTTCAACGTTCTTTTAAAAAGCATTCTCTCATGATGTATAATACGTCTCTAAAGCCCCCCACAGACTACGATGTTTTTCATCCGTTCGCATCGCTGCGATTCGAATCGGCGCGGCGTGCCAAACTGATATTCCATGGCCGAAAACGGTCGTGCCGAACCGTCCGTTCTTATAATATCTGTCGAATATTGAATTTCAACACGTTCGAATCGCCGATGCGAACGGATGAAAAACAGCGTAGTCTGTGGGGGACTTAAGAAGTGTCTAAACCCAGACATATACAGTAAAGACATGATACAAATAAATAGAAGATATGATATCTGACGTCACCTGGAGACTTTTGAGAAAAATGACAGAAAAAACAAATGAACAAAAATTCATCTCATTGGTCAAATTAAATGGGCAGCTTACACAGGGAAAAACTATACACATGGCAGTCCAGATGTTTTCACGTTGAAGTTCGTTTAGTTTAACTTGTCTACTTACGCATATATATGCGTGTATATTTTTTATCCTTGAGAAATTTCCTGGTTTTGCTGCATTTCCTAGAACACCTTTATAACATAAGATCACTGTAAAATCAAATAAAACCCTGCAATATTGTTAAAAAAAACGTCAATAGGAGCGACTGGTGCTCATCGGTATTACATTTGACATTAAACGATCGAGCTACGTGAGTTCCTATCATAGAATCGACTATCGAGTTATATCGTCGTCTTTTGTTAACTTAATGTATCAAATAAAGAGATGTTGCCATTTGGAAGATGAACTGTAACTACGTTCCCCGGCTGGTGACCTCTTGCAAGGTTGCCAAATTTTTGGAATAAAATGTGCAATTACCTAATAATAATTATTTGTTTTAAACTAATTCAGAAATTAAATTAAGAATAAAATTATAAAGCACTACGATTTCAATCCACGTTAACAAATTCTAATACAACCATAAATTGGTCTGGTATCTGAGACAGCCTGGCGACATTGGATCTGACATAATATAACATAACCTCTAAAAATTCTATGTTGCTAAAATGTCACAGACTCGTATTTTTTGTGTATTTTTGCCTTGTTTGTGCCCATTTTGTATTCCCAATGGCTAAGTGGAATGGAATCGACGATATCCCAGGAACCTCCACCGAAAGGGCCTTATCCCCACCAAGAAAACGACAAAAAAACTTAAATGTGAAGGCCAAAGGAAATGCTAATAAATATTTATAAAGCTTCAGTACAAAAGAAATAAAGTTTCATTACAAAAGAACTCTACCTTTTCCAGGACCCAGAGTTTGCAGCTGAATGTGAATGTGTTGAGTATGTATAGTTGCTCATCCAAAAGGTAAGTACCAAAAAAGACTATTTCAGAATGCTCACAAATTATTTCCAGTATGAAGGAAAACTGTAAGTAAAAACGGAATTTTCCCGACAGCTTCCTGCCTATTTTGTTTATAAGGCAAGCAGCTAAAATCAAATGCATACATAGTACTTAAAAAAATAAACTGTCAGAAACTTTCAAGTATTTTTTATATAATTTTTATGGTAGCATTAAACCTTTTCTGCTTTGTAAGCATTCACATTATCTTATAATGGTACCTACCTATTTATAAGTATCTTAGTCACGATACACTTACAACACGTTTGATGTCACTTCGAGTGAGAATGTTAAATTAACAAGGCACTTACCTGATCAAATGAAATATGACAATAATATTTTAATAAGCGTCAACCCAACATACTACCCGACAATAAGCTGACCTGTACTAATATTTTAATAAATGTCAACTCAACACACTACCCGACAATAAACTGACCTGTACTTATGTTCAAGGAGTGCAAGCGTCTAATCAATTTAGCATTCCCCTCGAAGTGACGTCATAGCGTAAGCATACTGTTGTAAGTGTATCATGATCTTAGTAATAATAATAGGTATCAAAGCTATTTCAAAATATTCCTGTGGTCTGTAAATGGTTTATTTATGCATTGTTTCCATGTGATAAACCCCAAGTTAGGCCCTGTTATATTAGAAGTATTGAGATAAAAGTTGACATAATATTATATAAATTTCAGAGTCTTAAGGTTATTTTAATTTGCCAAATAGGCTAAAAAATTTATTTAAAATTGTGTCCATAAAGTTTTTAATGTCAGAAAATTATTATCAATCAACCTTTAGGTAGGTACTTGGTATGAAAAGGTAAAAAACAATAATACAAGGGATGTGAAAATTTTTAACAAGTTTTTCAAAAAGTAAAAGCATTTTTTAGCTATTTTTGAAGCTTTTTTGACATAATATTGGCAAATTAACACTATCTTACTCTCCCAATCAAACTCTGAAAAATGTCAAAGTTTAACCCTATCCTATATATGTCAATAGAACCCAACATGGGCTTAAAAATTTAACATGTAAAACACTGTGGAGTGATTTAAAAAAATGTAGGTACTGCATTGTTAAGATAGATTCTTTGCTCGATAAGGCTTTTAATTAAACCCAAGTAGCTTTTGGCAATAGGCGTGCATATACATATGTAAGTAACTGCACGTATTTTTTTTCCCAAATTAACATTTTGAAAGATTTTACAATCATTTTCTTAGTAGGTATATTTTAATGTCTACGTAATAGATATTTTATCCAGTATTTTGTTTGCATTTTTTGTCTGTTATACAGTAATGTCTGGGTTATCTGAACAGAAAATTGCTAGACCCTGTTAGGATTACCTACACATTCTACTATGGACTATGGACATTGGACTTCATAATAATAATCCGAAACATGGACGGATTATTATTATTATTATTATTAATTTTTTTGTTTTTAGTAAAATGAAGAGAAAATAATGAACTTGCAGGAAAACCATGAAACTGGCAAATTAATTTACATTCTTACATTACATTTACATTTCAAGACCCAGGATAAATGATATGTCTTATGTTGTTACCATTACGGAGGCATCGTGGTATTTTGGAGAGGTTGAAAAAGATGTTACTCCTCAAAAACCAATTGGAAACACCTGTGGAGTCTAGTGAGAAGGAGCCCTTGGATTTAAGTCCTTGGTTTTACTCAGTGGCGGCTGGTGAAATTTCAAAGTTGTATATCTCTGTTCCTACTTACAGGACCCATACCAAATTTAGGAGTTTTAATAGTGAGCCCACTGGGAATATTTTGGTAAAGAAAAAAACATTTTGTAATTTGCGAAAAAAAGTTAAATTTTTGGTGTGCCCCTCCTAAGAAAAAAATTAACACTTCTAGGTATTTTAGATATTATTTTTTCTAAACAAATTTTACTTTATTTTGTCGACAGTTTCTAAATTTTGAGAGAAAAAAGTGTATTAGTAGAAAGTTATAGTCATTTGAATTTTTTTTTTAATTATATTTTAGACTTAAAAAAATTCAAATGACTATAACTTGTAGTATAATGCTTATTTAATATAGACTCACCCTAAGATATTGTGTAGTTGACATTATGTCATAGGGTGCTTCTGGCTAGTTTTGGTATCCGTGGGGTCACCAGTCAGTAAATAAACGGACTTGTAGAAAGTGATGTTATTTTATTGAGCTCAATAAACATAATATACTACATAACTTTCTACTAACACATTTTTTTCTCTCAAAATTTAAAAACTGTCGACAAAATGATGTAAAATCTGTTCAGAAAAAATAATAAATACAATACCTAGACGTGTTCATTTTTTCTTAGGAGGGGCACACCAAGAATTTAACTTTTTTTCGCAAATTACAAAATGTTTTTCTCTTTACCAATACATTCCCAGTGGGCTCACTATTGAAACCCCTAAATTTGGTATGGGTCCTGTGAGTAGGAACAGAGATATACAACTTTGAAATTTCACCAGCCGCCACTGGTTTTCCTTCATATCTATTGAACTCCTTAGAACCGACAAAAATATCAGTTAGGTGCCAATCACTATATAGGTGCCAACAACTGTATGTTTTACCCTATATTTTTTGTTATTTTTAAATTGTTTCTTTAAATAAATTTTGAAATATAAATTGAATTGTTTTTTTTTGTCTTTTTAAACTCTGTACCTACACTTTATCCTTAATCAACTTATTAGAGTCGTCTGTTTTAATAATACTCTTAAAAAAGTATATTCTTTAATCTGGTATTAAAATGCATTGTCTTCCAGAAATAAAAAATATAAAAAAAATTACAATGTTTAAAAGAAAACTGAAGAAATTTCTTCTAAAAAAATATCAATTTTTTATATTCTGACTAATTAATTTTCCTCAGGCACGTGATTGTTTCATCACAGTCTTTTATCGCAACTCTATCAGTCTATAAGATTCTTTATATATATATATATATATATATATATATATATATATATATATATATATGTTCTAAACCTACAGTTGATAGAACATATATATATATATATATATATATATATATATATATATATATATATATATATATATATATATATATATATATATATATATATATATATATATGTGTTCTAAACCTACAGTTGATATGAACAATAATCAGTGCCTTGCCAATTCCACCTTTTGCTACATTTGTTTGTTACTGCAGACTTAGAATTTTGTAATTTCATTTCAAAATATCCACTATCATAATGTTAATAGACAGACGTTTATTCTTTCATAACAGTAGTGTCTTTCTTGCTCTACGTGGACACACACAAACCTCATTCACAACAGCAGTGGCGGTTGGTGAAATTTCAAAGTTGTATATCTCTGTTCCTACTTACAGGACCCATACCAAATTTAGGGGTTTTACTAGTGAGCCCACTGGGAATGTTTTGGTAAAGAAAAAAAACATTTTGTAATTTGCGAAAAAAAGTTGAATTTTTGGTGCGCCTCACCGAAGAAAAAAATGAACACGTCTAGGTATTTTATTTATTATTTTTTTACACAAAGTTTATATCATTTTGTCGACAGGTTTTTAATTTTGAGGGAAAACAATGTGTTAGTAGAAAGTTATAGGCATTTGATTTTTTTTTTAACTTATATTTTAGGCTTAAAAAAATTCAAATGACTATAACTTTCTACTAACACATTTTTTTCCCTCAAAATTAAAAACCTGTCGACAAAATGATATAAACTTTGTGTAAAAAAATAATAAATAAAATACCTAGACGTGTTCATTTTGTTCTTCGGTGAGGCGCACCAAAAATTCAACTTTTTTTCGCAAATTACAAAATGTTTTTTTTCTTTACCAAAACATTCCCAGTGGGCTCACTAGTAAAACCCCTAAATTTGGTATGGGTCCTGTAAGTAGGAACAGAGATATACAACTTTGAAATTTCACCAACCGCCACTGAAGAGGAGTTTGGAAAGAGAAGGAATATTCCTATTAAAAATAATAAACTTTTGAAGTACCTACTTTTGGAGTGCTGTTTTATAATAATAGATCTTACCAAAATCTTCGAAACCTTCACTGCCTTTAAACTAATTTTTTTTTAACATAACTCTGTTAGCATAGATACTGCTAGCAGATTATAAACGTAAAAATTTTACTATTTGAAAATAGCTACTGCCCAATAACCATGTGCTTATGAATGATAATTTAATTCTGCCTTAATTTCTGTATACCGAATATGCACGGGCATTTTTTTTTTAATAAAGAAAACTCAGCAAAATTGAGTAAAGATTTTTTATTAAAATAAATCATAACATGAGTTTAAAGAAATATTCCCTATTCTCTGATAAATTCTACAAACCCTACCTCAACCTGCGAACAGGGAAATTATTAACTTAAAGTACTTGTAGGAATAAAAATTATAACTGTTTATTAGCTCAATGTGACAGTTTCTCAATTAAATGTTGAAAGTTTTAGCTCTAGAAGGATAAACAGACTTTGCCCTGGTACTTTTACTGTAACTGAAAACCAAAATTTTTGTATGATTAGGGGTAGGGTAAATTTCATTCTTTCCTCCTCTCTGACTTCTTTATCGAACTATTTGGGATGGAGGTTCCTGGTTAATCATCTCCACAATGCCCGGCCTTAGCCGTACTTTTTCGGTAGTTGTTAGCCAGTAACAGATTTATAGAATAAATAAATTTAAGCGGCCAACACTATATACAAACATTTTCTACACAGAAAAATAAAGGTTTATTCGTTTATTATCAACACTACATTAAAAACTTATGGGACATGCTCAAAATGTCATGTTGCTGTTTATCTTAACTTAACCTAACTTTTTCTAGTTGTCAAAATTTCAAAATATGATAAAGAAAAAAGGTGAGATAGATAATAATATACTTTATTTGTCCATTGTAAAATGGGGTTTTGTCATCATTCTCAAAACCAAAATTTTTAATTTTTATGATTCCGCGATATTTTGTAAACGAAACACATCTTTTAAGATCGCGTTGTGTTTAAAACTATTTTTTGGTGTTTTTATCTTACTTTTAGGAGTTTAAAAGCAAAAATGAGATGTGCTGTGTATGGTTGTGATGTGGACAATCAATCAATGAATGTATGTATTTATCCCTTTATTTACATGATTATTTTAAATTATATACTATAAAATTTGTATTATAAGCAGGAGGCAAAGTGTATTGCCAATAAAATTTATATAAAATCGCCTTTAACTAACATTAAACTCTATATTGACCGTTATAAATTTAAAAAATTCACCAGGTGACGTCATGCGCGAATTTGACAGCGCTTGATATCATACCTTCTTTTACTTGTATCATGCAGTAAAGATAACCTAACTGCGAAAATAAGACGAATGGGATGGTCGTATTAACTTCGGTGACGGCCGAAAAATATCGAGCTCTGCCCGATCGCTGCAGTTTAAAAATACTTGCGTTCCCACTCCCCGCCACCACAGATTTCGTCGAGCCGCCAGCCGCCATCATTTCGTCAATACATCAGGTTTGTTATTATGATGATGTATTGAGGAATTGACGGCGGCTAGCGACTTGACGAAATATGCAGTAGGCGATCGGACAAAGCTCGATAATTTTCGGCCCTCACCGCACTTAATACGACCATAGATAAGTTCGTCCTGAAGGTTGAATGTTTGCAGTTAGACTCTCTACCTTTAGGAATCGCTGTAATAATGTTGTCTAGATATCTTTTAAAAAATGGTACAAGGAAGGGCAGATTATGCAAACAGACTGCGCATATAGGTGACATGCAATTTCTCATGCCTAACCCATATATTTGCTTGTAAAACTGTCCATTAAAATAAAAATAGCTAGAATTTACGCTAAAATTAAAAAACTCTACAAATGTGTCAACACCAAGTGTTGAATGCTCTTGGATTCTTTTCCATCCATTTTTTATAAGAACGGTTGTTATGTTTCAACGGATGTCATAATTCTCCTTTATATATAAAAAAAATACCTAATTCGTACTTGTTGTTTCTTTTTCCGTGGAGCCCTGAGGACGATTTTAAATAAATCGAAACGTCGGCATTGAAAACAAAGGGGGTTTCTTTAAACAACTGGCCTGATCCCACTAACACTACCAACTATTAAAAATTACGATATTAATTTTTTTAGTCGACGTTTCGTCTTTGGGCAGCGATAACCAACTTTTTTTTAAATACAGTCCTGAATTTTTATGTTAAATTTTAGGAGCCTTTTTTATGCTGAATTCGACAGCGTACCACACAATATGGTTAAATTATATTTTGAATCTTTTTTTGACCATTATTAAGAAATTTTTGCGATACGGACCTGTCTCCTAGAACATTTCATACATTGTTGTAGCTTTTGTAATTTAGTGAAACAAATAATGAATCATACTCTACCTGTTTAATTTCTTATTTTAATTATGGCTTGTCAATAAGAAAAATAATAAATCATTTGTTTTTCAGATGATTAGTAAGAATTAAACACACCTAGAGTTGCCTTAAACTTCAAAAACATTTGGAAAACAGCACCACTAGAATTTTACGAATGTGTTAGGTAATACTAGTAATCCGTGTATGTCTTTTGTTCATTTATTTGTTGTATGTATTGTTAATAATAATTGGTTGGTTATAAAATTATTATTTTACACTAATTAAAATACATTTCAATACTTTAATGGAATTAAAAAATGTTCAACTCACCGCTTGCTGTATAATCCTAAAATTTGTTAATAATGGTCAAAAAATTCCCAAAACCTAATTATTGAACCGTACTGAGTTGAAATAACAGTAATCAATTGATTATTTTTCTTATTTACAAGCCATAATTAAAATAAAAATTAAAAAGATCGAGTATGTTTCAGTATTTTCTTCATTAAATTACAAAAGCTGGAATAATGTATGAAATGTTTTAGGAGACAGGTCCGTATCGCAAAATTTTTTAAATAATGTTCAAAAAATACTCAAAACGTAATTTAACCATAATTCGTGGTACAATGTTGAATTCAGAATAAAAAAGACTTCTAAAATTTGACATCAAAAAATCAGGACCGTATTTAAAAAAATAAAGTGGATGATAGCTGCCCAAAGACGAAACGTCGAATAAAAAAATTGATAAGGTAATCTTTAAGTTGATTTATGCTATAAAGAAGATTTATCAGTTTTGCCATACCTTTCATATTAACGCCAGAAAAAAAAATTATTAAAAATTCGAAAATTTAATTTTTACTCAAAATAAATCGGAAATGAAAAATCATCTGAAAAATTTTATTAGTTCTTTAGTTATGCAACTTTTTTCCCATTTAACCAATTTTGTATTTCTAAGTATTAACGAGATTCCCATACTGGCCCTCCTTATCCTGGACACCGTGTCCGTACATGTATTTCTCAAAAGTAATTTAGTCTTGCAATTGTTCGACAGCCTGCTGACCAAACTCTGGTTGTAGAGAAATTGGTTTGTATGGCTTAACACTATGTGGTTATCACCATTGTAGAAAAAGGAAGCTATATTGACAACAATAATCTGCAGGGTGACTGTTTTTTGCCTGGTGTCCTTTATTTTTCTCAAAAACTTGACGTGTTACAAAGATCTGTCGGCCAGATTCGTAATCAGCGACCAAAGACCTACCAGGAACAATATCCAAATCTCTTGAAATAGTAAACAAGTCGAAATTTGGTAACCAATGGCATAGAAGGGAGAAGTTAATTTTGGCAAATAAATAGCAGGTGAAAGTAAGTTAAATAAATGGTGAAAGTACAGCCAAGGGTTGCGGGCCGCATGAAAATGAGCTGCGGGCCGCATGCGGCCCTCGGGCTGTAATTTGGATCGCCCTGATGTAGATTATATAGCAGAATTTGCGATCTATTGTTCTAATACAGCTAGACAAGAAAATACCTATTAAACTGCAAGAAACTATAAGAAAAAAGAAGAAGTTACGCAGTAGATGTTTTTGAACTTTTCAGTTCTCGTCAGGACAAGCGAACATATCTGCCCAATAAGTAAAAAGCAAAAATATTTCTGTCATTTCGAATATATTGTGTTATCCAACTGTATTAGAACACGATGCTGAGATTTTAATTGTTATTTATTCTACAGGGTGACTTTTAAAGTATTACAAGGGGAGATAGGGGGCATATTTAAACATATTTTTGACATTTATTCGCTGTCCCTATTTTGAGGGGCTTTGGAATTTTAAATGGAATGATGTACTTTTGTTTATAAAATTTGAATCGACGTAAAAAACTACATACGTGTACAGATTTTTTTTTTGATTTGCTCTTTCGGTTACGGAATTATGATTAATTAGGTTATAAAATAAAAAAAAAATATTTACCATTTAATTTCAACTTATTTATCGTCTGTCATGCTTGAGAAGTTGTTCGAAATGTCTCCCTTCAACTTACAAACACTGTCATATTCTTTTTGTAAATGAATTTCGTGCCCGCTGTAGCATTTGAGGTGGCACTAATAAGCATGCAGAGCGGATTCGGTCTTTCATTTCATCTAAAGTTGTAAGTGCAGTCGCCATCACTTGTCCTTCATAAAATTACACAAGAAAAAGTCGAGGGGTTCAAGTCCGAGGACTTAGCAGACCTGTTGACCGGACCAGCCAAAGTTCTCAACTGAAAAGTAAAAATATGGCATTTCCGTGGACACGAATAATGATTCTTAAATAACTGAACTTGATTTATTGGTATTTTTTTTAATTCAATCAAAACTTAGTTAACCATAATTCCGTAACCGATAGAGCAAATCAAAAAAAAATTGTACACATACGTAGTTTTTACGTATATTCGAATTTTATAAACACAAATACATCATCCCATTTAAATTTTCAGTTACCCTCCACCCCTCAAGATAGAGAAAGGGGGTAAATGCCAAAAATATGGTTAAATATGTCCCCCATCTCCCTATTAACTTCAAATTTCATAAAAATACTTTAAAACTTTTTCAAGATATCGCCTTGTAACTCATTAAAAAACTTACCTTGTATATCGGCACTCAATAACTTATATCAAGAATCAAGAGCAAATATGATTAAGTATTGAAATAAATCCATGGAACTCACTAATACTCAAAAAAGATGCACAGAGTTTTAATAAAAAATGACATTTGCGAAAAAAAAATAAAAATGATAAGGTTAAAAAATTTATAAAAAATCGCTGCATTTTGGAACTAAAATTGCACCATATCCATTAAGTTATATTTCTAATCTGCACTCTTAAAAACGAATACCGCACATAAAAGAACCATTAAAATGGCGTTCTTGTACTTTCAAAATTTTGTATCCTAAATTGCATACTAAGACAGAGATAGCAGATATCACCTTTAAGTTTACGTCGCATTTTTAACTCCTAAAACTTATCTTTCAATGCATTGATTGATAATGGCACCTATAAATAACAGATAGCTTCTTAAAATTCACGAGGGAGAACGATGCCATTAACTCCGCTGCTGTTTTGATGGCGGTGGCGGCGGTATATTTTATGGGATTATCTAAGCACCCTTTAATTACTTTTTTCGCTTACATTAAATTGTTGTAAAATATTAATTATTTTATTTATATGCGGCAGTAAAGGGGTAATTAATTTAAGTTTGGAAAGAGGTTTTAAAATTTTGTAACTTTTGCTACCGTTATATTTTCAAGTAATTCAAAAATGCTGATTAAGTTTTGCCTATTTTCGAGCATGAACTTCCAAGAAGTAGAAGCGTCAGTCATACCGTGTTGACATTTTAAGCTGTCATTTTTCCGAGGATATTCTGAAAGGCTGTGGTGAAAAAGGGGCCAGTTTTTTAAAGGAAATTGAAATTTCATCCCTCCTGTAAAAACATATAATCCTTTGTTAGGGGCACTAAAGGGTGAGTAGATAAGTAGTGTTGATTTTTTATACATATATTATGTATTGGTGTAAATTCTAATCTACAAGAATAAAATTTTATTATTATGTAAGGTGCGATTGGAAATTCCTGTTCAGGTATATAAATACAATTTCACTTTTAAAATATTTGAGTTTGTAATTGCTTACAGCAACCGATAGTTAAAATTTAATGTAATATTATTAGTGTTTTTTCTACAAGTAAAATTAAGGTACCTATGTCTTTTGTTTTTATATTTAAATTTATCAATGTTGTCAAAAAATTATTTTTAGCTACAATTTTCGATGATGTGTTTCCTTTTTTTCAATTAGTCATTACATATTCGAGACTAACGTATAACTTGATTCGTGCTCTTACATAACGGAAATGTACTTTAAATGAAATTTAGAGTGGCCTTGTGTAGGATTGATTCACAATTTCATTTTTGAGCCTTCCTATATGTTCTAAATTCTCAAATGCTGTATTTTTAAATGTACTCGTATTTATTCATTTTCGGAGATAACATATACCAAAAATATATTAAGTTATAACCGGATAAATTCTTAATTACGTTAATTAAACTATATCTGCAGTCAAGGTTTCTTACACGTAATGTTGCTGATATGTGTGTATTAATCATTTTATCCAGATGTTTTTGTAAACACACTTTCTACTGTAAAACCATCCAAACACAAGGGTAATTATTCATTTAACTAACACTTTAATTTAGTGAGCGCGTTGTGTTTCAAACTTTACTGACGTGTCGTCTTGACACATTTCATAGGGTGCCAACATCTGTGCTGAACTGAGTGTTTGCGTAACACCCTAATTGTCGTTAGGATAAGAGACACAGGGTAATTACGACATTACCCTTTGACTGCGGAAATATTCTTAGTTTTAGGTCGGGTTATAGTCTCTGGCACTCAAACAATTGCTTAATCCATTTGCTTTAATGCGTTTAATTAAAGCTTAGTGAAGCACATTATCCAGTTTTTATTAAGCTATTTAAACTTGAGGGTGTAGTAAACAAGTGGTATAAAAGGCAATAAAGAAAGAGTACAATTTTAGATGTAAGTAAACTATGTATTTGGTAAAGATAGAATATATTCATACTGCTTATGTAAATTACTAAAGCATTGTAAACATGGGTTATTCCAGGGACGTCTCTAGCTCAGTTAGAAATTAAAAAATTATGATCCGATTTGAAAATAAAATAAGTATTTATTTACCCACATTGTGTAATTTGAAAATGCGAAATACGAAAAGACTTCGGTTAAAGTAATATAACATACAGGGTGTCTGAAAAGTCTTAGTATGGGCAAATATCTTTGCTGTTAATAAAGATAGAGGCACCAAATTTTAGTTGTATCTTATTGGTTAATAAATCTACCTTTTTGCGGAATTTAACTTTTTCCACCCCGCTAGGGAGTTGAGGTCAAAAATTTTAAATGCAACCCTATGCCGTGTGGTCCCTTATTTTAAAGGTTTTCAAAAAATAAACATTTTATTGGGTGGGTTTAATTGGGTGTCTCCATCTTTATTAATATCAAATATTATACTACTACACTTTTCACTACTTTTCAGACACTCTGTATGATATATTACTTTAACCGAAGTCTTTTCGTTTTTGGCATTTTCAAATTACACAATGTGAGTGAATACATGTTTGTATTTTATTTTCAAATCGGATCCTAATTTTATTTCCAGCTAGGGTAGAGACGTCTCTGGAATAACCTGTTTATAATGCTTTATATATTAGACAGGCACACAAAAAAAGTTTAATATTCGGTAGATCACCTACTCCTATGTATTTTGAGCTGCTGAACACGAATTTGACATCAGAATTACTCCATCAGGTTAGAGTTTTTTTATAACCTCAAAAAATACATCAAAAAAAGCAAAAAATGGTTCTCATTTTAAATCAAACATAACTCGCTGACATCACGAAAAATGCTGCGCGTGTGATAAATCAATCAAAATCAATACTTAAGTATGTGGTTCTCAGCGAATATAGGTTAGGATTCCAACCTAACCTTGAAAAAACTTGCGTGAATGCATTCAAAACGTACAAATTATACAAAAGTGAGAAAATGAAAAGTTTCTGGTACTTTTATTTAAAAAATTAAGAACAGAATTGATAAATCGAATGACGACCACGTACTAACCTCAAAAAAATCACAGTAGTCGAAATTCTGTATACATAGACTCGTTTGAACGCTCGATGACTGCGTGAAATGAGGGAAAACGCAATAAAATAAAAAACCTATGAATTAGAATGCTCAAGGATACAATGCTTTGGATGAGAATTTCAACCTAACCTCAACAAATCGCACTGAATTATTTAAAACGGGGGCAGCCTTATAGCCTATGTTTCTTCTCATTTTACGCAGACATCGGGCGTTCAGACGAGTCTGTATACAGAATTTCGACTACTGATATTTTTTTAGGGTTAGAATATAGTCATCGTTCGATATATTAATTCAGTTGTTGAACTTCTTTTATAATCGTAGGGACCAGAAACTTTCCATTTCCTAACTTTTATACAATTTGTACATTTTGAATGCATTCACGCAAGTTTTTCAAGGTTGAGTTTGAATCTTAACCTATATTCACTGAGAACTACATCCTTAAGTATTGATTTTGATCAACTTATCACACGCGCAGTGTTTCTCGTGATGTCAGCGAGTTATTTTTGGTTATATAGGTTCGCATCAGAATGAAGAACCCTTTTTCGCTATTTTGCTCCATTTCTTGTTGTGAGAAAAAATTCTGACCTGTAGTAATTCTGATGTCAAATTCGTGTTCCGCAGCTCAAAATTCATGGGAGTTAGAGGGGTCTAGTCTACCAAACATGAACCCTTTTGTGTGTGTGTGTGTGTGGCAGGTTTTTTTATTTTTGTTGGTCCCATAACAATAATCCAATACTTTCTTATCATTGACGTTGCATAATCAACCAGGATGAATTTCGGTTGACATCACTTTAACAACTAAAACGAAGAAGTCTGGAAACATCCAGCCAACCGATGACAATAAAATGCAACGGTAAGTTGGATGTTCTCATAGTTCTTTATTTTACTTGTTAAAGCGATATCAATAGAAATTCCCTCTGACTGATGACGCTTTTGAAGCATTCTTATATTCTATATCGGGACTATCGCCGACAAGAAATAGACCGTAAGTTTTGAATGATTGTTCTTGTATCTCTTTATAATAAAAACACCCTGAAAACAGTCTCTATGTACAACACTTATGGCGCAAATGTTTTAAAAATTTAATGAATGTGGAGAAAATTAAAGAAAGTATTCGATCCATATTCTTTTGAACTTCACAACAATCAAATTTATAATTACATGTAATATCAAGAATCTTATTAACTGCACCTAATAATGACCCTTTCCTTGATTCTTCTTTCTTTTCCCAAATCATCCCCACAATGCTGCAATGTAAGGATCAAGAGGAATTTTATGAAAAAAAAAATCCTCAAACTGTTATGTGTACTGCGAAATATTTGTATTCTGTTAACAAGAAGGGATATAAAAAGTTTACCATGACCCATATTATACAGTAGTAAAATATTAAAAAATATACATCTAACATACAACTTTCCTTGTAAGAATTATTTTTGCCAAATAAATGACTGCTAAACACAAAGATCTACACAAGATACAACCAAATTTTAAAATAATAAGACGGCATTTCCAAATGATTAATTAAAATGCTTTAAATGGTGACTTTATAACGGAAGTGTCAGAATAATAAAAATATCCATTATCTTTTTCCTTCTTAATAGTCTTTTAACAATAAATCATCCCCAAGACATTTATGAAAGCGCTACGTTGCCCGAATAATATTTATTTGACATAAAGGTTTATAATATCTTTTCCAAATCTACCGAAATTAAAAGTTCTTTTTCTTTTATATCTGACCAGTTAATCAAAAATAGCGACATTAATTTTCATAGTTTTCAAGTTTGGCTTTTGGATGAGTTTTAATGAATTTAATTGTACATTTTTTCTGATAAAATAATGATATCAACGTCGACAACTAAATTCTGTGGAAATAAGAATAAACTAACGAGAGTCCATAATGTCTGTGGTCTAACCAAAACGTTTCGGTTGATTGTACCTATAAAACCATGTGTAAAAGTTAAAAACTCAAAGGTTGTATAACAGAACTTCAAACAATGCTATAAATATTTATATCCTTATACATATTTTATACAGTACCTATAAACATCCTATAAAAATTTAAGCAATAATTAATTGATTATGATATCGCCGTTATAAAATTCATTCAAAGTTAGATTTCTTTGTGGTTTTTGATACATATTATTATGGATTTCACAGTTTTGTAGGCTCATTTTAGCTTTAGTCCATGTTCATGTAATTTGAGTTTTTAAGTTTATTTTCTATTAGTTCCTCATTTATTATTCGGGTTAATTTTCATCTTACATATGAAAGTAGGTCTGGATCTTTGCAGACTGTTCAAATACATTATTCTCTGCAGGTTCGAATACTGCATTTTCTGTAATTTGAAGCTTCTGCGACTGGTAATAGTCCTTAAAAAAACGTGCTCCGGTTGGGTCCTGTCTCTAAGAGCCATGGAAGACTTTGAGTCTTGTGTTGCATTTCTGGAGATGTGATATGGAGAGACACTACTAGACTACTAGAAGTTCATAAGACGCTTCAAGCAAGGAGACAAAAATATAATGAGAGTCTCTGAGAGCACAAATCAGATATTTTGCGGCTTAAAAACCAGATATAATCGTGAAGAAATAAAACGAGACTTGACAGTAGATAATTTCATTCAAGGATAAGGCGATCCAGAGATAAATCAAGGATTAAGAATGACCAGATTAAAGAAAGTCTCTGAAGCTCTTGCTTATGCACTTTAATTTGAAGCAGCTAAGCAAACTTCGTAGGGCCCGGGCGCAACAGGAAGAATAAATTATCTTTTAGAAGATCAGAAAATAAATAATGAAGAAGTGTTAACAAATCTGATATTAATGTTATGGAACATTAGAAGCTTGTGCTTGATTTTCTCCAACGGTCCTGCATGCATGCAAACTAAATATGAAGAAATTGTAATGAGCCTACCAAGAAGTATTAGAGTACCTGTTCGAGAAGTAGTACTCGCTGAAGATGCTTCCAAATTCACAATGTATTTTATTGTAATGTATGTTCTGGTTAAACCCGTTCAAGATTTTCCATTAAAAGAAAAAGGAATTCTTCGAGCAAATCTTTGATCTAGAATAAATAAGATACTCAATTTTCCAGAGTGATTAATGTGAAAGATTAAACCCAGAAAACCCTGCAGGCCCTGAAAGGTGATATGTAACTTTTACTTTTCAACCAAAGCGATAGCAACCGATACTTTATCCAAGATACTATAAAACCTGATTAGATAGTCTTCTAAAAAAGAACAAAGATGTTTTTTTCTCTATCCGATAATGACCTAGAAAGAACAAATATTGTCCAGCATAGAATGGTAATGCAGCTCCGATTAAACAATATTCAAGAAGAATATCTTCAGTCAAACGCGAAGAGGTTGAAAAGATGCTTCAAGACATGCAAGACATGCAAGACAAGAACCTCCTATGAGAGAAGGTCTGGATCTTTACAGAATATTCGATTACATTATTTTCTGCATAAAACGTATATGATAGACTATGTAAAAAAACTCTTAAGAATATTAAAGAAAATCGAAATTAAAATTTTCATTTTAATGACCTATATCTCTGTTAATGTCAACTTTTAGACTTAACAAGTTTGTCTAAATCGCAATATTTTAGTTCCAAGAATTCAATATTTCCCCATTACTTTTGGACAACCATTTACAGAGACTCATGCGACTGTCTTCCAAATGGCCACCTGTAAGTAAGTAAGTAAGAAAGCCGATTTTAAGCAAGAATTTAAACTTTTCTGAGCTATAGCAGATGAATAGCTTAGTGCTGTTGGAAGACCAGTTTTAATAGTGTATTGCCGAATCCGATCCACTAAATTGTATTTCTGAAGTCTCCAACTTTCACTGCCGTTTAATAGTGGAGCATCAATACTAGAAACTTCAATGATGTTGCAGACAGCTAAGAACTAAAAAAGCGACTTGGTGCTCCTTGCCGGTAAATCTCGATTTTCTCAGGCTTCGTGGAGCAAGAATTTTTATTTTTGGTCGAACGACATGTTCAGGACTATGAGAGAAGGTCTGGATCTTTACAGAATATTCGATTACATTATTTTCTGCATAAAACGTATATGATAGACTATGTAAAAACCTCTTAAGAATATTAAAGAAAATCGAAATTAAAATTTTCATTTTAATGACCTATATCTCTGTTAATGTCAACTTTTAGACTTAACAAGTTTGTCTAAATCGCAATATTTTAATTCCAAGAATTCAATATTTCCCCATTATTTTTGGACAACCATTTACAGAGACTCATGCGACTGTCTTCCAAATGGCCACCTGTAAGTAAGTAAGTAAGAAAGCCGATTTTAAGCAAGAATTTAAACTTTTCTGAGCTATAGCAGATGAATAGCTTAGTGCTGTTGGAAGACCAGTTTTAATAGTTTATTGCCGAATCCGATCCACTAAATTGTATTTCTACGTCTCCAACTTTCACTGCCATTTAATGTACACAAAGTACACAAAGACTCATGCGACTGTCTTCCAAATGGCCACCTGTAAGTAAGTAAGTAAGAAAGCCGATTTTAAGCAAGAATTTAAACTTTTCTGAGCTATAGCAGATGAATAGCTTAGTGCTGTTGGAAGACCAGTTTTAATAGTTTATTGCCGAATCCGATCCACTAAATTGTATTTCTGCGTCTCCAACTTTCACTGCCATTTAATAGTGGAGCATCAATACTAGAAACTTCAATGATGTTGCAGACAGCTAAGAACCAAAAAAGCGACTTGGTGCTCCTTGCCGGTAAATCTCGATTTTCTCAGGCTTCGTGGAGCAAGAATTTTTATTTTTGGTCGAACAACATGTTCCTCGTAACATCAATGTCACAGTGTCATGGGTGCATGAGTATTGATAGCAATCCCTAATAGTTCTTGTTAAAAATATTTCGCAGAAAACCTATACTTATATGTGCGTGAAACCTATAAATAAGCCACGCCAGAGAATGCCATTTCCTCTTTTGAGTTATAGAATTATCAAGAAATATTTAGACAAGTCTGATCATTTGTGGTTAAAAGGTCTTATACTAAACCTGTATGATGGGCACGGTTTTGTAAATTAAGGGTATATTCCGAAAGTCACCAAACAGTAACCGACACTTACCAGTGTGGTTGACAGGAGAACCCTGAAATTTTCGGTTACCTACGGAATAAATCCTGAACACCGATATCTAAATCACAACCCTACTTTTCGGAAATGTTTGTACACAAAGACTATTTTTTTATATCTAAGTAAAGTAATAGAGTGGTTGTCTTGTATTTTTATTGTATGGCAGAGATGTTTACCATAATTTTTTATTACCCACGGCCATACCGGGTGCCACAAAATAACATATACCTTTTTTCCTAGGTAAGATATTAAACCAAAAGTTTAAGCAGTCCAATAAGCCACCATTTTGTGGCACCCAAGATTATATTTTACGATCATGGACAACAAGGCTGCGGTCGTATTCCACCAAATCTTATTGAGTTCTGAAGACTCTTCTGATAATGAATATGAATATGTCAGTGGTTCTCAATGTAGGTAATTTATATTGCACGTTTTTCTGTCGTAATAAATAAATTTACCTGCAGTGGCAAAACCCCGAATAAAAATTTTTTTAAGTGAAGTGGTGGATGCTTATACAGACGCAGAATTCCGCAAAAATTTTGGAATGTAACGATCTACCTTTGATCATTATAACTACTTTCACTCGTTGAAAATAAAATTATCCCGATGATACACAAGGAAGACACCCTGTGCCGTCTAAAGATAAACTGCTTTTTTACTTTATGGTACTTTTCTACACCTGACAGTTTTAGGTAAGGTTTGATTATTACCTATGGTCGTTTAATTGTCAGAAATACCACCATTTTTTAGGTGTATATGTAACCGATTTAATGTTAGAAAGGCAACCGGTTTGAGAACTGTTAGAAGAGTAACTAACGCGATAGCTAGTGTTGCACCAACATTTATCAGATGACCTGTTGGGAAGCATACAGGGGATGTGAAGAATGCATTTATTGCAATAGGATTTTCAAATAGAGTAGGAGGCCTTGATGGATGTTATATTCCAATTTCCATGCCCAAGGAGAGTGGATATGTATGCAGAAAAAAAATTCCTGTTCTGATACTCCAGACAGGTATAAAATCCAAGTACAAGTTATGTCTTTGCAGGCATATGACCAAAAGTTGTTAGTTGAGCTGAAGTAATAAGCTGTTTATTTACTGCAATAAGTTTAATTTACTTAGGCTCTTTGTGATCACAAAATGTTTTTCACTCATTGCTATGTAGGTGAAGTTGGTTCCACACATGATGCTACAGCCCTTAGAAGAAGCGAACTTTTCAGTTACCTGACCACACAAACACAAATATTTAAAATAATTTAAAATGATAGTCATCATGTTGGAGATAAGGCCTACCCTTACTTACAAACTTTCATGGTGCCATATAAAGACAATCGTCACTTGACAGATATCCAAAGGAATTTGAATTTTTTGTTGTCATTAGCAAGATGTGTTACTGAAAGAGCTTTTGGATAGAACATATTTTTTGGCTTTTACGCAAAATTACTAAATATATAACAATTAGAAAAGACAAAGAATAAATTCTATGTCGCTAGTATTGGAAGAACTATATCTGTTCCTACACAATACTTTAGACATTAGTTGCTTATTAAAGAAAAAATCTTTATGAAAATCTAAAAATATCGAAATTTACATAGCAAAAATTTAAGTTCATAAAGTAGCAAGAAAAATGAGATCTTTTAAAATACAGAATTCTAAAAAAAAGATCTCATTTTTCTTGCTACTTTATGAACTTAAATTTTTGCCATGTAAATTTAGATATTTTTAGATTTTCATAAAGATTTTTTCTTTAATAAGCAACTAATGTCTAAAGTATTGTGTAGGAACAGATATAGTTCTTCCAATACTAGCGACATAGAATTTATTCTTTGTCTTTTCTAATTGTTATATATTTAGTAATTTTTGGGTAAAAGCCAAGAAATATGTTCTAACTGAGATTAGTCGCAAAAAATAAAAACTAAGCTTAACGAAAGAGCTTTTACTTTGTTGAAGAAACTTTTCAGGTGTTTAAAATTTTTTGATATTAAAGATGTAGAGTAAGGATGCCAGTATATATGGCCTGTTGTCTACTATATAACATATGTATTTTATAAAATTATGTAATTGATACTGAACCACTTTTAAATGAGGAAGATGGACCTTCAGGGGAAGATATAGACAGAAACCTTCAAAGATTGGATACTGCTAAAAGGGACTACATTTGTGAGATTTTACGTCAATATATAGTTTTCTATCCTTAAAATGAGTTGTTTTATTATGATTTCTATTTATTTGACTACCAGAAATTAATAATAAAATAAAGAAATTATTAGACATTTATTTAAAGTGGTAGTTAACAAGGTAGTTTTTCAAACAAAAATAAACCATTGAGATCACATATAAATTATGTATCCACATTACCATAAGAACAAAAACACAAAGTTCTAAACATCAACGTAATACAATTTTTACCTATTTTACTAAATGTGTTAATAATAAACAGTGGCGGCTGGTGAAATTTCAAAGTTGTAGATCTCTGTTCCTACTTACAGAACCCGTATCAAATTTAGGGGTTTTAATAGTGAGCCCACTGGGAAAGGTTTGGGTAAAGAAAAAAATCAATTTGTAATTTGCGAAAAAAAGTTGAATTTTTGGTGTGCCCCTCCTAGGAAAAAAATGAACACGTCTAGATATTTTATTTATTATTTTTTTTAAACAAATTTTACTTCATTTTGTCGATATTTTTTAAATTTTGGGGGAAAAAATGTGTTAGTAGAAAGTTATAGTCATTTGATTTTTTTAAAATTCTATTTTAGGATTAAAAAAATTCAAATGACTATAACTTTCTACTAACAAATTGTTTTCTCTCAAAATTTAAAAACTGTCGACAAAATAATGTAAAATTTGTTTACAAAAAATAATAAATAAAATACCTAGACGTGTTCATTTTTTTCCTAGGAGGGGCACACCAACAATTCAACTTTTTTTCGCAAATTACAAAATGTTTTTTTCTTTACCAAAACATTCCCAGTGGGCTCACTATTAAGACCCCTAAAGGTACCGGTCCTGTAAGTAGGAACAGAGATATACAACTTTGAAATTTCACCAGCCGCCACTGAGAATAAACAGTTTTTAAACTTTCACAGATATAAAGAAATTAACATTAAAAACACTCGCAAAGTCATTTTATTCATAAGCTTATTTTTTTTTTTAATTTTCTTCAAACTAGTCAAATATCTCTTGCTTCATGTCTTTTTTTCCACCTATCTTCAATGTCCTGTAATTAAGGCTGCATCTATGCTAAAATTACGGGGGGGGGGGGGGGGGGTTAAAAAGCAATCATGTTAAAATGGTGACAGTTGGCTCAGGACTAACTGCGTTTTTACATTTCGAGGGGGGTTGCACCCCCCTCAGATACGGCCCTGCCTGTAAGGTACAGTTTCTTCTCAGTTTTTGTTTTAGTTTCTCTTTTCTTTGACTTTGAATGCACCTTTTCATCAAGTACTGTTTCTTCTGTACTAATTGTTGCCTCCGATGTTCCGGCTATTGGTGCTATTGGTGATTGTGTTAATGGAATTAAAATGGGTAATATAATGTTTAAAGTAAATTTTATGTTAATCTTTAAAATACCTCCAATAAACATTCGAGTTGTCTGTAGTTTTTTTTAGGATCTTGTTGAATTTTTTTTTTCATATTTCTTCCCTTCTCATAACATTTTTCTCCTGAAAAGAAAACCTGATACTGTTGTAATTTGGCACTAATTACCTCCCAAACTTGTTTCTTGTTAAACATTGGTGACAAAAAATTTTCTGTTTTCTTTATAAACTGTGATTACCAATTAAATATGTTTATGTAATCAACAGGTTTCCCCTGATTTACCAATGACTTTTAGTGGTAGGCTTTCTGTAATTTTATCTTTTCCAAAAACATTTTTTTTTTACGGAAACTGGATCATTTTGGAAGTTGCTTGGAGTTTGCTTGGGAGACTGTGAAGTCTGGGGATGTCCCCATATTCTATTATTTTCCATATCAATCAATGGAAACATTCTCATAGCCCTCCAAACAGTGATGGTGCAGTGAATCTGAATTAACTATGTTATTAAGAGTTCCCAGACGACTGGGTCTCCGGTGGTCGAGTTGGTACGGCGCCAGCTTTGCAACCGAGAGGCACGGGTTCGAATCCCGCTTCGACCATGGATATTTTGTGATTGTTAGCGGAAGGTGGTAGAAGAATTCGTCCTCGACCGAGGTGGTACCACCCCACACATCCTCTTAAAGGGCTGGTGACATCCCTACGGATGTTTCCAGCTCTGGATGTGTGAGTCGATTCCCCAGTACACCCACGGTACATAGTACTTAGACTTCGGTCTTCGTGGGGTGTCAGAAGATAAAAAACAAACTGCAGTAGCCACACATCAGTGGAATGTTATTTATTATTTGTAATTCCTCCTAAAGGAAGTTACTAAATTCAATTTAATTATTTGTAAATATTTAGATTCTCATCACTACATATTCCTGTAGGGAGTATTCATCCCAGTAAATCCCATTTTGTGAACAAGATTCTCGGAAGGTAATATATATGTTATGGTAAACAGTACACGCTCCTATATAAGTGTTTTTGTAACTTTATTTGTTGTTTTAAACAAGCTCTTACACAGTATTTTCAGCGAATACAATTGTTCACTAGATTAAACACACTGAAGTGTGTAAAATAGTGGGCTTTTTAATACAAAATTTAAATAAGCAAAAATAAGAAAACTGCCAATAATAATTGTTGCTGCGTTTATTTTATTTAACAAACAGAAAACTGATATATACTTACCATTTCTTAACTTTAGTTAACAAAATATCACAAAAAAATAAACATTTGAAATTTGGGGAAAATGATTCCACAAAAAGTGACAACTGACAGGAGAAACCAATGTATCTCGGCCGGTTAGCCGGTTGACATTTCTGGTAAACTGCATGTCAGGAAACGGAGTTCCTAAAGTGACCATTTTTCAATAACCAATTGAACCACCAATTAGAAGAAGGAAATAAACGCCAAAATACGGCAAAATGACTTTTTATGAAAATTAGCATTATTAAGGCAAAACCCATGTCTGAGTGCTAAGAAGGACATAAAGACCTCACACGTTATGCAGAGATAGGCGGTAACATATTACATTAGTTTTGTAAGAAGGAAATATATCCCTGATTTATTCCCTTCTTCAAACTATTGTAGGTAATCTGTCATATATTAATTCAGTTATTCAGTATTGTTTCTGGTATTATTGAGAGTAGACCTTGTTTCTTCAGGTTTGTTAACAGCCTTAGAACGCATTGATGTACTGGTAAAAACAGTTTTGTGCTCCGTAAAGCTAGGGTACACATGGTTTGTCTATGGGGTACACCCTGCATTAACGACCACTGCAGCTTACGAGGGTAAAGTACCAACAAATCAAAAAAAGATGGAAGATATCTGCAAAATTATTCAGTATATACTAGATGATAAAAAATAATTCTACGAGAATATGCTGACATCTCAACTAGTTCATCTGAAACTCTCGCGGAAGACGAAAGTTAGAAAGTCGTATTTGGGTTCAGGATCGCGTAGATTTAGGTTTTTAAAAATTTAGCTTAACGTAACCTACTGTCTAAGTACGTCTTTTTTGTATAATATTTCATGTGGTTATTGTGTTTATTCTCTTAAAAAAAGTCATAAGTTTGAAGAAGGAAATAAATCCAAGCCCTTATTATTATGATAACTAACTAATAGAAACCACTATATGGTGTCCAATTGTCCTACTGGACTTAAAACACACTGCACTATATTTTATCCACAAGTTGAAAATTCACAAAAATGAAAAAGAAAGTAAAAAAGTTTTTTTCGATTTTCCCAAAATCAATAGTATGGATTCGTTTCCTTCTTCCAACTGGTGGTTCAATTTATCTGTGGTGACATATGGGACACAAAGTCACAAAGATGGTTACTTTCTGAACATAGCCCAAGGGAATATGTAATGGTAATCGTCGCATTTTATCGGTAGCTTAGTAAACCTTGGGGTCTATACAAGTAAAAAAGGTGATTTAAACGAACCGGTAATAAATGTTTACATATGTAATCTTAAAGCTGCCTCGTCAACACATTTTAGTCGACATTGCTGACAGCAATATTTCATACACAAACTCTTCACTGCCTTAACGAATCCTGGTCTTATCAGTCGATAAGAAGGCTCTAAAAACTATATTTTTAAATTTTAGTTTTTGGTTTCAGTAAAGCGCTTCTATTCTGCTAAAAAGTCCTATATTTCGATTTAAATTTAGAGGTAAATATTAAGATATTTCTACACCTAAATACTTTTTAACTGGGAAACTTTTAATAACAAGAGTTTACGTTACCTACATACCTAACATGTCGATGGCCAAAGTTTACCGAAAAGTCTAATAATCCACAGGCATAGTAAGTTTATAACTAGATGGAACAGCCGAAAGGGGTTAAAACATGTTTTAACACCCCAATGCGATAACCATAATAACTCAGTAGCAAACAACTCCCCAGCAGAGACTATTATTTTATTTGCATAAAAAGTTAAATTTTAACTTTGACGTGGTGTTAAATAATATTTAACGAAATAATTATTTTATTTCACGTTAAGAACCAAGATAGACATTGCGGAAATAGTTTTTTTTTATGTTTTAACAAGTAATTCTCATTAATATGTTAATAAAAAGAATTCCGTTGACAGATAAAATTCATGGATGGATTCTTTCAAGATACATCGTGGGGAAGATTCACAAATATGCATTTAAAAGAGCTTCCGTTCCCACAATAATCAAAAACCAGTCAATGCCAATCAAATTGGAGTCATTTAGTAACTTGATTTCCAGTAGCTTTAATTATATCTTGTGATTTTTGAAGGATGAGTAGTATATTAATTCCTAGCCTAAGAGTATTGTTTGCATCGATATCTCAGTTTCAGACGCGACAAAGGATCCATAATTAATAAAAAAAAGCTGCAGAATGAAGGTGAGTATAATAAAATTTGAACATGCAAGGCTATTTCGTCTTTCATCAACAGTAACACGGAAGTTACATCAACTAGTCACTTCTGCTAATAAGTTAAATTATAGTATATTTAGGTGCTTTTACAATGATCAAACATAATCATAGTAAAAATAGACAAAATTTTATTTTTTGTAAATACATATCACAACCTGCATGAAATTTTATCCGTCTCGTTAAATTTTCGGGTCAGTAATAGCAGAGAAAAATAAGATAGAGAGAAAAATATCTCGTACGGATTTCATTCATAAATATGATTTTCTTTCTATGACCTCCAAACCGACGTCGAAATAACCTGCCATGGGCGTGCGATGCAGATTTTGGGTTATTATAAAGGACAGTGAGAGTGAATATTGAGACGCGCCGCAGAAAACTCTCTCTGCTTGCCGTGTTGCTACCGCACTGGCTAATGTCGGGGTGTATTGTGAGAATTCTACGCGCCAATCTCGGGGTGTTGCCGTTTGAAGGCCATAGCGTGGTCGAGCTGGCGGGAACAAGAGATATTATTCTCTCTATCTTATTTTTCTCTGGTAATAGTATATTACATAACAAGTGTTGAAAGTGACATTTTTCACACGAGTGGGAATGTTGTCGCACGAGGCGATAGCCGAGTGCGATAATCCCACGAGTGTGCGAAAATTACTTTCACACGAGTAATGTACAATATTTTTCCTACGACCACAAAAATATTTACAAAAAAACCTCAATTTCTGTCTTTTAAAACCCTCACTTTCAACACTAACATTTTTATCAAGTGTGCTGAAAATAAAACAAATGAAATTGGCACCATCTATTTCAATGTCGTGTTGACAAGTACTTTTCAACACGTGTGTTGTAAAGTACTTTTCAACACGCGTGTGATATAAGGCACTTTCTCGCCAAGTTAACCGTGCTTTTTTTCTCACTTTCATAGGTGGTCGTAGGAAAAAAATATTACCTCTATTAAGCTAATGTTTTGCAGCACGAGGTAAAACAGGCTCCTTTTTTATTTTTTAATCCTATGTAGTATAAAAAATCTAAATTGTAACTGAAAGCTTTCGTTTCATCTAAATACTTTTTTAAGACTTCCCGATTGAAAGCAAGAATAAAAAAATGTATTTAATAATACACACTCTGTTTGACAACATGCTATAACTTATTTAAGATATTAGCCTTTTTGTTGCGAAACAGTTTATGGTGACCGAACATATACGGGTTTATGATGGATTTTGTAAACGTCATATCGATCTCCACCTAAGTTTCGGTTGGACCGGTTTATGTCGCGGAAACGCACCAGATGATGGAAATTGTGATCTATGGTTAAGTAAACAAATCTAGCATTCTGTATTTTCCTTATTATGAGTAGGTATTTTAGTTTGTCGTACTAACTTTTTTCTCTGTGATGGTTCTGTTTTATTTTTGGCAGAATTAATTTGTAGGATAATTTATTTTGATAGACCAAAACACAAGTTTTTTTTTTAATTTTTTCATTTATAGCTTGTTCTACGAATTACCACTAGGAGTTTATGTACTGGGATTATATTTTGTATAGAAAAGAAATTGCTCGAAAGTTAGTTTTTCTGGAAAGTGTTCATCAGCCTTATCATTTATTTGAACTTCAGAATCATGGCTAGACTCATACAATAAAGTAGTTTTTATCACTTTTATCGTATAAAAAAATACCTTCGTAAAATTAGTGGAAATTATTTGCCGAACTTACATGAGTAAGTGATATGAAGTAGTATGTGAGATGAGTAAGGCGATATGAATCACATAATAACAAAGCAATATCAAGGGGGTACTCATCCAGTTTTACCAGAAAAAGCAGTACAGTAGTAGAAGAAGAGGGACTGTGCCCCCACCGTCCGCCGGCGGGATCTTATCTTGTGATCTATGACGTCATATCTCGGCCACCTTTGCGCATGTGCAAATTTCAAGTACGTCATCGAAGTCTACGTCACTGGATCTTACGTCAGCAAACCCAACCTGCGCGCGCAGCTGTCAAATGTCACCTGTCAACTGTCACCTGTCACTTGTCAAATGTCAAAATTAAAATTTGACATACGTCACGTATGAAGGATGACGTCATAAGACATGTGTAAAAGCATGTCAGCTGTCACCTGTCATCTAAGATCTGTCAACTGTCACCTGTCACTTATGAAACGTTAAAATAAAAAACTGACATACGTCACGTGTTAAAAATGGCGTCAGAAGACATGCGTAAAAGTATGGCGGCTGTCACCTGTCATTTAAGATCTGTCAACTGTCACCTGTCACTTTTGAAACGCCAAAATTAAAATTTAACGTAGGTCACGTGTTCAAAATGGCGTCAGAAGACATGCGTAAAAATATGTCAGCTGTCACCTGTCATTTAAGACATGTCAACTGTCACCAGTCACGTGTTAAACGTCAAAAAAAAAATTCAACATATGTCACGTGTTCAGGGCGGTGTCCGAAAGCGTTTAAAAAAAGAATGGCGTCGATCGGCCTTTTGGTTCCGGAGATACAGTTTTTTGCTATTAGCGCTCTAATGGCTCAGGTTGGAGAGTTGAAATTTGGATGTAGGATAGTAGATGATGAGATCATTCGATTAGTGAAATTATTTTTCAAAAATCTCGACTTTGAGGAAAAAATTAGATTTCAAATTTTTACATCACCCTGTATAGCAAATTTTGGATTAATTATATAAGTTATGAATATTAGGGGATTTAGTAATAGAAAAATATGTATCAGGTCATTGGAACTAGTAAAAAATAGATCTCAAAATTTTTACATCACCCTGTAGAGTTAATTTTCGATGAAAGATATAATTTAGGAATTTTATTTAAGTTAATAACAACTAAACAATCCACGTTAAAATCGCCAATGTTTAAACTGAGTTGTTGAAGCACCCCTGTTTAAACAGCTCTGTTTAAACAGCCCGGTTTCAACTACCCTGTTTAAAAACACCTCTGTTTAAACAGGGCTGTATAAACAGGGGTGTTAGAAATTATTAACTTTATTTTATTGTTAAAATATTATCTGCCGGATGATTATATCAAGTTAAAAGAGCCTAAAACAATAGTACATAAGAGAAAGATTGCATCATTAGTGGAAAATTCCCAACTCAAGCGAGCTAAAATGACTCAGCACGAGGTAAGGTTAATTTAGACGTGTTTTTCGAGGTACGAATATGTAAGAAAACTAGCAATTAGAAAAATTGGTGATTTAACCACAAGACATCGATATTGAGAAAATTTATATACAAAATTAGTGAATAATAGTAAACAAGTTAGGACTAGGAATACAAGTAAACGAGAAATACGGTTCAGAGTTTCGGATAAAGATGGGGTAGGGTAGAATTAGTACGAGGAAAAGATGTTGCGACGGACGTAAAAACTTTTCGAAATTCTCGACGAAGATCATCGATGCAGGTCTTTGGGGCTAAAATACGACTTTCAGATAAGTGCTCTAACGGTAGGAAGGGAAGGATTCCGAATGTGTGGGAGAGAGAGAGAGAGAGAGACTCGTTGAAATCGTAGGAAAAGAAGCCAAAAACTATGAAAGATATACTTTGTAAGTACGAAAATACCCGTGGATGTATACTAGGGCTAGTCAAAACGGAGAAAGAGATAGAAAAAAAGAGAGACAAAATATAAACAGACCCGGGTCGGGAAAAACAGCGAAAAACAAACCCAGTTCGGGAAAAAACAGCTAAAACAGGCCCTGTTCTGAAAAAACAGTGAAAAAAAAACAGACCCTGTTTCTAGAAAAACAGCTAAAAACAGATCCCCCCCTGTTTCAGGGAGCCACTTAAACGTCTAACTGTCTATCATATAAACAACATACAGACTATTTTCTTCAAAGATATATGGGTACTAATGATGCTACGAAGAAGCAGACATTTATCTGCGAAAAAAAATAAGCATCCAGTACATTCCCCCTTTCGGACTGAATTCCACATAAAAATTTCGTTCAAAGATCTTTAATAATTGCATACGTAGATATAGACGATTTTCTTTTGACAGAAAGCCGTCAATAGGACTTATACAACAGTACACAACAAGTTTGATACTCATATCAAACCCTAAACCCTCAAGATTCAGTATAACACTCGACGTCTGAAAGAACAGCGAAAAACAGCTAAAAACATACCAGGTTTAGGAAAACAACTAAGAAATAACCTCCTGGTTCTGGAAACAACTAGGAAACAGCTAAAAACAACGAAGAAACAGATCCTGGTTCAGGAAACTACTTAAACGCCTAACTGCTTAACTACTTAACTGCTAAAACAGATCCGGGTTCTGAAAACAACTAAAAAACAGACTTCTGTTCCCGAAAACAACTCCTGAACAGCTATGGGAAATAACTAGGAACCATCGAAAAACAACTACTACGAAACAAGCCCCCTGTTTCAGGGAACCAGTTAAACGTCTAACTGCCCAACCACTTAACCACCCAACCACTTAACATCTAAAAACATACCCTGTTTCGGAAACCAACTCCTGAACAGCTATGGAACAACTAAGAAATAGGGCTTGTTTCTGGAAACAGTAATTCGTAGTCGTACTTGCTAATAGAGAAACAATCTACAGACACTCAAACTCAGACTTTATCAATCAAGATCCGAAAATTGTTCTAGAAGACATATCGAAATATTGGAGAGTTAGCTGATAGTGATCTCACACAGAGTCTTAAGCAGGATATCGAAACTGATACATGGAAACGGGGAGAGCTACGGGTTGATTGTTTTTGAAAAATAGCGATATCCAAGTGGGCGATATTGAATACCGAAGAACTGATGGGCTCTACGATCGTCTGTGTTTTTTTTTTAAACCTTTTTATCACAGAAAAGAAGATGAGGAACAATACAAAGATATTCTTTTACGAACAAACCTTTACCCGAAGGATAGTGGCTAGTTAAAAGGAAATAGATCTGACAAATATAAAAATATTGTTAAACCATTACTCTCAGTGTCGGCAGAAGTTTCGAAACTTAGAACGAAATCGGCAAAAACACCTCCAAGTACAACAAGAATCCCAACAAGGTCGAAGCCGACACCATCAAAATTGGGTCAAGCATTAATGGAATACAACGAAAAACCCAAAGAATATGTCTACTACGATGACGTAAATGAGCTGGTTGATAGGTTAAAAAAGCTAGACGCTTCCAATCAGGTTGGCAACAATAATAACATGAACGAGAGTTGGAGCATTTTGCATGAATTGGAACAACTTGGAGTAATTGAATTCTATAAATAAGAATGTATATTTGATTCGTAAATCTTATTACATACTGTAAGCTACGAGAACGAAGAAGGGAGCGATGTAGATGAAATTTGCAATCTAAATAGAAGAGCGTATAAGAAATGGTTAGTATACCGCTAACCGGCAGACAATTAACATGGCAGAAATATTAAAAATTATTCTTGCCAACATTGAAGAAGTATTTAGTAGAAACCTGTATTGTGGGTCCTGTTTACCTTCAACTTTAATGGTTTGGGAACTTGCTAAAAAATATAATGTACATGTAGAGCCAAAATGCGGAAAGCTTTTCTATGGGGAACTAGGAGGCATCACTCATTTTTGGAACGTCTTTGAAGGAGAAATTTACGATCCCACCCGCAAAGTTATAAAACATATAATGCCATCCGTGGACCTTACGAAGTATGTGTACAAAGAAGAGCCTAGCATAGACACAGATATGGAGACAGCAGTCATGTTGGATATTTTTAATCAGTTCCAGAGAACAAGCACATCACGTCAATACTTTTACAACGCTCCCGATAAACTTAAAACTCTTAGAAAAATTATCCATAGAAATGTAGCTAGATGTATGAAATAAAAAGTTTGCATTATTTGTATTTATGTGTGATTTTATTAACCTGCTTGTGGAGAACCAGATCACCAATAAACAAAGCTGCTAGAAACAGGGTTTATTTATTGGTTATCTGAAAGATGGCAGTAGCGTTCTATGGGGGCTCGGATAGTGTCCGATTGTCTAAACGAGGAGATTTAGTGATGGGGTTTACCAAAACTGGCATCGAGGTGGTACTTACACAAATTCAGACATGCTTAACACCGATTTGGTTCCGAAATCTTAATGCATACATTAATCTACGAGGATGCAGGGGGGCATGGGAATGGCACAGGTGAAATTTGTAACTTAAGTAGAGCCCCATTTTCAACAACGTCGTGTTGCGTTTGTGTTATGGTTGTGGGACGTTTGTCTTCTTGTTGTGTAGGTGTTTTGCGCTGTGTTGGTGTTGTGTAGGCGCAGTGTAGACGTTGTGTTGGCGTTGTGTGGGTGTAGTGTGGTCGTTGTGTACAAATAAAGGCATTAACATCTGTTAGCATCCCCCATTAGTACCGCATACGTCATAGCGATAAAGATGGCAAGTCGTAAAATTAAATTAAAACTAGCAGCAATGACCGGTGAAAACGTGTTTGGTTTTCGCGCAGATGGATCAAAGTGGCTTATTGGAAACACACCGGTTGAATTTGACGATAACATTTTATTGATTGAGAATGAAAAATATCCTCTATCAGATGGTCTGTTAAAGTTATTAACCGAAAAGAAGCCGGAAGAATATACGGAGAACGAGTTAGCGGATTACAAGGAACTACTCTTACTAACCAGTGCCCATCGGCGGGGATTCTATCGAAACGCACACACCAGCTCAAGCGGGAGTTGGAAATATAAACACATTGTATCAAAACTATTTCCACCTCAGAGAAGTTGTACATCCAATTTAAAGAATTTACCAACAGTCTCGAAAATGCCAAAAGAGAAGGTTCTACTTGGAGAACTTGGAAATAAAGAAGAATATCCATGGAAGGAAGAAATATTAAAGTACGAGGATGTGAATGAGTTAGTTGATAAGTTAAAATATTTAGAAGCAGAAAAGACTGAAAACAATAATAACCTTGGAAAAATAATATCGATTCTGAAAGAACTTGAAAAACTTGGTGTAATAGAATTTTATTAAAATAGTTTGTGTTTTAGTTGTTAGAAATATGCATCACTTACTCTAAAATAATCAGTCCAAGATACACCTTTCAACAAGACGGACTTATTAGTTTAGCCTTTTTGCAAAGATGGAGCTGTTAATAATATTAACCCTAGTGCTTGGAAGTACTGTACACGCAGAATCAACATCAGGCGAAGAAGAAGGAATACCTACTACTACAGATGAAGTTAAATATGACGAATATGAGTTAAAATCAGAAGAAGAACCGTTCACTCAAGCAGAGGCATGGAAATATTTAGTGCAATATGGGTACCTTAACAACACGAATACCAGCAACTCTTTGATGGCAATATCTCAAGGTTTGAAACAATTCCAAGAAAGCTATGAGTTGCCCGCAGATGGAACTTTAAACGAAAAAACTATAAACCTGATGCGCAAACCCCGATGTGGCGTTATAGATATAGCGCAGTTTCAAACACACCCTACAAAGTGGTCTAGCACAGATTTAACATGGAATATTTATCCTCCAACATATGCTACATCTCGTTATCCATATCGGAGAGCAGCAACGGATGCCTTTGGGATCTGGGAAGCAGCATCCAACCTTCGCTTTACCCGGACAGAACAGAAGGATGCAAACATAACTATCGCCTTTGAGTACGCAAACCACTCAATGACAAATGAAAATAGCTCCTGTCCATTCGAGCTATCCAAGCCAGTGTTAGGACATGCTTATTTCCCCGACGGTGGCAGTAATGTAGAAATTCCTTTAAATAATCTCATTCCATGGAGTTTTATGACAACAATTTTTGATAACACACACTACAATTTATTGGGGGTAATGGTACATGAAATTGGCCATGCTCTAGGCTTAGAGCACTCAATGGATCTGGATGCGATTATGCTTCCATGGTACCAAGAACGCAATAACCTATCTACGGATGATATATTTGGCATACAACAACTCTATGGACCAATCACAAGTCCTATACCATCTCTACCGAATCCCATACCTGCAAAGACACCTTTGGTACCGTCTACAGAAAAACCTTCACCACCACGTACGAAACCAACGGAAAAACCTGTTCCACCACGTACGAAACCAACAGAAAAACCATTGGCGCCACGTACGAAACCAACGGAAAAACCGGTACCACCACCACCACCAAGTATGAAACCAACAGAAAAAAAGCCTGTGCCGCCACTGGAACCAACGGAAAAAACTCCGAGTCTGCAAACAACAACGCAGAAAATCGCGATACGACCAGAGTTATGTGATTTAAATTTGAAAACACTTAACACATTTTTAGTGGTAAAAAATAAGTTGTACATATTTTATGAAAAATATGTGTGGATGCTGAATTTAAATAACAAAGAAATTAATAACAAGCCTTTCCTGATAACTGATTACTTGTCATTCTTGCCAAAAGATTTAGAAAACATTACAGCTATTTATGAAAGACCCAATGGCGAAATTGTTAACATTGTGGGTGATACAATTTACTTTTTTGAATATGGAACCTTTAAATTAATACGCTCGGAAAATATTAATATGCTTGCTAGAAGAGGTGATAAAACGATAATTTCTGCAGCAGTTAACACTAATAAGGGACGAACCTATTTGTTTATCAATAACTTTGTGGTATGGGGCATGGATGAATGTAGCTTTAGACCGAAAGAAACACACCTAATATCAGAACTTTTTCCGGGCGTTCCTGCTCGAGTAGATGGCGTATTTCGATACACAAATGGTCGTTTATACTTCCTTCAAAACGGCATGTATTTCGAATATAATGAATTTACCAACAGCCTCGTTAGTTCAGGAAAGATGAATCTTAATTTCTTTGGTATTAAATGTCCTAATATAGGGCTTTTAGAACAACTCAAAGATTTACTAAGTAATATTATAACAAATAATGTAAAAGTATAGAGCGAAATAAATAGTTCTTTATACCTCATGACTTTTTTCTACCAGTATAAACAACAACTCCAAACCGTCAAGCGAGAAGCATGGCTGAAATAGTAAAAAGTAGTCGCGTCAACAACGAAGAAGGAGTTAATCGAAACCAGTATTAGGGGTTCTGTTTACCTTCAACTAACGATTTGAGACTTGTCATTTGTTAAATGTGAAACTTAGTATTTCGTTTGGAAAAAACCCGAAGTCAATCGATCAACTCGTTCCTGAGTTATCGCTTATTAAGTACATTGCCTTAATGCCTGAAAAGAATTGGATAAAATAGGTCACGTGCTAAAGATGACGTCTTAAGATATAAGTAAAAGTATATCAGCTGTCACTTGTCACTTGTCACGTGTACACCGTGTATATTTGTAGAAATTTAAACCACCCTCCGAAGATATGGCGTCGAAAAAGGGCTCTAATATGATAAACGGCGTGTTGGGTATCAAATGAAAGAGAAAAATTTAAGTAAATTCATGATACTAGTATAGTTTTTTAATTCAGAGATGGAAAGGCATTAGCAATTATAGAAATTTGATGTTTTATTTTAAATAATTTTATAAAGAAATCAAATACAGTTCTAAACATATTTGCGAGCCTTTTTCTGATAATATAAGTGTACATTTATTGGTAACAGGGAGATTTGTGGTTTTGACACATCCGGTCTGGATATCTTAGAATCTTAATTAGTAACTACATACAAGAGATTCGCCAGTACGAGTTTAGGTAGTAACAAATCTTTACGCGTGATCGGTTGGTTCAATCAGGGCAAAATACGGGTTCGAGTTTTTTGTTAGCAGGCTGAACTGGTAGTCATTTAGATTTTTTACTGTGAATTAGTTTGTGTGTTGTGCCCTAAGTATTATAAAACGTAAGTACTCTAGTGTTTTATTTAATCGTGTTAATATTATTACTATTGTTATTTGAGGTTTAAAAATTAATAGTTGGTATATTTAAGAGTTTGTGTGGGGACTAGAAAGTCGAAATTTATGGGTAGTATTTTAAATTTGGGTTTAAGTAGCAACATGGAAATATTTAGTTATTTGCGCTAATATTAGTATGGGAATCTAGGGATAAAAAAAGCCTCGAACTTCTTTCGCTCATTTCTACCTGAATTATGAAAAAAATTACCTGCAGATGTTTTCCCTGTCTGTCCCTAACACCCCCTCCTTTAAATCTCATGTCAATAGATTACATTTCCCTTCTCTTCAGACGCCCACGGGTCGTTAGTACTTAGGCTTGGTGACTTAGACTGGGATGTCTGAGATAAAAAAATCTGAAAAAGCCGGAATTTATGGGTAGTATTTTATAATACAATAGCTTACATTTCCCTTCTCTTCAGACGCCCACGGTTCGTTAGTACTTAGGCTTGAAGTCTACGTGGAGTGTCTTAGATAAAAACTGAAAAGTCGAAATTTAGGGACAATATTTTTTAAATTTGCGTTTAAGTACCAGCATAGAAATCTTTAGTTATTTACACTAGAAAAACTTGCCTGCAGATGTTTTCCCTGTGTGCTCCCAATATTCACTCCTTTAAATCCCATGTCAATATATTACATTTCCCTTCTCTTCAGACGCCCACGGGTTGTTAATACTTAGGCTTGATGGCTTAGGCTGGGGTGTCTTAGATTAAAAAAAAAATCTCGAAAGCTGAAATTTAGAGGGTTGTATTTTAAATTTGCGGGTAAGTAACAACATATAAATCTTTAGTTATTTGCGCTAATATTAGTACCTGAATTATGAAAAAAATTACCTGCAGATGTTTTCCCTGTCTGTCCCTAACACCCTCTCCTTTAAATCTCATGTCAATAGCTTACATTTCCCTTCTCTTCAGACGCCCACGATTCGTTAGTACTTAGGCTTGATGTCTACGTGGGATGACTTATATAAAAAATCTTTAAAGCTGAAATTTATGGGGCGCTATTTTAAATTTGCGTTTAAGTAACAACATATAAATCTTTAGTTATTTGCACTAATAGTAGTGCTGGAATTATGAAAAAAATTGCCTGCAGATGTTTTTCCCTGTCTGCCCTCAACGTTCACTCCTTTAAATCCAGTGTCAATATATTACATTTCCCTTCTCTTCAGACGTCCACGGTTTGTTAGTACTTAGGTTTGACGTCTACGTGGGATGTCTTAGATAAAAAATCTTGAAGGAGGAAATTTAGGGGTATTATTTGAAATTTGCGTTTGAGTAACAGCATGGAAATATTTAGTTCTTTTGTACTAGTATTAACACCTGGATCTAGGGATAAAAAACCTCTAACTTCTCTCCTTCATTTCTACCTGAATTATGAAAGAAAATTACCTGCAGAGGTTTTCCCTTTCTGTCCCGTCGTCCAATCTCTTAAATCTCATGGCAATAGATTAAATTTCCCTTCTCTTCAGACGTCCACGGTTCGTTAGTACTTAGGCTTGACGTTTACGTGGGATGACTTATATAAAAAAATCTTTAAAGCCGAAATTTACGAGTATCATTTTAAATTTATGTTTAAGTAACAACATAGAAATAGTTAGTTCTTTGAACTAATATTAGCACTGGGATCTAGGAATAAAAAAACTCGAACTTCTCTCGCTCATTCATACCAGAATTATGGAAAAAATTGCCTGCAGATGTTTTCCCTATCTGTCCCAACACCCACTCCTTTAAATCTCATGTCAATAGCTTATATTTCCCTTCTCTTCAGACGCCCACGGTTCGTTAATACTTAGGCTTGATGTCTACGTGGGATGACTCAAAAAAAAATCTTTAAAGCCGAAATTTATGGAACGTTATTTTCAATTTGTGTTTAAGTATCAACATATAAATCTTTAGTTATTTACACTAATATTAGTACTGGAATTATGAAAAAAATTGCCTGCAGAGGTTTTCCCTGTCTGTCCCAACCCACACCCACTCCTTTAAATCTCATGTCGATAGCTTACATTTCCCTTCTCTTCAGACGCCCACGGTTTGTTAGTACTTAGGCTCGAAGTCCACATGAGATGTCTTAGATAAAAAATCTTTAAAACCGAAATTTATGGATATTATTTTAAATTTACGTTTATGTAACAACATAGAAATATTTAGTTCTTTGTACTAATATTAGCACTGGGATCTAGGGATAAAAACCTCGAACTTCTCTCCTTCATACCAGAATTATGGAAAAATTGCCTGCAGATGTTTTCCCTGTCTGTCCCAACACCCACTCATTTAAATGTCATGTTAATAGATTAAATTTCCCTTCTCTTCAGACGTCCACGGTTCGTTAGTACTTAGGCTTGACGTTTACGTGGGATGACTTATATAAAAAAATCTTTAAAGCCGAAATTTACGAGTATCATTTTAAATTTATGTTTAAGTAACAACATAGAAATAGTTAGTTCTTTGAACTAATATTAGCACTGGGATCTGGGGATAAAAACCTCGAACTTCTCTCCTTCATACCAGAATTATGGAAAAAATTGCCTGCAGATGTTTTCCCTGTCTGTCCCAACACCCACTCCTTTAACTCTCATGTCAATAGCTTACATTTCCCTTCTCTTCAGACGGCCACGGTTCGTTAGTACTTAGGCTTGACGTCTACGTGGGATGACTTATATAAAAAAATCTTTAAAGCGGAACTTTACGAGTATCATTTTAAATTTCTGTTTCAGTAACAACATAGAAATAGTTAGTTCTTTGAACTCATATTAGTACCTGAATTCTGAAAAAATTGCCTGCAGATGTTTTCCCTGTCTGTTCCCACGTCCAATCCTTTAAATCTCGTGGCAATAGATTAGATCCCTTCTCTTCAGACGCCCTCGGTTCGTTAGTACTTAGGCTTGAAGTCTACGTGAGATGTCCTAGATAAAACTAACTGTAGTTTTGCTTTTCAATTGCGCTAAAAACTGTAACTTTTGGGGGAGAAAAATGAATCAAAAAATGTGTGTCGTATAGTCTGAAGAATTTCGTCAGTTAAAATCTTTTATTTTTACAGAAAATGTTTGCATGTTCATGTACAACTTCCAGCGTATACTGGTTTGAAAATTAGAAAAAATATATTCAAAGTGATTTCGGTATGTTCCCTATTATTGCTAATGAGCTGGCTCCTTAAGGGGTATAAAGGGATGGTCGACTTTTTTCCGCATGGAAACACGCCAGGTACCCTTCCGAGGGGAGACGTACTGACTCCGGTGTTCGGTAATTCCTCTGTACAAAGGGGGTTGGCACCTTAAAGGAGTTTGGTATATACAGTGTTTTCCATATGTCTTATGGACATGATTAGGGTTAATTGTCGCCTGTTGGCTATTAAAGAACCATCCATCGGCCATGTTTCAACTTAAAATAACGCTTTGCGTTTGCTCTGTTATATGTTCGCTTGTTTTGACTCTATAAAGGAGCTAATTTTGACTAATTACGTTACTAGAGACTAGACTGTTTAACATATTATATCTTTCCTATTCGTGCCCTAACAGTAAGAAAGGGACGGAGAATCTTTGGCGGGTGTTGGGTAAGGTCAAAAAAGACCTTTCGACTGACAAAAATTTTTCGAAAATCTCGACTAACGTTGCTAGTGGTTGTACTGTTTAAAATATGTCTTTCATATTATGCAATAATATCCTCAAATGGTGCGAGAAATTTTTCTGTGAACCATTTAGTGATTTATTGTCATATCTGTATACTAAGAATCTATTATGGCCCTTTAGACATCCTCACTGAGGACCAAGATAGTGGAGCTTGATTTGTAAGACCTCCCTACAAAAGGGGCAATTTGAGCTGTGAAGCATATCTTCCTGCGTCTTTTGGGGACCCTTTTTATTCTTTTTATACTGTCGAATCAAATAATGTCGACTTAAATACAAATTAGTAGTAAATTTTTCGAAATATGTAGATTTCTCTACCAATAAGGAGAGCGTTTGCTTGGGTTTGCACTTTTCTTTGCGGTATTTTTGAAAAACACGTTTTACAAATACCACCAACATGGTGATGTCGGAAAGAATCTCAACCATGCAGTTTTTCGAAAATCTAAGACTTAGAATAAGAAAAAAAAGGACTCTCTTCCGACTACCCAGTTTTTCGAAAATATAAGACCTAGCATAAGAAAATAAGCGTTATTATTTTAAGGAGTTTTGAATGGGATTTTGTTTTAGTTTTACAAGGTTTAGAATAGAACCTTTTGTATTAACGGTGGCTATATTTAGATATAAGGCCCTTAGCCGGTTACATAATTTTCAGGCATAATTTCTTTTTAATATATCTACGGTTTTACAGGGTGTTTAAAAGAACTTAGACCCCTCTGTCCTTACACCATATTTAACAGCTGGTGTTTCAAGAAGCTGATACTTTATTTTGTTGGTATACATCTTATTACTATAACATCCAGTTCTCAACTAAAGCCCTTAATCTGAACATGTCCTTTTATCCATCAAAACCTCGTTATAACACATACAGGACAACGTCCTGACGTTATCCGGACAGCAACCGGACGTTAATAGGACAACAACCGGGCAGTAACCGGACAACAATAGGGTGGTTCACAGGGCGTTAACGGGGCGTCACACACAATGCAAAGACAAACGCCCTGAGAAAAGCTTGAATCCCTTGGAAACAGAACCTGTTCTATTAAATAGCTTGAGGCTGAGAATCGTTTAAGTTTCGAAGAATTTTGTACCACCTGCACTAGAATATTTGTTGAGGTTAGGTTTGATTGTTTCAGGTAGTAAAACATCTAAGGACCTGGTTTAATTCTTTTATTTAATACATCTAGCTACATTTCTATGGATAATTTTTCTCAGAGTTTTAAGTTTATCTGGAGCGTTGGAAAAGTATTGGTGTGTTGTGTTTGTTCTCTGGAACTGATTAAAAATATCTAGCATTAGTGCTGCCTCCATATCTGTGTTTATACTAGGATCTTCTTTGTACACAAACTTCGTAAGGTCTGCAGATGGCATCATATGTTTAATAACTTTCACGGTAGGATCGTAAATTTCTCCTTCAAATACGTTCCAAAAATGAATGTTACCTTCTATTTCCTCATAGAAAATCTTTCCACATTTTGGCTCTACATGTACATTATATTTTTTAGCAAGTTCCCAAACCATTAAAGTTGCCGGTAAACAGGACCCATAATACTGGTTTCGACTGAATACTTCTTCAATGTTGGCAAGAATAGTTTTTAATATTTCCGCCATGTTAATTGTCTGCCGGTCAACGGTATACTAACCATTTCTTATCAGCTATTCCACTTAGATTACAAATTTCGTATACATCACTCCCTATCTTTGTATTGTTCCTCATCTTCTTTTCTCTGATAAATAGGTTTAGAAAAAAAGCAGACGATCGTAGAGCCCATCAGTTCTTCGGTATTCAATATCGCCCACTTGAATATCACTATTTTTCAAAAAATCAACCCGTAACTCTCCCCGTTTCCATGTATCAGTTTCGATATCGTGCTTAAGATCCTGTGTGAGATCACTATCAGCTGTCTCTCCAATATTTCGATATGTCTTCTAGAACAATTTTCGGATATTGATTTAGGGTATGATCTGAGTATCAAACTTGTTGTGTACCTAAGTCTTTCTAGTTCTATTGGCAGCTTTCTGTTAAAAGAAAATAGCCTGTATCTACGTATGCAGTTCTTAAAGATCTTTGAACGAAATTTTTATTTTAAATTCCGTTCGAAAAGGAGGATGGACTGGATGCTTTTTTTTTTTTTTAACAGATAACTGTTTGATTATTCGTAGCAGCATTAGTACCCTTCTATTTTTGAAGAAAATCGTCTGTATGTTGTTTATATCTGAGCAAGTATGAATACGAATTACTGTTTCCCGAAGCAAAGGCATTTTTCTTAGTTGTTTCATAGCTGCTCCGGAGTTGTTTTTCGAAACAGAGTATGTTGTTTCGCTGTTGAGTGGTTGGGTAGTTCGACGTTTCAGTGGGTTCCTGAAACAAGGTCTGTTTTTTTTTTTGCTGTTCTTTCCGAACAGGGTCTGTTTTTTTTAGCTGTTTTTCTAGAAACAGAGTCTGTTTTTAGCTGTTTTTTTCCAGAACAGGGTCTGTTTTTTAGCTGTTTTTTCCCGAACAGGGTCTGTTTTTAGCTGTTTTTCCAGAACAGGGTCTGTTTTTTAGCTGTTTTTCTAGAACAGGGTCTGTTTTTTCGCTGTTTTTTCCAGAACAGGATCTGTTTTTGAGCTGTTTTTCCAGAACAGGGTCTGTTTCTTAGCTGTTTTTTCCAGAATAGGGGCCTGTTTTTTAGCTGTTTTTCCAGAACAGGGTCTGTCTTTTTTAGTATGTCTACCCCCAAGAGCCAGCTCGATAAAGACGTTAAACGTAGGATTATCCAAGCTGCACGAACAATAAGAAAGAAGTATTTAGCATTTAAGACCTGCATCGATGATCTTCGTCGAGAATTTCGAAAAGTTTTTACGTCCGTCGCAACATCTTTTCCTCGTACTAATTCTACCCTACCCCATCTTTATCCGAAACTCTGAACCGTATTTCTCGTTTACTTGTATTCCTAGTCCTAACTTGTTTACTATTATTCACTAATTTTGTATATAAATATTCTCAATATCGATGTCTTGTGGTTAAATCACCAATTTTTCTAATTGCTAGTTTTCTTACATATTCGTACCTCGAAAAACACGTCTAAATTAACCTTACCTCGTGCTGAGTCATTTTAGCTCGCTTGAGTTGGGAATTTTCCACTAATGATGCAATCTTTCTCTTATGTACTATTGTTTTAGGCTCTTTTAACTTGATATAATCATCCGGCAGATAATATTTTAACAATAAAATAAAGTTAATAATTTGTAACACCCCTGTTTATACAGCCCTGTTTAAACAGAGGTGTTTTTAAACAGGGTAGTTGAAACCGGGCTGTTTAAACAGAGCTGTTTAAACAGGGGTGTTTCAACAACTCAGTTTAAACATTGGCGATTTTAACGTGGATTGTTTAGTTGTTATTAACTTAAATAAAATTCCTAAATTATATCTTTCATCGAAAATTAACTCTACAGGGTGATGTAAAAATTTTGAGATCTATTTTTTACTAGTTCCAATGACCTGATACATATTTTTCTATTACTAAATCCCCTAATATTCATAACTTATATAATTAATCCAAAATTTGCTATACAGGGTGATGTAAAAATTTGAAATCTAATTTTTTCCTCAAAGTCGAGGTTTTTGAAAAATAATTTCACTAATCGAATGATCTCATCATCTACTATCCTACATCCAAATTTCAACTCTCCAACCTGAGCCATTAGAGCGCTAATAGCAAAAAACTGTATCTCCGGAACCAAAAGGCCGATCGACGCCATTCTTTTTTTAAACGCTTTCGGACACCGCCCTGAACACGTGACATATGTTGAATTTTTTTTTTGACGTTTAACACGTGACTGGTGACAGTTGACATGTCTTAAATGACAGGTGACAGCTGACATATTTTTACGCATGTCTTCTGACGCCATTTTGAACACGTGACCTACGTTAAATTTTAATTTTGGCGTTTCAAAAGTGACAGGTGACAGTTGACAGATCTTAAATGACAGGTGACAGCCGCCATACTTTTACGCATGTCTTCTGACGCCATTTTGAACACGTGACGTATGTCAGTTTTTTATTTTAACGTTTCATAAGTGACAGGTGACAGTTGACAGATCTTAGATGACAGGTGACAGCTGACATGCTTTTACACATGTCTTATGACGTCATCCTTCATACGTGACGTATGTCAAATTTTAATTTTGACATTTGACAAGTGACAGGTGACAGTTGACAGGTGACATTTGACAGCTGCGCGCGCAGGTTGGGTTTGCTGACGTAAGATCCAGTGACGTAGACTTCGATGACGTACTTGAAATTTGCACATGCGCAAAGGTGGCCGAGATATGACGTCATAGATCACAAGATAAGATCCCGCCGGCGGACGGTGGGGGCACAGTCCCTCTTCTTCTACTACTCAGTACTTATTTTGTTTTTGTAGTACATGTCTAACCAGGATACTTTAAATACAATAACCAACAGATTTTATAGAGTACCATCTACTGTGATGAGAATTGTAAATGGTTTGCTATTTCCGTTTCCATTTTTTGTATGCTCATTTACTATTTAGAGGAAAAACGAAAGTTGAAATAAAAGTTTTAACACAGCAACACAAAATAAACACAAACACTATGACAGCGGATCAAGGATAACATGGATAACTTGCTTCGGAATACGTTATGACGGTTAAGTGTAAATGTCAAAAACAGTGACGCCATTGGTTGAGTTATGATTATTTTCCCTCTGATAACTCTTCTCGCGGCAATCACCGGAAAAGGTCAGCCAACATAACCTATACACAGCATATGTCACGGCAAAAAGCCTCCTGATTAAGCCAGAATCAACCAAATTTAATTTTTTAAGTTGCCATCTCTCCATCTGGATCTTCCATTTATATCAACGGTAGAAGCCATACCCACACAAAAACATAATATTTGTGATAAAATTTTTAAGTTTGTGCAACAGAAATAGAAATTATTTTTTAGGTGCTTACCCTTTGTCTATTTCTCCAAAAGTGTAACCGGTTTCGAGACAGGGCAATTTATATCCAAAACTTTATTTTTTACCACGTAGTTTTTTTAAGTTTTTGTACCAACAGATAGACTGACGGAAATGAGAAACCACGTTTTGCTGGAGAGCGATTCACACTCGCGTTATACAAAGCTCCAAAGAAAGAAACATCTTTAAAACACCACAGATTTCTTTTCATTTAATAAGTTACTTGGTCAAGCAAGCAACGCTGTTCTTTTATCAAGACCACCACCAATATCTGCAGCTTGCCAGCAACACTCAAGGAAAGGAGTAACCTTGGATCCGACAGAGGATAGAAAAAAACAAAGAACATTCTGGTACGTATTTGAACAAATGAGGCAGCAGCTTCGGATTCCATACTGAAACTAACATCTTGCAACAGCAAGAAGGGTTGCTCGAAGCGATGCAGTTGTGTTAAAGTGGGATTACGCTGTTCAATAATGTGCTCTTATTGTAACGGGCAATGTTGCTTAAATTCACCATCAGAGTATCACAGGAAAATTTGCTTGCAAAAGACTTAATGGGTGACTAAAAACAGTACCTAAATATAGAAGTGGATTAGGCCCCACATACAGGGGAAACCTCTTAAAAAAATGCACCCAGAGTTCTACCTCATGGGTCCGTGGAGACGAGCTCATATTTCGTAGTACGGGTTTACGAAAATATCGGAAAATGTATATAAAAAAAATTAAGAAAAAAACTATTATATATGGATTTTGTAGAGAAAATTCTGCTCTACAGTCTTTATAACAAACATTTTTTTCGCAAAAGTAGCAGGTTATGACATATTTTCTGTGACTTAATATCGATTTTTTGTCGAACGCACTAAACTATTTACTAATTTGAAGGTTAATTGCGAGAAAAGGGTGGGGAATAGATACATAGTTTACAGGACATTTACTACCTATCATTTTTTACTCCTTTCAGTTTTTTCATAGTAATGACGGTTTCGGAGAAATATATAAAAAACGACTTTAACTACGCTTTTGAAGTGGCCTTTCGTCAAAAAGGGGAGGTTTTATCCACGGAGGGGGAGGAACTCTTCGGATCCATATTTTAGGACTAATGAACTAATATTATCCCAAACATGGTTTATATATAAATTATTTCTCTTAAAAATGCTAATTTCCGTGTACTAATAAGGTAGTAACAACTTTTAAACATCAAAAAAGCATTTTATGAAGAGAAACTGAAAATACAAAAGCTCATTTTGGGGAATGGATGGTTCTTGCCTGTAAATCGCCCACTAGACACAAGGGCTGGCAGGTAATGTCTTTCGAACCGCCCAGCAAAATGAGAAAGCCTCTCAGAAGATAATGTTCCGGCACTTTAAATTAGTACCTTCAATAGGGATTTATGTCAAGTTAGAAAAGGATAGAATAATTAAAGAACTACATACAGAGTGTTATGGAAACGGTTACATATATTGGAATGGGTGACTCCTGGGGTAGTCTACAGACATCTCCAAGAGTTTTTTTTATTAAATCGAACATTTTAAAAATTTTCAAAAATACCCTAAAACCCGTCCATGTTCGACGCACCTGGCTCAGCGAACACATGGCCCGACATCACACTTGACAGAAAATTGCGCGCGAAAAACTTAAAACAATTGAATTTGCTGTAACGTTGCCAGACATATAAATCTTTGAGGAACCAATATCTGCCTAACATAATTTAGATATTAATAAGTAAATCTAATAAAAACGTTTCAAAAAACGATACTTATCTAGTAGAGAATAGGTATGTTGAAAATGTCTTCCATTATTTGCTTCCAAACAAGCGTGCGTCCGCAGCATATTGTCCAGAACCAGTTGAAGGATATTCTCCATATAGTTTTTAATGCTCGTTTTTTTTTACAAATAAATTTTTTGTTCCCAATTATAAGCGATTAATTTTTTTTAAATTTAAAGGGCTACACGCTCTGACCATGTTTCGATTCGGTTGCAGTGCTCTCTCTTTCCTCGTTTCCATATTTATTGCTCTTCTCTCTTCATCTATTTGTTGCGCCGAGAGGAGCTGGCGGCTACGACTTTCACGCTTTTTTTCAGAACTGACGCTGTGATTTGTTGAATGTCTGGCATAGCGGCGCGTTAAGTGATTGCGCAACATCACAGCGTCATAACGGTTTCGTGCCCGTTAGCTCCTCTGGCGCACTTTGACCGACCCGCTTTTAAAATTCTCATTCTTCTAGTGGTAAAATTTTTTTCAGTTCTTTAATGGTGCTATGATATGTGTTTAAAGTGTTAACCATTTATAAGAAATCAAAACATTTCGTGGTGTTTGTTGGACTTTCATGTTTTAACCAAACGGCTGGGTTGTATTGTGTAGTAATAATAATATACTTTATTATTGCTTGAACAGCGTGCGAGTCCGACAGAGAAAGTTTATTTTTTGTTTTGATTTTAATTCCAGTCAAGAGCATCGTTGTGCATCGTTTGGAAGCGCGTTCGTATTTATAGTTATTTTGTCGACTTTTTGAATTCTTTGTCGGACATAAGTGCGCTAGGCAAGTGTAAATACAATGATGCATTTGAAATAACTTTTCCTTGTATCAAAAAATATTATTGAGTATTTTTACGTCACCTGGTAGTACTAACGTAGACTGTGAAAGACTCTAGCCAAATTAGAAATTATTGTACAGATGAAAAATGTCGAATGACTTTTAACACTGAAAGAGGTTATGAAGGTAAAGTTTATTATTAATTTAAGTTGTGAGGAATTTCGCTTAAAAATTAAGGAAGATATAAATAAACCTGTTAATAAAAGCCAAATCTTCTGTTAAATATGATTAAAAAATAGCTACATAGAAAAAGTACCTGCTTATTAGGATTTTTGGAAGTTAATTTTAAACTAAAATTTCTGTATGTATGTGTACTCTTTTCCTCCAAAAATTTCTAGTCGGCCTAGTTGAACATTATTGTTGTACTCTTGGCTTGAACAGCTGTTCTCTGGATTTTTTGGAAGTATTTTAAATTTTTGAAAGAGTTAAGGTGGGTTTATGTAGACCACTTTAAATTTAATTTAACCGTAATTTAACTTTACATTTAACTTAGTACGAGTTCAATACACATGAAGGCATTAGAGCGTTAATCCACAACTTTAATTTAATTTTACTATAATTTTAACTTCCATTGCCCTAAAAATTTCTTAAAGCAAAATTAAAGTTAAATTAAGGTTAAATTAAATTTGAAGTGGTCTGCATAAATCCACCTTTAGTAGGATTTCTCTCTTTAAAGGTAACAAAAATATTATTTTCTCAAACTTGTTCCATATATGAATATTGTTATGATTGAAATACAATCTTTTATAATTATTATTTATTGACAAATGTCTGACATAATTCCAACTAACTATTAACAAAACATATAATACTGGTACCAGATATAACTGGTTCTAACCTGCATCACATCTCCCCTTTTACTTCTTTCTTTCTTCTCCCCTTTTAAAATACCTTTTACCCATCTAAGCTTTACGAATAAAACGTCTGTTTCTTGTATAAACTTTTCCACTTGACGTTTTAATGGTATAATTTCTTTTGTTTCCTACTTCTGTAACTATTCCTAAATTATTCCATCTTTTAGTTCTTGGGTCTTGTAACCACACATTTGTTCCTACTGGGATCGGTTGAAGATCTTTAGCATTTTGGTTATAAGTTTGTTTTGTTTTTGTATTTTCCATTGCTCTGTGATCAATTAATGTTGCAAAGTCTCGCCATTTTTTAGAAAATACTCTAAAATTTATTGGGACAAGTGATCTTGTAGGCTGGCCATACAATATCTGCGCTGGTGAAACTCCATCATTTTTAGGAGTATTTCTCCATTCTAGAAGCCCGGCAAAAAATTTGTCCTCATTTAAATTACCTTCATTCGTGCATTTTAAAATCAGACTTTTCATTGCTTTCACTGCAGCCTCTGCGTGCCCATTGCTTTGAGCATAATAAGGTGTGGAAGGACTAAATAAAACGTTCCATGCTTTTAAAAACGACTTCGTTTCTTGTGATGAAAATTGTGGACCATTATCAGATCGAAACCTTACTGGAACCCCTGTATCTGCAAAAATTCTTCTTAAACAAGTGTTTACTTGAGAAGAGTTCGGATCTCTATTGCCGAACTGACAAACAATTGGCCATCCAGATAATCGATCTACGTAAACCATAAAGTGTTTTCCAGCGCAAGAGAATAGATCAGCTGATACATCTTCAAATGGCCTGGAAGGAGGAGGGTCACACATCAGAGTTTCCTTTGAAAGCGATGGCCTTATCTGTTGACATAATTGACAAGTGTCTATTTTGTTCTTTATGTCACTGTTCATACCTGGCCAATAAACAGTTTGTCTTGCTCGTCGCTTTGTCCGTTCTATGCCTTGATGGGAGCTATGAAGTCTTTCAAGAATAGATTTTCTTGCATTTTTTGGAATAACAATTTGGCACCCTTTCATTATTATACCATCTTCATAACTAAGTTCATTTCTTACACCCCAATACTGCAATAATTCGGTTTTTAAATGTTTTCGGTCCAAAGGAAACCCGCTTTTTATTTGATCGATAAGTAACTGGTATTCAGCATTTTCTTGACCATAATCACGTAGCTGTATGAGAAAAAGATCTTCTAAATGTGCCGTTTTATATGTGTCTTCTGTATTGTCAGCTATCGACACCTGTTGAATAATGAAAGATTTCATATGACAATTAGCTTCCTCTCCTAATAAATCTTCTTCATTTGGAAATGATATTGGGAATCGTGACAGTGCATCTGGAGCAAAATTTTCAGTCCCTTTTTTCCATTGCGCCTTGAAACAGAATCCAGTTAATTTTTGTTTTAACCTCTGAATTCTTGGATTTTCTATGTTATCCACCGAATAATCATTTAAAATTGGAATTAAAGGTTTATGATCTGTGATAACAGTAAAATGATTTAAACCTAGTAGATATAATTTACATTTTGTCACAGCCCAAGTTATACCTAATAATTCAATTTCAATCATGGAATATCTTGTTTCCGTTTCCGATAAAAAACGTGATCCACACTGTATTAACTTCCATGTATTATCATGTTTTTGCAGCAAAACATAGCCTAACCCGTTTAATCGGGAAGCATCGGTATGAAGAGCTATTTCCTTATTAGGATCAAAGTGTGTCAGGACAGGCGGTTGCGTAAGTGCTTGTTTTATATCCATAAATGATTTGTCGTGAATTTGGCTCCACAAAAATTGATTTTTTACTTTAAGTAAACTTCTTAGTGGAATGGCTTTTGAACTTACTTCTGCTGAAAAATATCCTAATTGGTTTACCAATCCCATAAATGATCTCAATTCAGTTAAATTTCCTGGAGTTCTAAATTTTTGTATAGCACTTATTTTGCCTGGATCTGCTTTAATACCATCTTGTCCTACAATATAGCCAACATATAAAACTTCTTTTTTCGCGAAAATAAATTTAGTCTTGTTTAAAGAAATATTTTTGCTTCTACAGCGATCCAAAAGTTTTACAGTTCTTTCATAGTGACTTTGAAATGACTCGTCATGTATCAATATATCATCCACCACTTTTTCTATATTACCTATGTCCAAAATGGCTTCATCACCTCTTCGGCAAAACTCGTCTCCCGAACATACCAGTCCCATTGGCGCTCTGAGAAATAAATATCTTCCCCAAGGAGTAAGAAATGTCGTGAGTTCTTGGCTTACTTTATCTAGTGGAAGTTGCCAATATCCGCTGGTTGCATCTAAACTTGAAAAATATTTGGAGTTGCTATTAATATTAGAAACTGCATCCCACGGAGATTTAAATGGATGAACCGGTCTCTTAACATGTTGATTTAGTTTAGTAAAGTCAACACATATTCCTATCTTACCATTTGGTTTCTGTACTACCACTAATGGACTAACAAAATCGGTTGGACCCTCTTCCACTGGTTTAATTACGCCTTTTCGAACCATTTCATCAAGTTCCTGTTTCACCTTTTCTCTCCATGCAAAGGGTGTCTTCCTGGGACAGGTAATTGCAAAAGGTGTAGCATTAGTTTTAAGGTAAATATGAACTGGTGGACCATCCATTGGTTTTAATATTTCTGAGTTGAATACATCTTCATATTCTTCAATTAGTTTCTGTCTAATCTGCTCACATTGTTCTTCTGTTGGGTCTTCAGGTATTTCTGAAATTTTCAGCATACATATTTTTAATGGCTTTGGAAATGCCTTGTGTAACATTTTTAGCTTAATCATGACGTTTCGATCAATAAGGAGTTCTGCAATTCCATGACATATAAATATACGTATACTAGTAGTTACATTTTCATAGGTTATTTTGCAGTCTACATAGCCATAAACGTATATTTTTGAGGAATTTGCTGACTCTAATCTTAAATTAGAGGGTTGAATATTTTCTTTTTGAATTGAAAGCTTATTTAAAAATTCTTTACCTGCTACTGATACTTCAGCACCTGTATCTGGAATAGCATTTAACCATACAGAAGAATCACGTTCGTCTGATTTATACCAAATTTTTACATGGATTTGGCGTCCGTTCGAAGAATTTGAAATTTCACCTACAGTGCTGATTTTTAATGTACCAATTTTTTTTAATACATCTTCATTTTGCTGAACGTCTACATTCTGTATAGATTTTGTTCTGCAAAGTTGTGTAAAATGTCCTTTTATTTTGCATTTTTTACAGTAAAAGTTTTTTGCAGGACACTCACCTAATGATTTATGCCAATTATTGTTGCATCTTGGACATTTTTTACTTATTGGTTTACTTATTTTTAGTATTTGTGCACATTGTCCATTTTCTTCTTTTGTTGCGGCTTCTTCTGCTTCACATATTTGAATAACTTCATCAATACCCATGGCTTCAGATAACGTTCGACATTTCTTCCTTATACTAGGATCAACCAGAGCTTCAATAACATGATCTGTTAGGCATCGATTAAAACAATGTGTACAAGGATCAGTAAGTTGAAAAAGCTTAAGTTTTTCTCTGTAAAAATTCATAAAAGATTCACCTTCTTCTTGTTTCCGTTGTATAAACTGGCTTCGACGCATGCGTCCATTCTCCTTTTTCTTATAATAATTTTCCAATTTATCCAAAACAAAATTTGCTGTTACATCGATTATATTTGGAATGTTTAGTACAAGTCTGATGATGTCACATACTTCTTGTGTGAAAAATGTGTACAAAAGAGCAGTTACCTGACCTGCAGAGTCTAAATTTAAACCTTGGAGCATAAAAAAATTTTCAAATTTATTTCTCCAGTCCTTAATTTGGCCTAAATTTATATTTTCTACCAGTTTCTCTGGCCCTGGAACACCATTGGGAATATGTAGTCCTTGTGAAATATTTAACGATTTATTTTTCATTTGATATTCATCAGGAACACTCTCTTTTTCCACTGGTTTGTCATTACTATTTTTATTCTCAAACACACCTAACAGTATATTCTTTAAATCTGCCAACTGCACGGAAAAGTTTTCTTCTAGACTTCTTAGAGCATCTCCAGTTCTATCTTCCAATTCCTTTAAACTATTTTGTGTTTCTACAATAGTATTTTTTAACGGTAAAATTTCGTCTTCCTGACTGGAATTCTCCAACGTTTTAGCCGTCTTTTTTGATTTAGGCATTCTTACTGATTTTATTACTTAATTTATTGGATTTAATATACCGACTGCGCCATGTTATGATTGAAATACAATCTTTTATAATTATTATTTATTGACAAATGTCTGACATAATTCCAACTAACTATTAACAAAACATATAATACTGGTACCAGATATAACTGGTTCTAACCTGCATCACAAATATGGTAGAGAGACTTGGCAAGGCCACAGCCAGTACTGACGTCAAAACAAAAGTTTTTTTCTGTGACTGACGTTGTTCAATGTTTTTTATATGGTGTAGTTATTCCCAGTGGTGCGCAGCGACTAAAAAATTTTTTTTGAGGGCAGATATCTACCTTTTTGTATCGTGAAGTGCCATTTATGAATATTTTTATTCAGTCTGAATTCATATCAGGATTTACCGGTTTCAATATATGCAGTGAATTTCATAACACCCTGTATATACAAATTAGAGAACACGAACCTGTCGACAAGAAGTACGTAGGTATACCTCGTTTCATTTATTTTTCGCGATGTTTGTACAGTTTCAAGTATAGTACTAATTTTCGGTACTTATCCGAATGCGCAAGATAACTAGGCAGTACTCAGGGAGCACTTTAAAATTAAGCATTTTAAATTATTATGCTGATTATCTAATTAAAGTTGTAGCTAAACGCCACAAATGGTCGCTGTTGTAGAATAATCTTTCTAAAAACATCTATTGGAAATAAAACGTACAAGTACCAACCTTATTGAAGGTATATGAGCATTTATTGTATATATTTCAAGATTTAAACATAAAAGCATTTCACATTCAATAAAATGTATGAAAACAGTAACAAAAATAAAAATATTATAATATAAAAGAAAATAAAAACATGTATCTCACACAAGGCACATGGTTAAGCACGGACGGGCGTTTTGCAGCATTTTTATAGATATAACTTAATTATAAAATTATTATATTTCTTGAGGTATATATTATGATCTAGAGAGCTCTAAGGCTGCCGAAGTACTCATGCTAGTCATTCTTTTTGAAGTATTAATCTCGTATTTCTGGTTGCAGATCAAACCATGCATTGTAAGGTTGTGTCAGATTCAGATCCTCCAAAGAAATGATCACCTAAAAATATTGGTTAATTTAAATTTAATGGTGGTCAAGAATATATGAGTATAATTAAAAAGCTTTTTTGTAGTAATTTAATCTCCGACGCCCTTTGCCATACTCCAAGGGAGTCTTTAATTAACAAATAAATCCAATTGCTGAAGGTGTATCCAGACATGTAACAAAGGCCCGTCGCTAACCCCGTCGCGAACGCCGCCGCGAACAATTTGATATTAGTGTTGTTACGCGATGTTGATAAGGCATGCCGTCTACACACATATTCGCGGCGGCGTTTGCGACGGGATTCGCGACGGGCTTTTGTTACATATCTGGTCATACCTTTAGACACCATCTTAAAAGGCGTCTAGATCCCCTAGAAAACGTTTTCAGACCCATGTTCATATTACCTTTTATTCTTATTCTTTTTGATACATACATCGTGTCTGAAAATATTCTCCAGAAATGAACAACTTTGTTATAAATTTTACAAAAAAAAATGTAAGAACTTGAAATTTTTCACATAAGTTTCTTACATAACGTAGGAACCTACTGAGGAAGGGTTTTTTTCAGACTTCAACCCCTAATTACCCCCTTAGGGGTCCAAACTTTGTATGGAGAAAAATAGATGATTCTATTAACCTGAAACGTCATAGAACTACAGTGTTTTACAGTTTTTAATAAATCAACTGCTAAGGGGGTTCAAAGATGGTAATGGAGTAAAATTGTTATATCGCGGACGAAGTCGCGGGCGAAAGCTAGTTCTTTATAAAAAGTCCTGCTTTTTGAAAGTAAACATAATTAAACTTGATGTAACATATACATAGGGGCCAAAAATGGAGCAGTACCCCAAGAGAAAAGTACTCTTTTTTTTTCAGAGGAAAATGTAAAGACTGTTACTTAGAGTCATGTTATACTGCATCAGTAGAAATCTGAATACAAAACAAATTTTAATGTGACACCCACGCACATTATAAATTTTGTTACACAATAAAGTCTTTACTTATACTTTCTGCTTAAATTGATGATAAAATTTGTGTCAAACAGCTCTAAGAATTACAAATTATGTCCAAGTTGAGACACATGCTTTCATATTAAAAAAACATTTCTAAAGATAATTATTTAAATAAAAAATTACAACTATAGTAACACAGAGATTAATAAACAAAAATATTACCAATTTTTCAATAATAAGTGATAAAAGCTTACTAGTTTAAAAATGAAAATATAATATTATTGGAGTATTGGAGGTTGGGAGTGGAAGGGAAAACATCTGCAGGCAATTTGCTCCATAATCTGGAGACCCTAGGTATGAACGAGCAAGAGGTGAGCTGTTCTGGGCTTTTGTAGCTGGACGGTAAAGCGATGCATACGTAACGCGCCTCCTGTTGTTCTGTTTGGAACAGTCAAGGGGGGAATTATAGCGGCTACTCTTTCAGAGGAAAATCCGTGGAAGTATTGGTAGAAAAGGGACAAATCCCCAACATCGCGGCGATGAGCGAGAGAAGGGAGTTTTCTTGTGAGGACTGGGTCATTCATGAGTCGAATGGCTCTCCTTTGGATATAATCAAGGATGTTGAGTGTCGAAGGTGATGCCGCTGCCCAGATATTTGAACAGTACTCCAGGCTAGGTCTTATTTGGGAAACATAGAGAGTATGTATGTTGGAAGGGAAGAAGTAGTTTCTAGCTCGAAAGAAAAAACCAAGTTTTCTAGCTGCAGATGTGGCTATTGAAGTAATGGGTTTGTGCTAGCTGAAATCTTGTTCAAAAGTGATGCCCACACGATTGAACATTTCATTGTTCTGTAGGGCTTGGCCATTCATGTAGATGGAGTAAGTGTTGCCGGATTTTTTGCATGACAGAGAGCAAAACTGGGGTTTGGAGGCGTTGAACTGAACAGGGTTCTTGGCACCCCAGTTTAAAATTAATTGACGATCTTGGGAAAGGGACCGGTGCATAGATCTGCGTCTATTATCCAGCTCTTAATTCAAGACTTGTCTGGAAATATGAATGTTGGAGTGAAGAGTACTATTCTCAGCATAACTGTGGATTTGGTTGGTGGTTGAAGAGAGCAGGTCATTAATGTGAAGGGGAAATAGAGTTTGTGGCAGGACTGAACCTTGGGATACGCCAGAATTGGTAGGATAAAAGTTAGATGAGTGACCGTCCACCACGACAGATATGCTCCAGTTAGAGAGAAAGCTGTCGATACAGGTACATAGTTTAGGAAGAAGAGCGTAAGAATGTAGTTTGTTGAGGAGTGCGGCAAAGGAATTGGAGATATCAAGAGCAATAATCTGGGATTTGCCATGGAATTCTAGAGATTTGTTCCAGTTGTGACAAAGGAAAGGAGATCAGCTGTGGATCTTTGGTGACAAAATCTATGCTGTCCCTCATGGATGATTTTGTGTTTTTCTAAATATTTTAGAATTTGCAAGTTGATCACTTTCTCCATAACTTTGCTGACAACGGAGAGAAGAGAGATAGGTCTGTAGTGGGATGAAACGGGCATGGAACCTTTCTTCAGGAAAGGCTGCACACGAGCAGTCTTCCAGCTGCCTGGGATGTCATTGGAGACCTAGAAAAGATGAGTTAAGATGGGCGCACGTTCTAAAGCGCATTTTTGTAGAACAATTGCTGCTGGTATGCCATCCTGACCGGAGGATTTTTGGTATCAAGGGATAGAAGAATTTTTTGAACTTGTTTGACCTTAAGTATTATTTCGGGCATTTTGTGGGGTACACCCGTAGCGGCTGGGTTTGATTGGGTTTGAGGTAAATAGTTCAGCTTTCCCTTTAGAGGTGGAGATAATTTCGTTGTCAGAAGTCAGGGGCGGAAAACTGCTTCTACAAAAGTTTTGACTAATATTTTTGGCGAGTGACCAGAAAGATTTGCTGCGGTTGGAACAGGAAAGCACTTTATCTTTTATGCAGTTGTTAAAAACATTTTTGGACTGTAACATAGTTTGATTGTATGGATTTCTTGCCTCGGTAAAAAGTTGACAATTTTCGGGCGCAGGATTTTGAAGATGCCTTTTGTGACCATGGATTTTTTTGAGCCTGGCTTTATCACAGGCCTTGAAGAACCAGGGCTTTTGATGATGCAGTTTAGGTTTCTTACGGGTATGTGGAATGAAATGTTCAATACCTGCTTGAATGACATCTGTGATATGAGAGCAAATTTCAGAGGAATCGGGAGTGGAAAAACAGATAGGGTTCCAAGGAAAAGCGGAGAAGAAGTTTCGAAGACCATCCCAGTCGACAGAATTGTAGGGCCAGGTCGTGCGTTCCGGAATGATTTCAAAGAACTCGGGTTGTATGGGACAAGAGACGGCAATAAGGCCGTGATCTGAACTACTAAGAGGAACGCTTACAGATGTTAGGTATGACTCAGGATGGGTAGTAAGGAAAGTGTCCAGTGGGTTTTGATTATGGTTAGGAACGCGGGGAAAGTATGTTGGCTGATTAAATTGGTAAGCGAGTTGCTGATTGCAAAGTATTCTGCCGCTCTGCCTGCTGGGTCGGTTTTTGTGGATCCTGGCCATTCCTGGCTATAAAATCGCCTAGGACGATAACTTCGGCCGAAGGAAATTCAGAGATACGATGTTCAATTTTTGCCGAGAGAAAGTCTAAGAACTCGCTGTAGGAGTTGTCTGATGAGGAGCGGTGAATGCAACAGATAAATTTAGTGGAAGATTTAAGGGTAAGTTTTACTCATAGAACATCGGGCTGGCCTGATTTTCGGTATTCGTAAACTTTTTGCCTTTTCTAGTGGAGGATATCACGTACATTTTACTATACGACTCTTTAAACCCTAAATCTGAGGAACAATGACAGACGTTCGCAAACATGCTAAAAACCTCTGTTCTTTGCGAATGCTTATCTTGCGGAGACACACTTTAAAAAACGTCATCTGTCAACGTTCATAAATGTTTGAGCAACTGATTTTGGTGTATGCGCTGCTTTGAGAATCTGGTCTTAATCACTAATATCAGAATCTGGCTGGTGAACCCCGTTACGCATCTACAGTGTCTCCAAAAAATTTGCAACAAATTTGAAATTATTTTAATCATGATTTTATCAAAATGTAAGTAACTACGAAAAGTTGGTTTATACCTAAAATCAAAGTTAACGATTATCAGAATTGTAAAAACTCAAGTAACATACAGGGAAAAGCAAAAATTTAAAAATCGCTGAAGGGTGAAGTAGTTTTTTTTTTAGATAGGAGGTGTAAATTCATATTTGAGCACAACTCCTAATTCTAAACTTTTCCTAATAATATTTTGCCGTATTTTCAAAAATAAGGGTCCTTTAACTCCTGAGAGATTTTCATATTTTTGTTTCTATCCTGCATGCGACTTGACTTTTGCAATTCTGGTAACGGGTCATTTTATTTTTAGGTATGCATCAACTTTCCCTAATAGTGTCATTTCTATAAACTCCTGAATCAAATAATTTTATATTTGTTGCAAACTTATTTTATCACACTGTAGATGCGCAACGAGGCTCGGCAGTATTAATATTATTTTCACAGAAAGCAGAACTTCTGATAAGGGGTATCTGTTTTTCATAAAATTAAGATTAAAAAGTTTTTTGTAGTTAACATTTGGGGTACGCTGCATATCCCTAAATTTTTCTGATGCTATTTCAGAACACCCTCTGTATTTGATGCTAAATTATTAAAACAAGCTTAATGCATGGTATTTTATGAATTTGTTATAAGTTTTAATCTTAAAATAAGTCTAGCTGAAAATGGATTTTCCGTGTATTTCCTCGGGCGAAAGTTATTAAAAGCAATATAAACTTACTTGTCCTAACACATTGCTACTAGAATAAAACAGTTGTTTTTGAGTCCCCACTGTTACTTCTAACTGTTTTTTAGATATTTCTGCTTGATTGGTGACGTACTCAAACGTTTCGTCAAAAACTGGGTTACAGTTATCTTTAATGACCTAAAAATCAATGTACTATATTTCACTGAAAAATACACTGTTGCCCAGTGGCGTATGGTGAAATTTCACAGTTGTATATCTCTGTTCCTACGTACAGAACCCGTACCAAATTTAGGGATTTTAATAGTGAGCGCACTGGGAATGTTTTTGTCAAGAAAAAAAAACATTTTGTAATTTGCGAAAAAAAATTGAATTTTTGCTGGCCTCCCTCCCTGCGAAAAAAATGAAGGCGTTTAGGTATTTTATTTATTATTTTTTCTAAACGAATTTTACATCATTTTCTCGGGAATTTTTAAATTTTAAGAGAAAAAAATGTGTGACTAGTCATTTGAATTTTTTAAACTTAAAATATAATTAAAAAATATCAAATGACTATAACTGTCTACTAACACGTTTTTTTCTCTTAAAATTTAAAAATTCTCGACAAAATGATGTAAAATTTGTTTAGAAAAAATAATAAATAAAATACCTAAACGCCTTCATTTTTTTCCCAGAAGTGCCAAGCAAAAATTCAACTTTTTTTCGCAAATTAGGAGATGTTTTTGTTTTACCAAAACATTCCCAGTGGACTTACTATTAAAACCTCTAAATTTGGTACGGGTCCTGTACGTAGGAACAGAGATATACAACTTTGAAATTTCACCATACGCCACTGCTGTTGCTTGCTTTCTAATCCGGTAAACGTCTTAACAAATATCATAGACTAAATAATACATAGATGAACACTGACGTGCACCAAACAAATTAACAATTTTTATATCATAAAAAATTAAAAATATACTTGTATACCTGAGTTTTCCTTTTACTTTCTTTTGACCTCTCTGGTAGCAAATAAAGTTTAACATATGGATCTGGAATATTTGATGGATCCTTAAGTGGAATATTACTAAAAAATAATAAAATAAATGTACTGTAATGTATTAATCACAGTTAATTTTTTGAAAAAAAAAAAAGAAAATACATCTCTTTACAAAGTACTTACGCAATTTTATGGATGACTACTATAAGACGTTGCCTCTGAACACTGTAAGTCAATGTAAGTTGTATTCTGCCTAAACCGGCTTCACCAGCAGATCTAAAATAAAAAATAAAGGTAGGGGAGAATGGGCTAAATACGGTCAGTGGGTAAAACTGGACACCGCTCTTTTGGCATTGTTCCACATTCGGCGCCACCCCGAGATATGCACGCTAAGTATGGTGCAGATTTTTATTGTGGAAGGTTGCGCGCATGCTTCGAGATAAGTGGCGATAAAATATTCGTACCTGTTTTCCCCCACTATTTTAAATTTTGTTTGCTGTATTGGATCTTTAAAAATAAGAGTTTAGTAGTGATATATTTTTTTGATTGTTATTTGAATAAAAATAATGTGGTGTACCGTTGTTTTAACATGCAAAGGATTGGACTTATTTTACGATTTTTTTTATCTTCTGACAGCCCACGGAGACCGAGGTCAAAGTACTATGTACCGTGGGTGTACTGGGGAATCGACTCGCACATCCAGAGCTGGAAATATCCGGTGGGATTTCACCAGCCCTTTTAAGAGGATGTGTGGGGTGGTACCACATCGGTCGAGGACGAATTCCTCTACCACCTTCCGAAGTGTTTTGGGGTAATTTCGTACGCAGCGCGTGGTTATGTACGGATGTCCACATTTACCCTTAACGTGGTTTATTACTGGCAATTTTCTTATTTCAGATGCCTCGAAAGTATATCAAGAAAAGGCAAAAGACATATACTATCGGACAGTTAAAAGAAGCAAATTAAATATGCAAAAATTGAGAATAAATTCTCTAACCACCTGAAAATTCCTTATACAATAAGGATTTCAACAAATAATGGCAAAACAGCTATTCTCCGGGCTATATGCCCCTCCGAGCGCTGAATTACATGCCAAATTTTCATTCATACGTTTGAAGCAAATTAAGTTTATTAAAGAAAAAAAAAACATCTATCGACAGGCACAAGAAAAACTGTATATTCCAAAAGCAACCCTTTTTGATCAAGTTCCTAAAGAAAATGTTACCGAGCCAAAGCAAGGAGTTTAGCCTTTACAGAAAACCAAGAAAAGTGAGTGGAAAACTACATAATACAGTGTTGTCGCGTTTTTTTAAGGGATCGCCTTACCTTCGACAAGAAAACTAGCTTTTGATGATGCTGCTCAAAATCAACTAAAGCATAACTTTAACAAGGAACAACAACCCAAGCAAAATGGCTGGAATCGACTGGTACTACAGTTTTATATGACCAGGTATCCCGCCATATCTTTAAGACGTTCAGAAGCTACCTCCATAAATCTCATGACTGCTTTCAAAAAAGGAGAAACGGAAATATTTTTCGCAAACTTAAAAAAATTAATGCAGTAAGTACGGGTATAAATTGGGACCATATTTCATTTTTAATTTAGATGAGACTGGGGTAACTAATGTTCAGAGAAATTCTAGAGTACCAAACAAGTAAGAAAATGTACAAGCGCTAACCGAGGTTCTGTTCCGACTATTGTTAATGCACTTAGTGAATTTTTCATTTATAGACGTAAAAGGATGAATTTGCAACTTATGAAAGACTGCAACAAAAATATGATAGCAACAATTTTCGATTCAGGCTGGATTACAGAAAAAAGTCTTTGCTGATTGGCTGCATTATTTTAAAGACTGCGTAAAACCAACTCTATCTATCTCTCTCCCTCTCTTGAATTCCCTTTGTTACTTATCCTCGACAACCAATAAAGTTATATAAGCTTAGAAGCTTATACGTGTTGTCGACGAAATGGTATTCATCTTCTATTACTTCCTCCCCATACATCACATCGAATGCATCCTCTAGATTTGATCTCTTATGGTCCATTAAAAAATGCTTAAACAAGACATTTAAAATTTAGATGTTCAATAGTACTGGTCAAAAGATCACATTATTTGAAGTTGTAAGCCTTTTTACGAAAGCATTCACCAGGACTGCAAACACTTAAAAGGCAGTATCAGCCTGATGTTAATGAATTACTTGCAGAGTCAAAATTTTCTGGATCAGACCAACCATTACCGTGCAAATCTATCAGTTACAACAGTGACGTCACACTGAGGCAAATAGTTGAATTTACAGAACCAACGCCTCCTGGACCTAGACAACTGCAAGCCTCTGATCAAGAAGCAATGAATCACAATGCTAAGCCACTCCATATGCAAGCTCATCCATAGCTAGGGTCTTCAGATCATGGAACAAATTGCCACTTTTCTCGCTAATTCATACCTAGGGTCTCATGGAACAAATTTCCTTCCCCTCCCAAGAGCGATCCTTTAAATCCCGTGTCAGTAGATTACATTTTCCCTCTTTAGACGCCCACGGTACGTTACAATGTAATGTAGTTGCCTACCTACATTACATTTTGTTTGTTATGCCTAGACCGCTATATCAGTGCGCCCCATGCTTTTAAATTTAATTACCCATTTAAAGACCAAATGTTTTATAGCTGTACAAGTTATGGTATGGGTATGCATGTGTGCGGAGTAAAGGGAGGCGCATTTTGTTAGTTGCTTTACTTTTCGCACGCTGCGTGCACTGCATACCCCGGTTATAAAAGGAAAATGATTATTTTTAACTTGTTAGTGCGCTACTCATTAAAGCGTGTTTTAAACTATAATTTATTTTTAACTTTTTAGCGCGCTACTCATAAAACCGTGTTTTTTGAATTAGGTTTGGAACACACAGGAGGTCCCAAAAATAAAATTAATTTTTATTATCGACTTTAGACAAAAGTATATCTTTATAAAACTTTCTACACTGTAAAAAAGTGCATGGTTATTCAGAAACTTGATGTAGGACAATACAGGGTGGCTCAGAAAACTGAAAGTCACAATTTAAATTTAAATTTTTTAGCCACCCTGTATGTCCTAGATAAAATTTTTGAATAAGCATGTAGAACTTTTTATGAAGATCAAGATTAATTTTATTTTTGGGACCTGCTGTATTTTCCAAACCTAATTCACTAACATAAAACAATTCACTGTGGTACATTTGCAGTGGCATTTTACCTTTGAATAACTATTTTAGAAACGATTTAGAAAATCTAATTTTGTTTAACAGATGCTAAAATTGTATTAATGGGGAGGGGGGAATAACAAGGAGCGGCAGAGAATTTCTCCAAAATATTAACTAATATATCATTTTCGGGGTTATTGAGGTCAGAAAATCTAATTTTGTCTAATCGAAATTAAAAAAGAATTAATAGGGTGGGAGGGGAACAAATGGCGATTGGCAATTTCTCCAGAAATATTAACTAACATGTCATTTTCGAGGTTATTAAAGTAAGGAAATTAATTTTGTATAACCGATGTTAAAAAGGGAGGGGGGATAAAGTGGAACGAGTGCCAATTTCTCCAAAAATTTTAACTAATGGGTCCTTTTCGGGTTTATTGAGGTCAGAAAAGCTAAGTTCATGTAACGGATGTAAAAAAAATTAGGGCGTAGAAGGGGGGCAAAAAGAGCGGGTGAAAAATTCTTTAAAAATGTTAACTATGTCATTTTCGGGGCTACTGAAGTCTGAAAATCTAATATTGCACGAACATTACAAATTTAAAGAAGGGGGCGATCAGATGAAGGGTGAGGGAGACTAGGTGAACTAAAAATAAAGACTTTTTTTTCAAAAAAATTAACCAACTTCACAAAAGAAAAAGCATAAAAAGTATGAAACAATATGTTTACGTATTTATAACTGTGGTTAATGGCAAACTTAATTTTGTTTAAAGTTTGGTAACTGACTTTGAATCGAAATTCTAAATTTTGAAGTCGGCGCAATTTCACAGTATAAGGATCCGTAATTCATAAACAGTTACTAACGAGTTGCGCTTACTTAAGGTCAAACGCAATTAAGCTGTATATTAGGCTCAGTAATAAATACCTAAAAATATTACTCTTTATTAACAATTTATTAATGTATTATCATTAAGGATTCCTATTATACTTTAAAATTGCACAGAATTCACAGTTTAGAACTTCGGTGTACAAGTTACCTAACTTTGAATCAAATTAAGTTTACCATTAACAGTTATAAATACGAAAAAAAAAATATTTCACACCTTTTAGTGCTTTTTCTCTTGTGAAGTTGAAGTTGATTAATCTTTTTGAAAAAAAAAATATATAGTGCAAGGTTATGTAATAGGTTTAAAATTAACATTACTTACGATGTTACACTTGTGGTCCTACGAATTAAGTGCTCGTCAGGATTTGGCACAGACTGTAATGACGAACGTATAGGCTCGGCTACCGATTCTTCAATTAAACCTTGTACTGAATTTTGTTTGATTAGGGACGAATTTTCATTAAGTGTAGATTTTACAGACCCTACGGCAAAACTGAAGAGTTAATGAGTTATCAATTATTGTTATTAGAAATTCGAAACTGTTAGCTTATGTTAAATATGTTTTTATACTTTCAAGATCAAACAACGTTTAAAATTACCAGTTGAAGTAGCTGAAGCAGTAGAATCTGTTCTTTGAATACGAGCTGGTTGATCTCCTTGCATTGGTTCTTCTGGTTGGCTTGCTTTTAATATCTAACAGAACAAGCAAACCTTAGCTCATCTAATAAAAGTTAAGTTTCACGATATAAATTAAACTGATTTTTTAACTCAACCATCATATAATGGATTTATTTTAATTCATTTACAGGGGTACATAAAAAATTATTTCCTGGAATTCTTGAGCGAGAATTTCTTTACAAAAAATGCCTTATAAATAGGAAAGTTTAAATGGGCTTGCGAACTTAAAAAGCCAGGATGCATTCAAATATTTTGAATTCAAGAAGTATGCCTAGACCAAGTAAAAATGGCCGATCTTCCTTGTATTCCTTGTAGGGACTCATAGGAAGGTCATAATTACCTGACAGAAACTGTACATTTTTTACTACGTATTTGTTAAAAAAGGGACAACAGTTAAAATATTTGACTTACCCTTAGATGCATTGACAAAATAATTTTACTGTCTTGTTCAGATTTTGCCAATGAGAAAGGCTCCTTTCTAATTTCTAGATCCTTCTTATCCGACAGATTCATAATTTTAAACTTAAATTGCCCAATATCAGAGTTGGTCTTTTTGTCAATTATATTGATGTAAAGTGTATCATTTTCAGGATTTGCAACTAAAAATGTAAAACCTTGTTCCCATACTGGGTTAATAGTTCTCATTTTGTGTTCGGTCTCCTTAGTAGTACTTCCAACTCGCAAAGAGACATATGGGTCAGGTTTTGAAGATGTACGTGCTTGCTACAAAATATTTAAATTTATTTTACTACTTCCCAGAGCCTGTCATTGTAATAAAAAATTAAATTTGTGTTTTAAATTGTTTGGCTGAAACAAAAATTAACGAATGCAGAAACTTAGTTTGATTTAGTATAATACTTCCGCTTTTTAAGATACACGTGTGTAAAAATTAAAACCAAAACCACTACTAGGCTTTATAAGTATTATGCATATTTATCCACTTACCCGAAGATTTTTTGCCGAGTCGACAAAAATGGTAAGTAGAGCGGTGTTTAAAGTTGATACTTGCAACATTTGTGTTTCAGCTAATACCTTAAAAATTAAATTAACATTAGTTCTGCATTTCTTGAAAAACCTTCATCATCTTTGTTCCCTCGGATCTGTCTGACTATTATAATATACTAAAGACGAGATAACTGTCGTTCGAAGGCAGAGAATGAGAATTAAATTACAAAATAAGAATGAAACAAAAGTTACAAACCAAGAGCGTTTATTAAAAAAAGGTTCCAAAGGAAAAGGATTGATTGCAAGTACAAAATTTTCTTTTATATGAATCATCAAGTTTTTAAATGAACAGAAAAAACGAGACAACATACTGCCGCTGATGATGCTACATATGAGTCTCCCTATTTCCCAAGTGGCGGTGGTCCAATTTTTGCGATTTTGATTTAATACCAGGAACGTGTTTTGCAAAGTGGCCTCTATCTTATATTCAAATGGGTTATGTCAAACTCTACAAATAAGCCAGTGCGAGACTGCTAAAAAAAAGGTTGAATGAAATCAAGCGTCTGTGAAGGAAAGAGTCGGTTAACCAATTTTTCGATTACACTGCAACCAGAACAGATTTATTTTCATTCTTGTTTTTGATTTTTTTTGTAGAAAAATAGTAGCCTAACAACACCAAAAATAAAGTTTGATTTTCTTTTGTATTATGACCAATAAAATTTTTTTCTTGACTTTTGTTTAGTTTTACTACATTTGCTTATATCATATTGAGTTTATTTTGTATCCAGTATATTGAATAAAATAAAATAACTGAAAAGAAGGCTGAATAATCACTTAAAGAATCATTTTATTTACAACTTAACCACGAAATTTAAAAACTCATCTAAATGAAATTGCAATTTCTTAACACAAAAAGGTCATTATTATAAAATTATATTGAACTAAAGTGTTGGCGTTTATTTCGATTTTTCTAGGAACACAAATGTAAATTCATCATTTCCCAAATATTGAAACAAATGATCTTACACCACTCGAGAAATAAACAGCTCATATGATTATGTAATGAAACCATTTTTTTTTGTTTTTAACTCAAAACCATGACTTTACGTAATACTAGAGGCCCTAACACCCGTATTTAATGTTAACACTATCAGGCAGTTAATTTGACAGTCCAAATTTGAAGTGACAAATACATAACAAGTTGTTATCTTTCAGAAACAAGGTTGTTTACTATCGCTACCTAGGCCCCCATAGACGATGAGATCGGTATCGCTACATGTCGCGATACAAGTATATGAGATTTGTATCAAGTATGAACGTCTCCACACACATTGAGATGGAATCGTGAAACATCAGTAGATTGAAAAACGTGATTGAAATTACTAAATGTTTCGACGATGTCGCTATCCAAACCTGTGGTCGTGGCAGTTGCGGTGGAACAAGCACAATTTTTTAAGAAATTCCGGTCAGCATTAGTGTACCTTTCTTGGCACTTTGCCACTAATTCACTGGTAGCTAAATCTCTCTTTTGTTTATTTGTATAGTCTTTTGATGTGCAGTTCCACAAACAACTTACATATATATATATATATATATATATATATATATATATATATATATATATATATATATATATATATATATATATATATATATATATATATAGGAATTCTTTCCAAAATTCTCTCTCTGCGGCCGTCATCGTAAGAAATCCACCACGCCACGCTACTGTACATCCGATGGTTTACAATTTGGCATCGCGATACAAATTACATGCATTCGCACGTTGAAACTGTATCAGTCGCACGCGCGTGGTATCGCAGTTTCAGTTAGCGAAGCAGACAGTGATACCGAAGCTGTGATACTGATACAGCCCACGCACACGTTAATATTTGTATCGAGACTACGTATCATGCGACATGTAGCGATACCGATATCATCGTCTGTGAGTGCCTTAATCCATTCCTTTGTCATTTTATATATAAGTGATATTATATTATGTTAAATGGTATATAAACCATTGTTCTCTAAAGCTTAGCCAGTCTTAGTTCTCAGACCGTTAAATTGCAATGATAATTACGGAGGTAAGAACCTAAAACGAATCTATGGCTAAACGCAAAAAAAAATATCTATTTGATAAACGACAGAAACAACAATGATATTTTTTTGAATAGGTTAAGACATTTTCAACAAAAACTAAAAAAACTGGCAATCACATTGTAGTGGTTTTTGAAAATAAAGAAAGTACTTACTGTTTTTAAATCGTTGTAATCCTTACTTAGTTGAAGCCAAGTAAATCTTAAGTGTACCATTCCATGTTTAGCTTGTTCTAAAGTAATCCACTAAAAATAAATAATTTTAAGATTTGTCGATATAAAATTTGCAGCAAACAAGAGAAATTCGGTGCAAATGAATTCATATCTGCAACTAAACAATATTATGTGCACATTGTCGGTTTAGACGAATGGAGATAAAGATTTCTTAAAACTCTTTGCATGTACCAGAAAACTTGTTCTACTATCTCATCCTCTATATCCGAATAGGATAATACACGTCCTTTTTAAACGGGATATAATTTTTTTTTATTTCAATGATGGTACGGTATGGTTACGTCAAAAAAAGTCTTGATTAATATACTAAATTAAAATATAGAAATAACTAGAATAAAATTAAATAGTACGTTAAAGTATCACTTACAGTATTCTCACTTCCCTTGGCGACGATATTTGATATTTCAATGGTTGCCCTAAAAAATGTTTATTATGTACAATAATACTAAAGAATCGGAGACATTCTTGTTAAGTATCTGTAACTTATTTTTTCCATTTATGATACTTGTTGCAAACTGTCAGTGCATATAGAACAAACTTCTGCATCATCGAGAACTGAAACCAACTAAAGTGAATACACTCGACCTAGCCCTATCAAAAGTGGAAAAACAAGATAAACCAAGGAATATAAATATGGTCGTTTTATTGATATTTGTTAACTAGGAATATATCAAGCTTGTTAGCATATAAAAATTTGCTTTGAATAAAATTTAAGAACTACATATTCAGATTTTATTTATTTTGCAATTTTCTTTTTTAAAAAGATGTCTCTACAACTTTAGGGAATGATATTCCCAGTAGGTTTTCCCTTTCTGTGTTCTATCGTTTCTATAATAAGAAGATGTATGTGTTCTGGTAACCTTTGAAAAAGAGAAATTTAATCGAGTCGACTGACTGGGACTAAAATATAGAGACTTGACCAGACATAATATAAATAGACTAGAAACAGGTGCATTCGCTGTAGTTGCTTTGGGACGCTTGATGACTTTATTAAATACTGAGGTCAAAATAAAAAATATATATATATATATATATATATATATATATATATATATATATATATATATATATATATATATATATATTCAGGATTTAAAAGAAACTTACTAACAAAAAAAATTGCACAAATATCAAACAGTAGAATATGTAATTAGTGTTCTATTTACCAAAACCAGCTAAAATTATTACTAAGTTGTTAGAATATTCTTGTTATCATTAAGCATCAACTAAAAATGTATTAAATCATTGAACTAAGGCCTACTTAGGAGTGAATTAATTAAATCAAAATACTAGGAGTTCAAATTTCTGAAATTTCTTAGTCACTTGTGATATTTTTTAAGGCCTAACCCATATTTAGACAAGAGAATTAAACTGACAGCTTCTGAAGAACCCTTTTGTTCTATATGACACGGCTACATCAGATTTCCTTATACGATAAAAAGTTCTTTTTAAATTGAACCTGCAGCGGGTAGGTTAGTACACGCTTAAACCAAAAAAATCGTTTATCGATCACGATCTAAGTTCCAATTACCTAAGAAAGTCCATTAGAAAACGTGTAGACTGTGAAGTAGAGCTGCGATTTTTCACCACTACTGGTCACATAGTGGAACAAATTCGACGCTCAGCTTTGGGATCCAGTAAATGGTCATAAGATAAAGACAACTTTAAATCATGCCAAAGTGGCCTATTTTTAAGCTCATACGTCTAAAGTTTAGATATATAAAAAGTTTCAAATACTTAGAGGTATCCAGAAAATCCGAACATTAGCAATTTGAATTTTGGAGAGATGTGGCATTATTGAATATGGTGCATAAAAAAGACGTTAAAAAGATTACTAGTTTTTCTATGTCTACCAAACTCTTTCCATAATACCTCTAATTAACTCCTTTCACCACATTCCAAAAGCTTCTTATCTTTATAAACCCGTAAATCGGTAGTCGGTACAAAAGCGATATTTTCTCCTAGGACCTTAGATCAATATTTTTAAATTTAAATGTATTTAGGTTACTATTGGTCACTAACCATCACTAATGATTAAGGCATTGCATATCTGCCCCTTCAACTGCACACAACATAGGCAAATAATTTTTTTTAAGTAAATAGTTACTTTATAGTTAAAAAGAATATTGCTGCGTCATGCTGAATTTAAAATTTTGTTCACCTTTTATTCACGATACACAGCATGTATCATGGTTGGTGGCTTAATAGACTAACTTCTAAACCAAATAATACATTTACATTCTATGTTTTACAATTTTTATATCTTCTGATAGCCCACGAAGACCGAAGTCTAAGTAGCATGCACCGTGGGTGTACTGGGGAAGTCAGACTCACACTTCCAGAGCTGGAGTCATCCGCAGGAATTTCACCAGCCCTTTAAGAGGATGTGTGGGGTGGTACCACCTCGACCGAGGAAGGATTCCTCTACCAACTTCAATTTTTTCCGGTTTTACCAAAACTGTTTACGACTGGTATAAATTTAGATTTTCTAGTTGATCAGTTAGGTTTTGACAAGTTTGCGGCCGGTTATTGCTGATGTCATTATTGAAAACGTGTACCTATGTTCTTTTCAAACGACGGTTATCATAAAACTTGTTTCTAAAATGAATATATCTCTATTTTTGTGGATTAATTGTTAAATTAGACCGACATTAATAATATTGAATCCAGAATTTACATTTTAAAATTTAAACCCGAAAAGAATCCATATTAAGTAATAAATCCTACTTTATTTATCAGTAAGCCCCTTTAGAATTTGAAGCATTGTTCTTATTTATAACTTAGGTTTATAAATCTGACAAAAGAATTAGGGTTAAATATGTAGGATACAAGTTACCTCTCAAAAAACTATAATTCGAATTATTCTTGTATATAGGTAATAAAAAATGGCAAGAACAAAGTAATACGATTAAAGAAATACATATTTCTAAGCCATATAACAACGTCATATTTTTAATTTTCTTTCATTGATGGTTCAGAGCACAAGTAGACCAAGTCCATTTTTGCATATTTATTTATTTCTACATAATTCTGACATTAAAGTATTTTTTTAAGATAACAAGGGGACAAGTCCATATGTTAACAAATTAGTCATTTTTAAAAGCACTTAATTTGCAGTTGGCGCCCGTTTTCAATTGTTTTCAGAGCACAAGTAAATCAAGTCCATTGTTGCTAAGCTAAATGAATTTTATTTATTCAGCTTTTGACAGTTATTGTCACTATATATTTAGTTTTATTCTTTTATTGTCTTTGGTTTTATTTTTAAAATAATATAATCTATATACAATGAGCCGTCTGATGAAAATGGAAACTGTCAAAACTCACAATATGAAATACATACTGCACGTAGAAGAAAAAGGAAAGAATACATATATTATCTACATGGAAAAGAAACATTACAAAAACACGTCGAAATAGTGGTCAAAATACACACATTCTGTATTTTTGTGTTTTTATGTGATTATTTGTATTAATAAAATGTTAATTATAATTATGATATTATTGCTCTTTTGATTTTTCATACCGTCTGGGAACAAATATAAAATTTTTCGGAACACAAACGAACCAAGTCCAAATATTTATAATTTTTACTAAAAAATCATACTAAATTATTTCTATCGGCAATTCAGTCATGCTTAATGGTTAAGGTAATGTTTCGAAGGTGATTTTAACAACTAATATCTTTTTACAATTGTAGCCAGAATTGTTTACAAATTAATAACTTGAGGCACATTTTTCTTAAAATAACACAAAGTGGAATTGATCTACTTGTGCTCTAACCCTCCAAATGACGAAGGGGGCTGCTTTCAAAGACCAAGATTAGTCTTGTGAATAGCAGCATCTTTATTATGTCTACTACTACCACATCATTTTTAACTTTAAGACTGCTTTATAGACTAAATATTATTAGCCCAATATTTAGTAAATAAGCCCACGAAAAAATAACGTTAGGTAGAACAAAGCATAAAAGTCAAAGAATCAACTAAAATATTTAAAGAAACACGTACCTATTGAATTTTAAAATTATAAAGTGAAATCTAAAATAATACAGCTATATGACCAAAAAGAAAGAAAAACAACTGTATATTCTTGAAAATATAAAAAAAATTTCAATTAAAATGTCTCAGCGTTGCATTGTATTTATACAAGTTAAAACAGAGCTAACAGTTATTGTCAGTGTAATTAGAAATATTACAATTTTAAAAGAACTCAACTCAACTTATGAAGAGAGTGTTTTCCTCAGAAATACCTAATAAGAACACCACCATGATACGCCCTGTAAAAACAGCGAAAATAATCAATTAATAATTATTTTATATATACCTTCCTAATTCATCATCCCGAACTGTATCTTTATCAAACAAGCATATGAGGAATGCCCACTCGGTAGAAAGTTCTGTGTTGAAGAGAAACTGCACACAAAATGCCTTTTGTACAAGTTATTTTACGCCAAAGCTAAGACTAAAAGCACTTGCAAAAGCAGATAAGTAGTTGTTGCAATATGCAAAAATGTAAACATTATCATATTAATCACACAGGGCAGAAAAGCGTGGGTGTTCAGACATGACCAAAACATTTTTTATTCCTTTTTCTACATTAAAATAAACTTTTTGTGGCCACGACCGTACACTGAAGCAAAATTTACGAATTCCTTAAACTTTGACTAAAGTTAAGATTTATGAAAATCATCCCTATATTCCTGATGGGTACAAACAACGCAGCGTAATTAAAGCAACTGATTAAATAGGGGAAATATGCCTACTAGATGAAGTTGCACAGTTACTGTTTGTCCAACTTCACTTTCGCGCCGATTTTTGGGTGCATTAATTACGTGTGTTTAATAGCTTCTTTCCTTTGTTTTAATTCAGACTGATCAAAAGCAACAACTTTTGCGCCAAAAATGATTTTCAATTGGAAAAATTTGACAAGCAGATGTCAATAAAAATTACCGAATAGTAATTTTTTCTAACCTACTCTACTGTCTCATGTGAAAAACAACAAACAAAAAATACGGTGCTCCGGTGCAGATGGCAAGAATCCCCGTCTTGCACTCGGATTTTTATAGGCACCAGCATTCATGTCGATTAATAAAAAGTACCTTAGCTACACCCCTTTCCGAATTCTTTCCATGCACTTGTAAAGCCAGAGGCGACCGCAAGAAGTTAAGCCGACAAAGTTAGAGGATAAAATGATTTTAAACCGTTAGTTCGCACAGAGACAAATAAAAAAATTATTTTGTGCCAAGGCGGAAGTTGATGAATATATTTTTCTATCCATACTTTCGTAAAATTTTTTATATAACAATAATACCCTAGACTTACAGCTTAAAATTACCACAATTTAATGTTTATAGAGTTATATTTAAATAAATTTTTGTTCCATATTAAATCCTGTGGCAATGCCGTGATTACTATACCCATCGACTTACACCTTCAAATTATAATGAAATGATAGCTTGTACTCACCCTTAATAAAATTTACATTTGTGCCACCTTGAAGACTGAAACAGGCACAAAGCCTTTTATTTTTAAAAACAGTATGGAATCCTCGTCAGTACATACATACTCGTATATTCCTTGTATGCATTGGCGATCCAAATTAAAAACACTGCTCCCTCATCGGCCGATTTGGCAGCTACCATAGTGGGCAATGGTTTCGTTTCGTGTCTGTCTTCATCATTACTGGCGACTCAAATTAAGAACGTGGCGTCCTCTTCAGTTGATTTGCTAACTACCACTATAACAACGGGGAATGATTTAGTTTCGTCTTTGTCTTCATTATCATGTTATTTGGCATCTTTATCAATTTTGTCGTCTAGTGAGCCCTGCTTCCCTATTAAAAATCAGCTGATTGCAGCTGGATTGCTTAATTTGAGTCGCCATTTTCTTATTTGGTATTTTTTTTAGTTTTGTCTAGTGGGCCACTTTTCCCACTAAAAGTCAACTGTTTGTAGCCGTGATTTTTTAAGTTGTTGTTAGTTATTGCGAAGAAATCGAGTGCTGAAAAACATCTAATTATACGGCATAAAAAACTGTAAAAATGTAAATCTTGCACGATTATTAATTTTTCAAGATCGGTTTGCATTCACGTCGATCGCGGAAAATTTAAGAAAATTGTTAAAAGTTTCGATTCCATCATGATGCCTCTATGATGGATGTCCTTAAAACAAAAAATTTTGCGTACAATTTATGTCACTTCTATGTCGCAAAATGCTACGGAACGAATTTGCACAAAATTATTTTCTGAAGCCAGTGACAATAAAATAGAACCACTTTGGTTTAAAGGTGATCCAACACCACTTTTAATTGAAGATATAGATGATGTAGACGAAGAAGCACCTTAATTAATAATTTCATTATTTACTTTAATTTTTGTTCATAATATTTCATTCATGTTAGTGCAAAAAAATAAAATATACAATTACCCCATATTGTAATTCACCAATTAATAACTACGTTAGGATTTAAGTTTAACTGAATTTTATATTGATAATTTCTTTTATAGTTATTTTTAAGAATATACTTGTGTTTTAATATTTTGTAAAATATTTCAATAAATTCATAATATGACTTGTGGATTATGTTCTATTAATAATGAATATTATTTATTAAACATTTGTCCCTCATTTTATTCCCTAAGACCGATATAGGTTCATGATATTGGGAATTCTTTACTGTTTTTGAAAATAAAAAGCTTTGTGCCTGTTTTCTGACAGGCTTCGAGGTGGCACAAATGTATATTTTATTAGGGGTGAGTATAAGCTGTCATTTTATTATAATTTGAAGGTGTAAGTCGATGGGTATAGTAAACACTAAAAAAAATAAAAACAATTCGTTCCAAGGCATTGTCACAGGATTTATGAGGCGCAAAAATGTATTTCAATTAACTTTGTGGTAATTTTAAGCTATATGAATTATTCTTATGCAAAAAATTGTACGAATGTGGGGACAGAAAGTTATTCATCAACTTCCGCCTTGGCACAAAATGTTTTTTTTTATTTGTCTCTCTGTGAACTAACAGTTTAAAAACATTTTATTCTGTAACTTTGTCAGCTCAACTTCTTGGGGTCGCCTCCCGGACTATTATGAAATTATCTACGAAAAGTGAGTTCTTTTTGTAAAATATATAAATAATTTTATTTTAGCATAGAGTTACTTTAAACGATACGTCTGTCCTATACCGTCTCATTACCGGCTACTTTGGTGAATTGGCATAGAGAGTAAATTGCTTTGTTTGCCAAAATTCTTGTAAAAATAAAACTTTATTTATATTAAAAGTTTAACTTGGGCCTAAATTATCAGTTGTCTTTCAAGTAATCATTTTTACAAAAACCAATATATGTAAATAAATTGATACTACAAAACTAAGTTGTATCATTATTCTTAAACTAAACATTTCCATTAAAATTAGGAAAATTTTACCTATAATTAAAAGAATGCTGAAACGTAGCTGCAATGCATACAAAAATAGTAAAACAATAAAACTAATTTCTTTTTAAACTTTAAGGGAATACAAAAACAATAAAATTGGACACAACAACACACAAACTGCACACGAATCAGACCTTCCCAAATAATCATCATCAACCTGTCCGGGTATTTTCGGATCCCAGTCATAACATGAACATACGAGATATTCAGCTTCACTTGAAGTTACAGTTGCCTAAGTATTGTACAAACATATTTTTATCAGTATATGTGTGGCCATGGATAAATCAAAGTTTCAACAATACAGTATGTATAATAATTTTGTATGGGTTATGCTGTATCTACTTAAGAAATAATAAGAAAAGTATGTGCGTGCCGAAACATGCAAATATCATGCTCAGACTAGTGTTAAGTTGCCACCCCAGATGCATCACAAACGAGCAAAAAAATTGTCAATTAGTTAGAGAATAGTTACCTTTCTTTCGGCCAAAAATGAGTATAAACCTAGAGACCTCACTAAACTTAACCTACATAGCTCTACCCCTACAGTTCTTTAAATCTCATTTTACACATAACTTAAATTCATAATATAAATTTAAAAAAAAATCTTTTTTAAGCATGCAAAAAACTAAACCTTCGGTTCATTATGGGGTAACAATAAAAAAAGATTTGTGTTACCCGCTACATTATTATCTACTTAAAAAATATATATCTACTCGTATTTAGGAACTCAACGGTTCACTGAAACTATTACAACATGTAGTATTTATGCATCTATAAATGTAAATTTGATCGACAAGTTTATATGTATGAGTATGTAGTTCTTACCTTCCTAGACTTTCATCGTCCCCAGTATCATCTTTATCCCATAAATGAATGTATAGTTGTTGGCCATTTGATTCCAATATATTGAGCTATTGGTTATTTGCAAAACGAAATAAAATCAGCAAATTATACATACTTCAAGTTAAGGCAGTTACACCAAAACATATATGTATTTTTTCCGACAAAATTATACATACAGAAGAATATTTTATTACCATTTATTATTATTACAAAAAAACTGGTTATTATCTGAATTTTAGAAGTTGAATTAAGTAAATTTTGTATAACAACAGTTTTTAAAATCCTGCAAAATATGACTATGTATGTTTTGAGTTTTTTACACCACAGAATTTAAGGTTTATAAATTCTTACCTACTAAGTTTATATGCTCTCTTTTACAGGGTTTAGTGAAATCGTCTTTTTATATATAAAAACGCATGTATAAATAATAGTATAAGGGTTTTAGTTGCTCAATCAGACTTAGCTGTAAAACGGATTAAACAATTAAACCAGTCTTATACTAGCATTTCTACAAGCAATTCTTCGAACTTTTAACCTTGACACACCACAAAATTTAATAATTTATCAATATTGTAATATGGAGGATCTTCCGCGTATCGAGTATCAAGCGATTCTTTTTTATAACTTTCGCCGAATTTATTAACCCATGAATGCCATTAAGAGTTTGAAGCAGTTTTTGCCGAAAATTGTCTAGGCTTAAACACTATCAAGAGACTGTATTTTACTTTCAAAAGTGGTGATGTTAATCTAGAAAACGAAACAAAAAATTAATCTGTGGATACAGCAATAAGATAAAAGCGACCTATAACGTATGCACAGTCAGTTGACCAAGACTGTTCACATCCCAGTTGGTCAGATTTTGCATGAGCATGACCATTTGCATGTACGGAAAATTTGCACACTTTGGGTTCCCCATTTGGTGACAGAGTAACAATGTGCAGAGCTAGTAAATTGATGAGGAAAAATGACCAAAAACTATGAATGTAACCATCAGCATCTGTTGTACATATCTTCTATTATTACTGGCAATAAAAATTGACTATTATTATGTTATGCCAATAAAACACTATATGCAAACAACATCACAAACCCAAATATGTGTCTTTGAGAAGGAAAAAATCTTAAGTTTTTGAATACTTAAAAAATCTGCTTCCAAATTCACTTTTGTCTTCTTGGCATTTTTACTATAGCAATGCTGCAATTTTTTGCGCGACAGTGCATTTAAATTAGTGAATTATCGTACCTATATTCCAGATTTTGTATCCTGTGATTTTTGATTCTTCCCCTATGCAATATCAAAGGTGAAAGGCAAAAGTTTGCTTCTAAGCTCAAGTTGTTTGATGCATGGAATCAGACATGCAATTCTAAAGTCAAGGAACAATGGCGGCATTGATTTAATAAGTGGTTTGTGCGTATGAATAAGTACATGTCTGACGTAGAAAGTATTTTGAAAAACAATGACATTTCAATTCCTACAGAAAAATTTAGCTGTAATGTACGTTCTTAACTGTTTTAAAGGGAGGATAAAAATATAATAAATGTTGAGTATTTTGCAAAAAATTTAACAAACAATAGGAACTCAGTGACACAGTAGAATTTCAACTATTAATAAAAACTGTAAATTAACCAGGAAAACAGTTTAGATAAATATCGTAAATATCAATTCTATTTTTAAACTGAAAAGTCTTTCTGATTTTATTAATGAGTCAGAAATGTTCGTACATTGTTTAAGGAATAATAAATTTTTGTAAAGGAATTCATGATTTTAATGGCAGTGCTATTATAAATTAACTTTAAGAAAATGGGTTAATCGATTTTACAGTTATGAAGTTTAATGTAAAAATATAAAGCAATATAGCACTCGTCAAAGAGATATGTCGCGTCTCTTAAGCTTATACATGTATGTGATAATGTGACGCTTGAATGTTGACTTGCATAAATCTGATGCACTAGACAATTTGCTATTGATATTTTTTATAAATAATAAATGTTTTTCAACTTAATTTTTTGTTTAAAGTTATTATTTTCCCACCAAAATATATACATGTTTTGAAAAGTTCAGTTCAGCCGAAGGTCTGTAAACTAGTTGAAGCAAAGGAATTTTGCTATTGAACGAAAAGCAGATTGGGGCAAATTCCGTTAAAATTAAAAAAGGAACAACAAGAGCAATTTTATTTTGCGGCTCTAAGCATGCGATATTACGGCCTTTTGTAGCCAGGAACAAAAATATTAAAATTCAAAATTAATTAATACCTAAAAATAAATTAAAAATTGTCATAATTAAAGTGTGTTAAACAAGATACGTAAAAATATCAAAACATATTTATTTAAACACAACTTTCATTTCTCAAACATAGCATTATTCCAAGCCAGTTCCAAAAATATGGAAAATTTGGTTTTTCTTTTCTTAATATTCTAAAATAGGTATTTTGGTTGCGTTGTTTATCAAAACCTTATAAACTGAAAATAATGTTAAGTGAAGAAATTAGGTAACTGCCTCAAATAATCATATACAATGCTCACGTTAAGAATGGCATGCATATAATCATCGCATATATCAGCGATTTTATTCCATGTTTTCTTAATTTATTGAAAATTTGATACAACACAGGGTGGCTGAAGAAATCTAACCATATACCGGTTATAGTAACGCGATCAGAATTTTGTCTCTAAATTTGCACCGCTACTTTGCTACAGTCCATCAAAATTGTTAAAATGTCATTTTTTGCTTGTCAATATCTTAAAAACTGTTCACGTATGGTATGCTATGAAATGTCTTGAACGTTGCGTAGAATTTATAAATTGCATGATATAGAAGGTAGTCTACTTCAAATAATAATGTTGGAGGTTTTCTGAGCAATCATGTGTCATATCAAGTTTTTGAAAAAATTATAAAAACAAGCGGCGCCGAGCGGTTCTGACTACAACGAATAGAAAAATTTGATATGGGTGCATGTTTCATTCTTTACGTGCACACTATATCGTGGTAGTATTGCTTATGAAAGTACGCCTTGGTGCACTTTTTGCAAAAAAAAATGAGTTTGTTATTGTATTGCATACTTTAAACTGAACAAACTTGTTTATTTTTTAAAACCGAGTAAATAGATATTCCTCAAGGCTTACTTTCTGTTAAAAGCAGGGTGATATTATCGTGTTTGCTGGACAGTAAAGTTTACTAATTTTGATAGTCATTCGGAGACTGTGCATAGTCCACAGTTGAGGTGTGGATTATTACAAAATATGCAACTTCACTTTCATTATATCGTAATAGTTCTTCCAGATAGCTTATATGTATTGTTTTTATTCTTTATTTCTTATCTTAAGTTAGCTACAAGATTTTGTCTATGATAGGGTTAAAATAAAGCAGGCTCCTTTTGGAATATTGAAGTTTTCAAATAAAATTTCTAAAATATAAAAATGATTTTTTGAGATAATACTTTGTGTTACTAAGTTTATCGAAACTGGATCATACAGAGAATTCAAACATATAGGGTACGCTGAAACGATGTTGAGCGAATAAGTGAAATTGCACAACTCATTACTTATAAAACTGGTTACCGAGTAGAGCAAGATTAGATGTAAATATATTACCTCACACCAATAATCCCATTTTGGATCGACAGTATTATCGATAACTTTTGTTTTAAACGTCTGAGCCCCTACTGTGATTACAGCATATGGATCAGATTTACCTTTGCCCAACATACTAATATCTTTCTTCATAAGATGTTTAGCTTCGACCACATGCACTCTTAGTACTCCCTAAAATACAAAAATTGAAATTTATTTAATTCCCTTTTTAGGAAAACCAAACGTCGTTCCACAATGGCTAGGTTTTTCTTTTTGTAATTTGCCAGTTTTACAAGACATTGTATAAAAAGATTCTAGTGTTGGCAGCGGTTTTACCTCTGGTTCAGGTGATTTTAATTCAATGGCTTCTACTTCTTCACTTAACTGGATCGGAAACTTATTAGGTAATACCATCATACTCGCAACTGTCTCTATCACAATACGTCTCAATATATCACTAAAAACGTAAAATTCGGCATAAATAAAAATTAATCATTTTTTGCTTTTCACTTTAATTTTTTAAATTACTTAGATTAGAGTAGTAGTCAATATCTGAATTCAAATTATAGGCGGTAAATTAACTTATGTCGAACTAAATGACTGATTTGTCTGTTACTTGATGGAAATCTATTTTTAAATTGTAAAAGAAAAATACTTACTTTAGTATTGATTTACACTATTTTATTAACTTAATTACTTTAAATTTTATAATCAGAAGGTATATTAAAACTAATTTTACAGAACTGAACTATATATTGTATATACTTGGTCCCTAGGTTAGGTTTCATTACCTGCTTGAAAAAGTACAACAAACGGACAAATATTAGGCAATTCCTTGTCTACGGTACTTCTTTTAGACTCTCCAAATTACTTATTATTCTAATTAAAGAGCAATTGCAATTTCAAACCTAAATACAGCATAAAAACTCTTACGAATTAGTCGATAAGATTATATAAAGATGTCAATATATCATCTAACGCTAAATTAATTTCTTTTGGTGTATCAAACCTGTTTCCAAGTAGTCCTCCAGAGGATACAATTCAGTTAGTAGAAAACTGTTCGTTAAAAATAATATAAATCTTACAACTTTTAAATGTTTTTTTTAAAGAAACCCTTTTCGATTTGATAACGGAATATATACCTCTTGTATAGGTATGGGTAATCAACTCAGTTCACTCTTAGCAGAAATCTTTATGGAAGATATTGAAGCAAAATTAACACTAATATTTTCTCAAAACCATTTTTATATTGGTACAGATATGGGGAACTCCACCAAGAAACTAAGATTCCGTCTATGAAAAAAAAATTGCGAGCACATTATCGCCCTTTGGTTCATAGGTTTGTTATTATTATTCAACAAACACTAAATACACTTGTAAATTATTTTTGGGTGTCGGCATAGGAGTAAGAGGATTAACAAAAAAATCAATGAAATGAACCAGAAACTATTAACACTTAGATCGTTATACAATACTTTACAATAACACACAGACACATTGACAGAAATGGCAGTACAATTACACAACACTCATGGTATCGCATATCGACTCAGAAGACAATGAGAAAACTTTACGAACGAGCATCTCAGTTTGTTTACAAATACAAGCGTGCGAGTGATCAACTGAACCGAGCATCTACGATTCGATTTGTTAAATCACACATATAGTAGATATTACTAGAAATTTCTTTCGATATTATTGATATCTGTGATCGATATGTATCGATATTGATACTCAATCTCAATACCGATATTTTATTTGATATCGCCCACTTCTGCCGGACAGATAATAAACGCTATGAATAATAACCCAATAGAATATTATATATAGCAAACTTACAAACGCGACTTCGATTTTATTATTACAGAAGTGTCAAGGATAAGATCACAACGGCATCTAAAGCGAATTATATGGATCCGTTAGTATGCCGCAGGAAAAACCGATCTTCAAATGCTGTTTACGTTTCAGATGGTTATTTTCTTAATGCTGCAGTAAGAAAACTATAGATCGCACATTGATGAAACACAGCTCAACATCTTCTTTTTGTTAAGAACAAAATATACACATAACTAACAAATGGTTTACTGACACGGCGTATGCCCTATATCGTTAATTTAATATAAATTTCAAAAATTACAAGATATCCTTAAAAAAATTAAAAGTTCTATATCGTTTGTGCCAAAAGTGGCACATACATAAGCTTTTGAGGATAGGTTTGTATTATGCTAACAGTTAGAATTAAGGCGAAACCATACACGGCGTACGAAATACTGCATTAAGATATAGCGAATTTTTACTAATTAATTACAGACCATATTCTGTGATTTTTTGTACTTTAACAGGTTAAAGCATTGTTAAAAAGGGTATTGATTTAACTAATATTAAATGAATATGTTCTAAGTGGTACTTGAAATATAAAAAGAAAAATAAAATATAATACATATGTATGAACATAAAAGCTATCTATGATTTTATCCAATTATACTAAAGTTTAAATAGGTCGTGGATTTCCTCATGTAGATGGTATTCTGGTTTGCTTCGTAGTACAATAGCAGAGACTATAAAGAATATAGACGGACAGTCGAATATACCGATATGGGACCGAATGCGGGTCTCCCTTGAGACATTTGGGCAGGTTTAATGGTTTATGGTTTAGGAATTTGTTTGTTCACCATTATATATATGATATATATATATATATATATATATATATATATATATATATATATATATATATATATATATATATATATACCGAAAATGAAAAATAAATATAACCATTTTTTTATTCTTGTCTGGGGACCCTCCTGCTATCGCGATTTCTGGGCCCTTACCCTTCATCAGGCAGGCTCACACACAGGGTGTCTGAAGAACAGACAGCGTTGTCTGTTAATCTAATTTATCCCACAAGTAAAACACAAAAGTCACAATATACAACATTAACTTACCTAAGTTCTACAACAGATAAATTATCAAATTCTTAAAAAAAAAACAAGGCTTTAGTATAGCATACAGAACCAATAATAATTTAGGGAGACATTTAAAAAACAATAAAGATAAAAGTTCAATGAACAATAATTCAGGTGTTTATCAGATACCTAAATTGCGGTTCTTGTCCAGTGGTGTATATAGGTTAAACAGGCAGAAATTTCAACACACATTTCATTTAATCAGAACATAAAATCTGTCTTCTAAAAAACTATTTAATATTTCAAAAACATAATTTTGATAATTTTAAAATTTTACATATACAAAATAAAGGGAAAGCTAAACATATTAGAGTCGCTAGAAATAAACAAATTAAAAATAGCAATAGCAAATAGCATATTGCTTAATGACCAGACAGATCTGAAGAATTCATCGTTATTAAATTTATTTAATTATTGGTATCTACCATAAAATAAGAACGGGAATAAAATATGCACCGTTATATTTGTAACCCGGAATTTCCCAATATTTGTCCATTTGTTGTACTTTTGCAAATCAGGTAAGAAAACCTAACTTAGGTACCAAGTATATACAATATGTAGTTCAGTTCTGTAAAATTAGTTTTAACATACCTTCTGATGAAGCTAATGCTTAGCGAAATATGTCAAAGTTTTTTAAATATAATTTTAAAAATAATTAAGTTAATAGAATACTGGAAATTAATATTAAAGTACACAAAATTTCAATAACAAAATCATCAAGTATGCCATGGATAAGTCAAAACGCAGCATCGGTGCAGCCACAGGCAATTATTTGCCTGTGGTGCAGCTCTGCGGCCAACTGAGAGAGTTGAGAAATTATCAAGTTAGAGAGAGCTATCTGAGGCATATTTTTAACGTTAATAGTGAAATAATTAAATTTTATACCCCCCGAGATCGCTAAAGTCACGAAAATAATAGCTAAGTATACAAAACAAAAATATTCAGAGCTATACAGTATTGTGTCTCTTTTAAGTTCTCGGATTATAATATTATTTAAGCTTTGTTAGTTTATTTGCAAAGATCGTTACCTTAAACCTGGGATATCTAGAACATCAGCGACACCAACTAAATTAAAATCAATATCTGGATTGTTCAGAAAGAAAACCTGCAAGCCTCCAACTAAAGGCACCGATGTAATTAGAGGTTTCATTACCACTCTAAGCATACCATGAAGCTAAAATTCAAAGCAAAATTGTAAAATATATTCAAGTCTAAGAACTTTTATTTTTTACTTACTTGAAAGTCCCTTATACCTCCCTTAATTCCCTTTAAATGAAAGGAAATATCACAGTCTCCAGCATACCTAAAAAGTTTAAACTATTTTCTAAATTCAAAACTAAAATGTAAATAAATTGAACTTACGAAATCTCAAGATCCATGACAATCTCACTTCTGTCGGTATTATGTTCGTATACTTTTACACCACCAATTCTTATCGGCTAAAAATATTTCAAAATTATAAAACCATCTGCCGTGCAATTATTACCCAATAATTTATATACACGGTGTCCCATATAAGAATGCACACTACAGGGATCTCGTAAACCAGAAGAGATACAAAGATGATTAAATTAGAGAAAAGTTGCGCTTTGCTGAACCCTTCAAAGTCGCGATTCGAAATCTAAAAAAATCCGATTACTTCCGAAGATATTTGGGAAAAACCGAAGTTTCCCGATTTCGTTTTTATTTTTTTCTGACTCTATTTAAAAAGATATGACAAAATAAATTTCACATTCTCATTGCCACTTTTTCTGCTCTACAAGCCGGCGTTCTTAGATTTTCAATACGACGTTTCGTTTCTTCGCAACCATCATCAACTTAATTTTTTTAAATAGTCGAAAAATTTTGTTTTATTCCTAAAAAATTGTAATTTTAATTGTAAATCCCACCAGATATCGCTTCTTACATTTATCCGACATTTCGGACGAAAAAATCATCATCAATATTATTTGATGATTATTACGAAGAAACGGAACGTCGGATCAAAAATCTAATTACGTTGCCAAGTAGAGGAGAAAAAACTACATGGGAATGTGGATTTTATTTTGACCTGTCTTCTTTTGTGAAATCAGAAAAAAATTAATTGCCAAAATTTATGTTTAAAATTTCAACAATTTGTAGATTTTTTTTTGATTCTACTGTAAGAGATAGATTAAAATAAATTTTACATTTGTATTTTCGTTTTTCTCCTCTACAACATGACGTCATTCAATTTTTGATTCTACGTTTTGGCTTTTCTCGACCATTATCAACTTTTTTTTAACTGTTTTAAAATAAAATTTTCCGATTATTTAAAAAAAAGTTGATAATGGTCGAGAAAAGCCAAAACGTAGAATCAAAAATTGAATGACGTCATGTTGTAGACGAGAAAAACGTCAATAAAATTGTAAAATTTATTTTAATCTATCTCTTACAGTAGAATCAGAAAAAATCTACGAATTCTTGAAATTTTAAACATAAATTTTGGCAATTAATTTTTTTCTGATTTCACAAAAGAAGACAGGTCAAAATAAAATCCACATTCCCATGTAATTTTTTCTCCTCTACATGATAACGTAATTCGATTTTTGATCCGACGTTTCGTTCCTTCGTAATAATCATCAAATAATATTGATGATGATTTTTTCGTCCGAAACGTCGGATAAATGTAAGAAGCGGTATGTCGTGGGATTTAGAATTAAAATTAGAATTTTTTAGGAGTAAAACAAAATTTTTCGACTATTTAAAAAAATTAAGTTGATGATGGTTGCCAAGAAACGAAACGTCGCATTGAAAATCTAAGAACGCCGGCTTGTAGCGCAGAAACAGTGGCAATGAGAATGTGAAATTTATTTTGTAATATCTTTTTAAATAGAGTCAGAAAAAAATAAAAACGAAATCGGGAAAATTCGGTTTTTCCCAAATATCTTCGGAAGTAATCGGATTTTTTAGATTTCGAATCGTGACTTTGAAGGGTTCAGCAAAGCGCAACTTTTCTCTAATTTAATCATCTTTGTATCTCTTCTGGTTTACGAGATCCCTGTAGTGTGCATTCTTATATGGGACACCGTGTATAACTACGTTCTGTGTGTTCTAAATAAAACAAATAACCAAATAGTTTTTTCAGGGAACAACCTGTTGAAATTTTTTTTTAAAAAACAGGTTTTTCGAAAACGGATTAACGAAATTTTTCAAAAATATTTTCTCGAAAACACATATTTCGAAAGCACATTTTTTCAAAAATATCCCGACAGCTTTTTCAAAGATGCTTTTTCAAAATCGGATTTATGAATTATTTTGAACATATTTTCATGAAAACACATATTTCGAAAGCACATTTTTTCAAAAATATCCCGACAGCTTTTTCAAAGATGCTTTTTCAAAATCGGATTTATGAATTATTTTGAACATATTTTCATGAAAACACATATTTCGAAAGTACATTTTTTCAAAAACGTCTTCAAAAAATAATTTAAAAAAAAAAATAGATACATTTTCCGGAAATACATTTTTTTGAAAACGGTATTTAGAAAATTGCATTATGAACTTTAGTAGCTTGAAAAATGTTAATGAAAAAACGACGAAAAAAGATCCTGAACAAACCTAAACGAAACTTTTTGGGTTTAATCAAGTTTCCTTATAGGTTACTTTCTCGTAAATTACTTTTTAAAAAAGTCGTTGCTTGAAAAAATTAATACCCGAAAACATTTAATTTTGAAGATGTTATGTGAAAAAATGTATTTTTAAAAAGTGCCTAAAAAAATTTGGAAAATTGGTTTTAGAAAAACTCTACTTTCGTAAGTACTCGTATATACCCCCAAATCAGCAGAAAACATAAATAAAAAAATGCTACAATATTTACGCTTCTATATTAATTTAACAATTTGTCCTGTCTAGCTAAGATGACTAACTGTTATGTTTTTTCCAACAAACATCTTTTTTCATGTTAAATTAAGTATTTTTTCTGAAAGATGCTTTTTCGGAAATGGATCTACAAAATTTTTTCGAAAATATATTTTTTAAAAGAATGTTTCAAAAATACATTTTTCGAAAATATATTTTTTTGAAAACATAGTTTTTCTAAATTTAAATTATGAACTCTACTGGCTTAGAAACTGTCAATGAAAAAATGACAAAAAGATCCTGGACTAACCTAAACGAGCCGTTTTTGTGTTCGCTCAAGTTTACATTGTTACTTGTGTCTGCTATGTTACTGTGCAGTAAATTACTTATTCTCAAAAAAGTGTTTTTTTTTAATATGAATATTCAAAGTCTTTTTCAAAGCAATGTTTGAAAAAATGCACCTTCTAGAAACATGCTTTCTTAGAAATATGTAGTTTCGACAAGTGGTTGAAAAAATGTTGAAAAAGTTGGTTTTTGAAAAAAGAAATTTGATAACATCCCTAGTTTTCAAATAACCGTATTATTGAAAAAGTTCTATTTTCGAGAAAATATATTGTCGAAAAAACGTGCTTTCAAAAAATATGTTGTCGAAAATTTTTCATATATCAGTGCAAATGGACAGAAGATATAAATAAAAAGTGCTACAATATTGGTAAGTTAAGATGACAAACCGTTTTATTTTCGCAAGAATAGGTTTAGTTATTCCCTCCATTATGAAATAGTGTATATTTCTTAGAAACCTAAGCAATAAAAACTAATGTCGCATGCGAAGTTGCCCATTTTTTTTGGTCTATGCTTCTGTGTAGCTCGAGGCGACTTTGTGCAACCATAGACTAAACTCTAACTCCGCCCCTGTGGTTTAATATAAACAAAGTTACTAAATCTTTTTAGTTTTCAGACTTTTCTAGTTTGAGACTTGCTTTTAGTTCATATTTGTTAGTGCTACCGAGACACATACTTAAGTAAAAAATTAATATACAGCTTTTACGTTTCATTAGGGGGGCTGAGCCCCACTATATTTTCTTTGGGGGGCTCTGGCCCCTGAGCCCTCCCGCTGTCGGCGCCTATGGTGACAACATCTACGTCATTTTTAAATGAAAAATTCCCTATGTGTTGTACACATAGGGAATTTTTCACACTAATTAATATCAGAGTCTGGCTGGCGAATTTCGCTGCGCATCTACAATGTGGCTCAAAGAGTTTGAAACAAATGTGAAATTATTTTATTAATCAATTTATCGAAATGTAAGTATTATAAAGTTGGTACATACCTAAAAACAAAATCAATCGTTACTAAAATTGTAAAAAGTCAAGTGGCATACAGGGGAGAAACAAAAATATAAATATCACTCAGCCATGAATATAGGGTGTTATGAAATTCACTGCATATACTGAAACCGTTAAATCCTGGTAAGAATTCAGACTGAAGAAAAATATTCATCAACGGCGCTTCTCAATAAATAAGCTAGTATCAGCCACTTAAACTTTCTCTAACCGACACCGTACCACGACACAGTACCAATAAGTTGCCAATTCAATCAATAATTTTTTTTTGTTACCAGTGAGCATAAGAAATAATGTTTTTGTTATCTTTAAATCCCTTTAAAATACACTTCTTTTGAAAATATTTTAAGTTAACAAACACACACTAACAACATAGTGCAGCAATTAATGCAAAAAATCAGCCCTCAACTAATAATTAAAATTAACAAAAGTTAAACACAACGACTCCACGCTTTTTTGTCACTATCCGCACTATTAAAAACGAAAACTAATGTATTTTTGTAAGTAAAATCTCTATAAAATACACTTCTTGTAGAAATATTTTACCAAAGAAAACAGAATAGGTTTGTTAGGTTTTATGTGAAACTTATACATCACTAACAAAACAGTAGGTATAGCCATTAATGTAAAAAACGATCCACTAGCTAATTAAAACACAATTCTTAAAAGAATCCACGATATCTTTTTACTATCAGAACAACAAACAAACTTCCTATGACTAGCGTTGAAATATTTAAATGTCTGAAATACTTTTACCCCTGTGTGGTTTTTGTTTATTTTAATGTACTCTACTGCTTAGGCAACAATACAAACACGCGTATATGGGTTGCATTTTATGAATGTTATCAATGTTTTCTTTAGAAGTTAGTCTTAGATAATAATGTAGTTTCGTGTTGCTACCTAGAAAATGGTCTTCGTCGATCCGTTTTCCTGAAAATAAAAAAATGACACGTTGTTGCGTGCCAAAATGCAATGAAATGGAGTTCACAAACGTGTAGACTCATATTTACTTATACTCATATGAGTATGACTCATATATTAAGCAATTGCTTAAGGATGAAAAAATAAAAAGATTGTGGTTAAAAACTACACCCAGTGCAGAAGAAATTTACACCAACGAACAGTTCTATATCATTTCATCCACGATGATTAATTATAACAATAAGTCATTATTGCGTAGGTATTTATAGGTTTCTTTCATCAACCTGCACCTAGTTAATATTATTATTCAAATTATTCGTATATACTTCCCATCTTCTCTGTTAGTAACTTGTTGGAGTTCTGCCTTTTTTACTTTTTTCCACGGAAACTAGCCCCTCGCCTCCTTAGTTCAGCTTTGAGTTTACTCACTCCAGTGGCGGTTGGTAAAATGTTTAAGTTGTGTATCTCTGTTGCTACTTACGAGACCCACGCCAAGTTCAGGATTTTTAATAGTGAACCTACTAGGGATGTTTCGGTAAAGAAAAAAATATCTTGTAATTTGTGAAAAAAAGTTGATTTTTGCTCCACTTCCCCTGGGAATAGATCACATGACCTTTAACTGTCAAAAGCATACTCTGTTCTGACTTTAATGACGAACGGTCAAGGTTGGGGTGATTTTTGTTTTAATTAAAACAGCTTATAAGAAAGTCGCAAATCTCAAAGAGATGAAACTATAATGTCACAGTCATAATTTATAATTTTTCTTTCTTATCGGTCATTACAGTTATCTTTATATTCATCGCCAAAAAAAACGAAATCTTGTAAAGTCACGCGATTTAATGATACGACTTAAAAATTGTGGAGCGCAGAAAAACAACTACAATATGCCGTAATTTATATTCCATAAAACTAGATCATGATAAAAATATTGAGCAGTTTCTAACTTACCACAGTACCAAGAATGATTCTTTCAAACTTAAATCCTGAGAGCTTGTACTTTTCCAAACTTTCCCGTAATGCTGGCTGCACCGTATCCCGAACTATCTGCTTAGCGTAATGGTTTACAGATGGCCACAACTGTTTTATTATCTGTAATATTTCTATCGTTAACTGAAGCTCAAAATAGATTAAGAAAAGCACTACTTACCCTATTAAGCCACTCTGCTCTTTCAATATCAGGAAAAAATACCTGCAATATAAAACACCAAATAAATAATGAAGATTAATTGTACAGGGTGGGCAAATAAAAAGGTTTCCAACTCTAAATTTGAATATACAGCATATCCAGAAATCATCTAAACAAATGGGAAACTTTTTTATTTTTGACTTTACGGAAAAAAGTTATTCTTCATAAAAAGTTCTGCTTGTTGATAAAATATCACTCAAATCAAAAATTTTGACCCAACATATACGAGGTGTCAAAAAAAGTAAAAGCGCTAAAAAAGGAAAACTATTTTTAATTTTAATTGCAATTTATTAAATATGGCGCTTAAAGTTACCAAGGAGGAAAAAAAATGAAATAGTATTAATTGTTGGAAGACCACTATAAAACATACAGAGAGGCTGCTCAAATTTTTAATGAAAGACATCCGAATAAAATACTAAACCCTGTGACTGTTGGAGATATTGGTAATTAATTTAAAAGTATCTTATCAGATCTGTAAGCAATAAATTTTCTGACAAGCATCAAGTTTAGCGGACAGAAGAAGATACCCAATTAGAGGTTTTGCAAGCTGTCGTGAAAAATCCAAAAATCTCATTGAGAAATATTTCGCAAACTGTTCCACGACCTGTTACAAAATCCACGGCTAAAGTTATTTTAAGGAAAAATTATTTTCACGCATACAAACCAAAATTTCTTTACAAACTGCAGCCTAGAGATTTTGATTCACAATTTTTGTTTTGCTCTTGGTTTGAAGGTGAGGTAGAAATGATCCTTTTTTGCAAGAAAAATATTTTCAGATGAGGCCACGTTCACCCCAAATGGAGTGAGTGGTGTGTTCCCAAAACTGTAGGTGGTGGAGTGATGAGAATCCCCACTTTGTAACTGTCGTATTCTTTCAAGACAAACGTTTGGTGTGGTGTTTTTAAGAGCACCATTGTAGGGCTATACTTTTTTCGAGAAAATGTACCGGTGAAATTTACTTGAACTTTTTGAATACGGAATTATTTCAATTTTTTCATCGACTGGATATAAGAAACACACTTTGGTTCCAACATGACGGTACTCCATGTCACAGCTCTTGTCTTTTAAATGTTCACTAGCCTGTAGCTTTAGCGCGTTCGGCAATTCAATCTTCTCCATCGTTTTGCTCTGAATTTTTGACGGTCACATGACCTATCATTGTAAACAGTACGACCGATCACGTGCCTGTCAAAAATTCCGAGCAAAACGATGAAAAAGATTGAATTGCCGAACGCGCTACTTGTTGGAATACATCTTTCGTTTTAAATATTCCTACAGGGAGTCTGGTACCGTAGGATCAGGAAACCTTGGCGACCAGTCGATTTCGCCGAAACTTAAAATAACATTCCCAGGACTATCGTTCTTAAAAGTTCCATCGTAATTCGTGTTGTGTGCGACGCGACGCCGACGCGCGACGTAGCGAAATGTGCGCCTGTGGAGATATTTAAAAGGAAAGGTGTATTCCAACTAGTCACAGACTATTCAATGGTTAAAAGATTATATTCGTAAGGCTATAGCTAAAATACCGCTAGAAATTTGCCAACAAATGATGGATAATGCAACCCGAAGGACATGTACTTTTCGGGCAGCCAGAGATGGTCACTTAAGTGACATTATATTTCACATCTCATCCTTACTTAATCCACTTAAGCACGATATTAAATTAAATATTAAACGAACTATGCACTTATCAAATATTCAAATTTAAAATGGCAAACCTTATTTTGCCCACCCTGTATAAAATGTTTAATTTACGTATGAAAATAATTTATTTAAACGTTACTATTTTGATTTAACGTTGCTACTAAAAGTGAGAATAATTAATTTTTGGTACGTATTGTTGATGTCGTTTTGACTGAAAAATAAACTGGTCAACAAAAAAATCGGCAAAAGCGATTTTTACCCGACTTTTCAAACTGCTATAATTTTTTAAAAACTTAACTTTTTTGATAGCGGTTTTCGTATATTGATAGCTCGTCTTTCCCAAATTAAGCATCAAGAAGTGATTTTGCAATGGAAGTGGCGTTTTCATGCTATACAGGGTAATTAATAAGGTAATGCAAAACTACTAAAAGTTTAGGTGTGTGCCATATTGCCAATAATTTTTTTTGGTCGTTCCGACACAGTAAGCTGGTATCAATATCTCCAGACGTATTCGCCGGAATTTCGATTAATGGGCTCTGGCGAAAAATACAGGAGAAAACAAAAAAAGCATACAAATTTTGGTAGCGTCGTTTTTAAAACGCTGTAGCTGGAAAATGGATTAATTGACTTTGTCGGGCTTTTTGGGAATTGAAAGCTACGAAGGCGTAGAAGGGCCAAGCTAGTTATTTTTTTTAAATTTCGACTTTAAACAGGAAATTTCGAGTTTAAACACGAAATTTCGACTTCAACACGAAATTTCGACTTTAAACACGAAATTTCGACTTTAAACACGAAATTTCGACTTTAAACACGAAATTTCGACTTTTAACACGAAATTTCGAGTTCAAACGCGAAATTTCGACTTTAAACAGGAAATTTCGACTTTAAACACGAAGTTTGCTTATTACGAGACATTATGACAACAGCGCAAATCGATATATTACGTTATTGGTGTGAAATATGGCGGGTTTTTTAATTCCTTTTAAATTTTCACGTTCAATATATTGCCGTAGACTTGATTTAACAAAAATCTGGTTTCATTTTGATAAACTGCACTCTACCAACCTTTGTTTTACTTACAAATAATATTTAAATTCGATTGAGTGCAACAGACCCATTGCGGCCTTTTTATTCATACGAGTGTGGGATAATATTTTGTATGTACATGCGGTACAAAATATTAACTCAAAACCATGATTTAATAACGAATTAGCAAAAATGTTATATATATATATATATATATATATATATATATATATATATATATATGGTTTCCCCGATATTTTCTTTACCTTTTTCTATAAATTTTCATGTCGATATTTCTTTATTTCCTTATATGGTTATATTCCTTGGGGCTTGGGGCTAGAGGTTTCACGCATGTGCTATTGCAGCCTCCGTGGTGATGTTGGGTGTTGCCCGGAAATACCTGGGTCTCCTGACAAAAAACAACCACAAATGTGCTAGCAGGTCCTTGGTCAGTGAACTCTCTGTGTTTTTCCAACTTCCAAGTTTCCCATCTAATAACTTGGTTATGTGCGACTGATGAGTGATAATAAGCACGAAACACGTGTCGAGCACTACCATACAGATAGTTTCCCCGATATTTTCTTTACCTTTTTTTATAAATTTTCCTGTCGATATTTCTTTATTTCCTTATATGGTTATATATATATATATATATATATATATATATATATATATATATATATATATATATATATATATATATATATATATATATATATATATATAATAAATGTAAATGCGAAGATTTACTTCTTCGCTAGTGCAGCAATAAGGCCGTGAATGAAAAATAAAAATAATGAGGACTATCTTTGATTCTGGTCTGGGTGACCTGATTTCTGGGCCCTTACCCATCAGCGGGCAGGCTTACACCCAGGGTGGCTGAAGAACAGACCACGATTTGACCAGAATCTTCTTCACATTTACATTTATTATATTACCTATAGGCCAAGAAATCTTCCATTTTTCTACTATATATATATATATATATATATATATATATATATATATATATATATATATATATATATATATATATATATAAAACATTTTTGCTAATTCGTTATTAAATCATGGTTTTGAGTTAATATTTTGTACCGCATGTACATACAAAATATTATCCCACACTCGTATGAATAAAAAGGCCGCAATGGGTCTGTTGCACTCAATCGAATTTAAATATTATTTGTAAGTAAAACAAAGGTGGGTAGAGTGCAGTTTATCAAAATGAAACCAGATTTTTGTTAAAACAAGTCTACGGCAATATATTGAAAGTGAAAATTTAAAAGGAATTAAAAAACCCGCCATATTTCACACCAATAACGTAATATATCGATTTGCGCTGTTGTCATAATGTCTCGTAATAAGCAAATTTCGTGTTTAAAGTCGAAATCTCGTGTTTAAAGTCGAAATTTCGTGTTTAAAGTCGAAATTTCGCGTTTGAACTCGAAATTTCGTGTTTAAAGTCGAAATTTCGTGTTTGAAGTCGAAATTTCGTGTTTAAAGTCGAAATTTCGTGTTTAAAGTCGAAATTTCGTGTTTAAAGTCGAAATTTAAAAAAAATAACTAGCTTGGCCCTTCTACGCCTTCGTAGAAAGCCCTTTTTGTGTAGAGTTTTACCTAATAAACTGTTTTTTGTTCAATGTCAAAATGTTTGCGTTGTATAGGGGTGAACTAAAAGATAAATTAATTAAAAGTGTTGTTAAAAATAAGTTTTCTTCTAATTTGTGCAAACTGAGCAGTATGCGTTTTTTTTTCTTCCAGAACTAGGGCGTTTTGCTCAAATATCGATTCGTTATACAGCGTGTCCAGAAACCATCTAAACAAATGCGAAACTTTTTTTATTTTTGAATTTACAAAAAAGGTAATCCCTCATAAAAAGTCCTGCATCGTGAGAAAATAGCATAGCCATTCAAAAATTTGATCTAAGACATACAAGGTGACTCAAAAATGTAAAAGTCCTAATCCATGTGAAGCTAAAAAGACAAAATCGTTATTTAAGGGTAAACTGCCACTGCAAATGTACTAGTGCTAACTTTTAATGTTAGTGAATTAAGTTTGGAATATACAGGAGGTCCCAAAAATATAAATAACTTTTTATTATCGACTTTACAAAAAAGTACCTATATCTTTATAAAAAGTTCTACATTGTGAAAAAAAGACATGATGAATCAAAAATTTGATCTAGGACATATAGGGTGGCTAAAAAATTTAAAACTTTGAAATGGCCTTACAACAAGGGTAAGCTAAATTTCAATTCAACCACTATGGTATTTGTACAAGGTTACTAATTAAGTTATAAGTAAGCACTTAAACTTAAAATGAGACGTACAGGGTGATTAAAGGTTTATTTTTATTTAACATAATTTTAATAACAAATTAAAGGTTTATTTTTATTTAACATAATTTTAATAACAAATGAAATATTAGGGTAAAAATCATATTGAACATGACTAAATAACTAAATAAATGTAAACCTCCACGCAACCTCCGCCCTTTTCCAGACAGTTTATCTTTAAATAAAGATTTGATGTCTCTTTAACTTTACGTAAATTGAGGCTTTCAGCTTTTTAAGCCACTCTGTATTGTCCTATATCATGTTTTTGAATAATTATGCTCTTTTTTCACAATGTCGACTTTTTATGAAGATACTTTTTTTGTAAAGTCAATAATTAAAAATTTATTTTATTTTTGGGACCTCTTGTATGTTCCAAACCTAATTCTCTAACATAAAAGTTACCTCTACTATATTTATAGTGGCAGTTTACCTTTAAATAACGATTTGTGTCTTTTTAGCTTCACGTGGATTAGGTCTTTGACATTTTTAAGCCACCCTGTATGTATTAAATCAAATTTTTGAATTGCAATGTCATTTTCTCACGATGCAGAACTTTTTATAAAGAATAACTTTTTTTCCGTAAAGTCAAAAATAAAATGTTTCCGATTTGTTAAGATGGTTTCTGGACACGTGTATAACTAACCGAGAGGTGGACAAAACGCCCTCGTTTTGGAAGAAAACAAACACATACTTAAAAATGACGCTACCATAATTTGTGTCCTTTTTTTGTTGGCTACTGTATTTTCCGTCAAAGACCATTAATCGAAATTTCGGCGAACACGTCTGGAGATATTGATATCGGCTTAGTAACGTGCTGTGTAGGAATGACCAAAAAAAATTATTGGCAATATGGCACACACCTAATCTTTTAGCAGTTTTACATTACCTTGTTAATCACCCTGTATCGCATTAAAATGTCGTTTCCATTGCCAAATTACTACTTGACACTTAATCTGGGCAAGACGAGCTATCGGTATCCGAAAACCGCTCTCAAAAAAGGTAAGTTTTTAAAAAGTTATAGCAGTTCGAAAAGTCGAGTTAAAATCGCTTTTGCCGATTTTTTGTTGACCAGTTTAGTTCAGGTTTAGCATTAGCTATGTTAGATTTAGATAGAAAACTACCGTTCTAAGTGAATTTGTAGTGTTAAATTAATTTGTGGATGTGTTAAAAAAATAATAAATACTTATAAAGCTTAATTCTTTCAAAAAATCCTAAACATACGCAGAAAATATAAATGCTGGCAAAAATTTTGGTGTGACTTAGTTTTTAATAAAAACACATTTTATTAATGTTTGACTTGTAGGTACATAAGATGGTAAAAATACCTGTTTCGTAACTAAATATTTATTACATATTGATAATATTTTTATTAATATTCCTATGTAAACATTAAGTAAGCGCTTTTATAGCCTCAAATTAACCAACAAATATTTGCTGTGGTTTAATGGGTCGATAAGCTAGTTCCATCACTAAAAGTAGGATTTGTATAGTATTACGATTAAAAGATTACTTTTACAGATGGTGTAATTTTAGATCCAGTTTTTATTTTAGAAAGTAAAAAAGATGCCTATGATTTTTGATGTCCCCACAGATCAGAAATGAAAAATGTATGAAACTATGAGACTGATGCTACTACGCATTTCTATTAAATAGGTACTTGATGCAGTTGTTTCCATGTACATTTTATTCCTAAATTTTAAAATATGTTAGATTTTGTATTGGTTAATCGTCAATTAAATGTTAGCAGAAAAGTAACTTCTTTCAAATTTAATTATAGTTTAAGCATAATGAAAAAACTTCTTCTTCTGGGTCCCAGACCAAGTAAATTTAAGTGAATTATTTATTTATTATTTTATTAGTTGTCAACATAAGGGAACAGGGAGTCTTATTACATATATCACACTTTATACATACATATATACTTACTACACCTTATACATACTATTACATATGTATTGTACATACTACGTATAAACTACCAGTGTCTTCTATATCATTACAAATAGAACTAGAAGCACTTTATATTTCTGTGCATTATTGGAAAATAAAATCTTTTATGAAATCGCTGCACAACAAAAATAGTTTACAAGACTTATACACAGCTGAGTTTTAAATATCTGTACCTACCTACAATGCTTTTTAACCGACTTCACGAGAAGGTTATCAATTCGACATGTATGTGTCATTTTTTTTTAGGTATGTTCACGCATATTTCTTGAACGGATTAACCGATTTCGATAATTTGTTTTGTTTTGTAGATGAGTTCTCCCGAATGGTCCCATTTTAAGGGTTTTTTGCTGAAGTTCGTGAAAACCTAAAAAAACTGCGAAAAACTAAAAAAACTCTTGAAATCGACAATTTTGAGAGTGTTCTTCGAAATGGCAGCACCGATATCAATAATCAAACAATAATAAAGGGGAGGGGGTGAGAAGTGTGAAACCGGAGCGACTTAGAATCTTTCCGAAAATGTTGACTAATACCTCATTTTCGAGGTTAATGAGGGCATAAAATATAATTTTGTCTAGCAGATGTTAAAAAAATTACCGGTGGGGGGGACAAGGAGAGATTGGGAAAGTGTCCAAAAATGTTAACTAATGCGTAATTTTCGGGATTATTGATGTCAGAAAATCTAATTCTGTCTAACAGATGTTAAAAACAAATAACCGGGTGGGGAGTGGGTTGTGGTGGATAAAAAGAGTGACTGGGAATTTCTTCAAAAATGTTAACTGACGTTAATGTCGGGGCTAGCGAGGTGAGAATATCAAATCTTTTCTAACAAATGTTAAATGAAAAGTTCCGGGGGAAGGAGTAGAGAGAATAAAAGAAGCGGCTGAGAATTTCTCCGAATATGTTAACTAATATATCATTTGCGGGGTTATTGAGGTCTGAAAATCTAATTTTGTCTAATTGTCCAACAGATGTTAAAAAAATTAACCGGGGGGAGGGGATACAAAGGGGCGATTGGCAATTGCTCCAAAAATGTTAACTAACGTCATTTTCGGGGTTATTGAGGTCAAAAAACTTAATTTTGTGTAACAGATGTTAAGAAAATTGACGGCGGAGGGGGGGAGGGATAAAAAGGAGCGACTGCCAATTTGTTCAAAAATGTTAACTAAAGGGTCATTTTCGGGGTTAATGAAGTCAAAAAAGCCAAGTTCATCTAACGGATGTAACAAAAATTACGACGGGGGAGGGGGAAAAAGGAGCGGCCGGAAAATTCTTAAAAAATGTTAACTGTGTCATTTTCTGGGTTACTTAGGTCGAAAAATACAATATTACATGGATATTACAAATTTAAAGAGGGGACGATAAGATGAAGGGGGAGGAAGAGAATAGGTGAACTAAAAAGAAAGAAATATTAAAATAACCGACTTCACAAAAGAAAAAGCACTAAAAAGTATGAAATATTATACGTATTTATAACTGTGGTTAATGGTAAACCTAATAATTTTGTTCAAAGTTAGGTAACTTGTACACCGAAGTTCTGAACTTTGAAGTCGGCACAATTTCACAGTATAGGGATTGGTAATGATAATTCATAAACAATTAATAAGAAGTTGCGCTTACTTTAAAGTTCAGAACTTTTGTGTACAAATTACTAAAAGTCGAACGCAATTAGGCTGACCATTAGGCCCAGTAATAAATAACTAAAATTATTACTCTTTATTAACAATTTATTGATGTATTATCATTAAGGATTTCTATTGTACTTTAAAATTGCGCCGACTTCAAAGTTTAGAACTTCGGGGTACAAGTGACCTAACTTTGAACAAAATTAAGTTTACCATTAACAACAGTTATAAATACGTTAAAATATTATTTCTATCTTTTTAGTGCTTTTTCTTTTGTGAACTCCGTTAATTTTTTTTTAATTGTATATTGTAAGTTACCTCTGGTAACTTAGCACCGACTGAAGATAGAATTAAATAAATAAATGTTTATTGTTCTATGGAGATTATTACAATGTATAGATTTCGTCATTAGCATTAATATAATATTTTACGGAGTGTCAAAAATGTCAAAATTTGTCAAAAATCAGGTACAAAAAAATTCATCCAAACTATAGATAGTCCTATTGGTTAGAAACTGTTTCAAACCTTTTATAAAACTACTATATAACTACTATACTACTAGAATTTTTTAAGTCTAGCGGTAGATTTTTATATAATTTAAGACCTAGAACGTTTGGAGAGTCTCTTGTTACATTAAGTTTACAATACGGTATACGAAAGTCCGACTGATGTCTCTTATGAAAATTATGCACCATAGAATTTTGCCTAAACTTAGCTTTATTTAAAAATACATATACGCATATTTCGAAAATGAATACAGTATCATAAGTAGATGGCACATTCGCAATTTTCCTCAAAGTTTTCTTTTGACATAAAAACATAGCATTCGTGCATGGAAACAGATCACCTACCCCAGAAATAGACGCCATATGAAATTCGACTACCCACCTGAGCGTGATAGAGGGCTAAAAGTTGTTGCGCAGTCCATACCGAATATAATATCCTAAGGTAAGATATTGAATTTAGTTTTGCACAAACGGCTCGGCAATTAGGTCTCCTGGAAAGATACCTCTAGACTTTAACCCCCAAGAATTTGGTGGACTGCCGTCAATATTTAAGCGCGGCGCCTGGCAGGCTCTCTGGTGGGACTGAAAAAACGAGCCTGGGTTTTATCTGCATTTACATAAAGGTCATTGCTACTAAACCATCGTGTAATCGCTCCAAATCTCTATTACAATAATTTGCATGATGTCCAGAGACCTGTTTGAGATGAAAATGGAAGTATCGTCTGCGTATAATGTGAAATGGATATTGGGAGCTACGTTAACAAGATCATTAGCGTCCAGAACAAAAAACAATGGACCCAAAACGGAATCCTGCGGCACGCCCACGTCTAAGTCGCGCATTCCAGACTCGAAACTGCTACTTCCACGACTTGACGCATGTTCAATACTGACATTCTGCATGCGACTTGATCCAACTCAGAGGATTGCCCCTGATGTCATACCTAGATAGGTTATCACTCAGGTTAGAGCATAGGTTCTCAACGTGGGCGATAACGCCCCCTTGTGGGCGTTTGAGACTTTCTGGGGGGCAGTAGAAGACCCAGAGAAAATTAGGGGGCATTGAGATGGCGCAGAGGGGGCGTGGGCAGATTAAAAATTCTAGATGGGGGCTCTAGAAAAAAACATATTCTCGAAGTGGGCGGTGAGCAAAATAAGGTTGAGAACCTATGGTTTAGATTTATTGACGCAGTCGCAAGCCCTCCTAAGATAAAAATTATGTAAGGTGAATAATAATAATATAAATCAATGATTATATTTAAAGCCATTAATGGGTCGATTTTAAAGGTATGTTATTTTCTGCAGTTTTTCTACGTAGAAATTGTTTAGAGATGAGAGTGATGAATTATATTGAGTTTTTATTTTTAAAGTACTATATATTCTGGAAACCGGACCAATTAATATCCAGCTTGCAAAAATGTTTACATAAATCTTTTTTTGCAATTGCTTGACATTCATATATGGCATGTATGTTATACTCGTACATACATGCATAAATATTTTAAAATGACTTTTTTTTTGGATTAACTCTTACCCATGCCGGCAGATCATTGAGTCTAGCTAACACTACATCCTTTTCATTTGACAATGCTGCCGTCTGCGCTGCATATCTGCGTCGATCACTGGATTTTTTCCATTGGTCCCTAATAACTGATAACACCAATGGGCCTATAAACCAGGCAGCAGACCAATTCATATACCCCGCCAAGTACACAATACCAATAATGGATGCCTAGAAACAAAAAAAAATGTTATTCACTAAAAAGGTTTAGTATGGTACTAGTTCAAATTAAGATATTTTAGTTGACTAGATATTTCAGCGGTTTCCAAATAAATTTTATGTTTAAATTTGTTGACAAAATAAATTTAGTCATATTGTCGTGGAAAATACATTCTTAAATTGTCCTTTGTTGTTTTTTGCAAGGAGATTCAAAAATAAATTTATAGTACAAAACGTATTTGTGTTATTCTTACACTTGCCAGTTCAAAACCTTTATTATCAAATTAGGCCGGTCTAAACGATAGTGAATCCCAGGAAAAGTATGAAATATATAAACTGATCACCACTGAAACTCAAGCACCTGTTTTTTCCCATTTAAACTTTATTTCAACAAGCAGTACATGACAGTGTCTAACCATCAGAAACAATGAGTAAGTTACATGCGTCAGAAGTGTTCCCAGCTGTGCAACATATAATATTCATCTAGGCAACTATATTTTTGATCAAAAATAGTCCCGGAGTTCTTGTTGGAAGGACGGTAGTAAATTGGGCGCAAAAATAATCCCTTTACCTGTATTTCTAAAAGGGTATGCGATCATAACTCGGTAGTAAATTGGGCGCGGGCATTTCTTTAAGCAGCTGCCTGAATGAGATAATTACTAAACAATTACTACTTATATATATATATATATATATATATATATATATATATATATATATACATATATATATATATATATATATATATATATATATATATATATATATATATATATATATATATATATATATACATATATATATATATATATATATATATATATATATATATATATATATATATATATATATATATATATATATATATATATATATATATATATATATACATATATATATATATATATATATATATATATATATATATATATATATATATATATATATATATATATATATATATATATATATCTCAATACACCGAAATTTAATTTACTTTACTTGCTCAGGTCAATTTGCTTTAAAGTTTAGTTTATTTCTATTTTTGATAGCGCATAGATAAAAGTGGAAAATGTCCGTGTCAGTTATCAAAAGTGAACGTGGGAAAGATTTGATTTTATACGAAAATTTTACGCTCTCAAAAGACAAAGTATTAAAAAGTGGTGAGACATCGTGGAGATGTAGCCAAAAAAAGCTGCATTGTAAAGCCAAACTTTACACTGTTGGTACAGAGAACCTAATTTCAAGAAAGGATGATGTTCACAATCATGAAGCAGACGAACAAAAGGTAAACAGGAAAGCTGTTTCAAATACGTGTAAAAGAAAGGCCGAAGAAGATGTAACTGAAAGGCCTTCAAAAATCATTTGTAAAGCATTAACATCGCATTTGCCACCATCTCTCACAACCATTGATGTCAGTAACATTAGAAGGAATATTTATAACTGTCGCCGCAAGATAGTACCAGGTCCGCTCCCTAAAAATATAGAAGAAGTGCATGGAGCTCTCAGCGCATATAGTGAAACGCTATTAACAAATAAAGCTGAAAATTTTTCGTTTATTAACAACATAGAAAATAATGTTATTGTGTTTACATGTGAAAAGAACATATAAGTATTTTAACCAAAATCAATATACTGCATATGGACGGAACATTTCCGTTTTGCTCTCAATTTTTTACAATTCATGGACTCCAAAATGGCCACTATGTTCCTTTAGTTTTTTGCTTGTTACCCTAGTCAATGTTATAAAACGTATTTTTCTTTACTAAAATGTAAAATTTATGAAAAGTATCGTCTTATGTTCAATCCAAGACAAGTTTTGGTTGATTTTGAAATGACCGTCCATGTATCATTACTGTATGTTTGGCCTGATGTTGAAATTAGTGGTTGCCGATTTCACTTACACCAAGCATGGTATAGAAAGGTAAAGTCAATCGGCTCGAGTTCTGATTATGAATCAAAAACTCAAATTGGCATCTGGCTTAAAACACTTTGGGGTTGACTTATTTGAATCCAAATAAAGTAGAAGACTGTTTTGTGTTCGATTTGATGTCATACAAACCATACAATGAACTTCTGGATAAATATTGTGATATTTGTTGGAGACATATACTCGTATAGTTGAAAGCGCAACATTTCCTCCTGCTGTGTAGGCGGAAGAAAATGCTTCGGTTACAAGAACGATAAATTGTTGCGAGTCGTTTCATGCAAAATTTCATTCCTCTTTTTATGCAACGCATCCCTCTATATATGTCTTTCTTCAAAAGTTGAAAGAGACCGTCAAATTGAAACACATGTCAAAATACAAAGTTTAAATGTAACTGCTAGATTTAAAGACAACAATGTAAATGCTAAGTTAGCATCGCTTGATAATCGTTACTAAATATAAGTTAGGAGAAATAAATAGACTGCATTACCTAAAATGTACTTCGTATTTATAATGTATATTATGTGCCTTTTTTAATATACATAAAGTAAAGTAAGTACACTATAAGTTTCTCAGATCTATCTCTTGCAATTTTAAATTTTAATTAATTGTTTAATGTTAAACATATTTATTGTATCAAAATTATAAATAGGGCAAATATTTTATTCTTGACACCATTTTATTTTTAGTTTTTTTAGCTACCCGGAATTTTTTTTATCTCGCTGTCTTGTTCTGTTGGTATAACGTTCAGTACTTTTTTCTTTTGTTTTCCTTCTGCGGATCCTAGATTACCGATAAGCCGTAATACGTCGAAACGCGCCCAAGTATGGACTCGCAGAAGGAAAGCAATATATAGAATCTTGGACTTTGTCCAATTTTGGAGTTTATTTAAAAATAATTTCTTATCATGAACTTTTTTTGGCAAGCAAAAACTTTAATTTAATTAAAAACGAGTTTAAAATAAGATTTAGCATTTAGTTATTTTTATGTTATCATTTACATTATTAATGGCAGGCGTTTTTCTTAACTTGTACTAAGTAAATTACGAAAAATTATCTGGTTATTAAGCAATAACATTTATAATACCACAGCTACCTGTTTTTAATAATAGCGTTCTATTTTTAAATATGTGCAGTATCTGCAAAATCTTTTCAAATATTGTCTTTGCTTATTGTATTGCATTGTTGTCTTTAATCTAATGAGTAATAAATAATAATATAATGAGTTCAATTCAATAGTGAAAATATTACTGCACTATTAAAAATCCGTGTGTGTTTTATATGGTCTGGGAGAAATTATAAAGACAGAAGTCGTTAGTGTTAGCACAGATCCATATAGCTACGCAAAGCTATATGGATCTGTGGTGTTAGGCATTCCACCCACTGCAGACCACCTAACATTTGCTTGGTACGTATTTGGGCTGAGTTAGACAATCTAAGATAAAAGAAGTACCCAGGGGTGGATTTCAAAAAGGCAAAAGGCCCCTATAAATTTGCAGATAGTTTATAGAAATAACTATTACAATATTCAGAATTATTCTACGAAGAACACTGGCGTTCTATGTAATAATGAAAATAATAAAAATAATAAAAATATGTTTTTCGAGCGTGCGGAAAGTAACTACTTTCCGCACTTATATGCGTGTCGATAGTTGCACTTTTCCGCACTAGTGATGAAAGTTTTTTAGCACTGACGCGGGAAACAATACATCAACAATCACATACCTATAGCTCCACTTAATTAGACTTCGTGTGCTAATTAGCGTCACTAGACCCGGACCGAAGAGGTAGAATTTAACAAATTTAGTAAAATATTGGTGGGAAATACCCAAAAAATAACCATCCAAAAATAATGAATCCATCACCAAACAATTACAGGGCCTTTCTAGTTATATCGTTGGTATGCACTCACTTAAGTTTGTGTTATTTATTTCATACTGTCCGGTAAATGACTATTTCCCAGGCTCATTTGCGGCCGGTAAATCGAACATTACAGTATCTGATACCGTAATGTATTGCTACTGTTGCTAGGCAACACATTACGGTATCAGATACTGTAATGTTCGATTTACCGGCTGCAAATGAGTCCGGGAAAACAATGCAAAAATTATGATTTTATTTATGTAAATGACAGTGACAAGCAAAACACAATCATAATTAGCTATGGAAAACAATGGCTATAACATCGTTAGGTGGTGCAATTGTTACGTTGCCCGTAAATATTTTTTAATTTTTAATAATTATAACTTTTTATTCATTTTGAAAAGGATTATAAAGACATTATGAAATAAAATATTATACGATACACGTACGTTAGGTCTTATTACAGTACTAGTTTATATTAACAACTCTTACTGTAATAAGTCACCTACGGATAACGTAAATTACTATTACCTATTTGTTGATTGTCAGTATAGACGTCAAAGTGAAAATACAAAGGTTATTCGACTTTTATCCAACTTTTGATTAGAAAATGAAGATCGAAGAGAAATTAAAGAGAATAGGATTGATGGAGTACCGGAAGACTTTCTCGAAGAAGCCAAAAATGTGAAAGTCAAACTGTTAACTGGAAAATCGAAATACCGTTATGCCAAAGAGTTGGAAACATTTAGTAAATGGTGTGCTAAAAAGAAAATAAACAATTTCAAGAAAGAAGAGGCAATTCTAGTATACTCTTCCGACATTTCAAAAACTTACAAACCATCCACGTTATGGCCAAGATACTCAATGGAAAAATCTATATTAAAATCAAAACATAATTTGGATATAAGCATAAATATCATAAAGTGATCGCCTTTCTCAAGAAAAAGAATGTTGGATTTCAGCCGAAATAATCTAAAACTCTAACAAGGCAATTTCTGAACGAGGCTCCAGATGATGTATACCTTTTGACATAAGTTGTGACATTAATTGGGGTGACAGGCGCCTGCCGCCATGAAGAATTAACTTATTTGACCCTAGATAACATCGAAGACGAAGAATCCGTGTGTCCTAACTTTGACGTCTATACTGAAATAAAATATTTAAAAAAAATACCAAAATTAGACCGTTTTCCTCACGCTCGTAGAAAAAAACATTATACCCAACACGTGCGGAAAGTATCTTTTCCGCACTCGACTGCTGACCGAACTCCGCTTGTGTCGTTCGGTCAACTGCAGTCGCGTGCGGAAAAGTATCACTTTTCGCACTTGTTAGGAAATAGCTATCTCGGACAGTTTTAAACATGCACACTTTATGCTTAAGTAAAGCAGCGAAATGTCCGTATTTAAAACAGAATATTCTTTAAATATTGACAAATTGTTGCTTTTGTGTACTAATCAAAATAAAAATATATGTATAAGTAAATAAAGCTCCTTGTACATTACCGTTTTATTTTTTTATTATTTGAAATGTTAGTATTTAAAACAGAACATTTTAAAAATATTGACAGGTTGCTGCTTTTACGCACTATCCAAAATAAATATAAATATTCATAAATGTAAATATAGCTGGTTGCATTTTATCATTGGTGTGGTTGTGGTTGTGGCTTTTTAATATTAAAAAATGTCAGCTGCTGATCTAACCGGAAGTTCCAAGTTTATCATGAGATTCGGATATAAGAAATCTGAATTTTTTCCTTTCTGTTCAGCTGAACTATACAGGGTGAGTTTTTTCAAGTGTTACAAGGCGATATCTTGAAAACGTTTTAAAATATTTTCATAAAATTTTGGTAAGTTACCAAGGAGATGAGGGAACATATTTAAACATATTTTTGACATTTACCACCTCTCTCTATTTTGATGGGTGGTGGTAACTTCGGAATATTAAATGGAATGATGTATTATTGTTTATAAAATTCGAATCTACGTAAAAAACTACGTATGTGTGCAATTTTTCTTGATTTGCTCTTTCGGTTACCGAATTATGCTTAACTGAATTTCGATTAAATTTAAAAAATATAAATTTTCCCAATAGATCAAGTTCACTTATTTCAGAATTATTAATCTTTTTCATGGAAATGCGTTATTTTTACTTAAGTCAGTTGAGAATTTTGACGTTTTAACGATTATTTCACAGTTTATTGTTAACCAAGTCCCTAGACTTGACCCCCCTTGACTTTTTCTTGTGGGGTTTTATAAAAAAAAAACAAAGTGATGGCGACTGCGTCTACAACTTTAGATGATATGAAAGAACGAATCTGCTTTGCCTGCTTATTAGTGACACCTAAAATGTTACAGCGGGTACGAAATTCATTTAGAACTTTTTCTAAGTAAATTTCAACTTATTTATCGTCTGTCATGCTTGAGAAGTTGTTCGGGAGTTGAAGGGAGGCATTTCGAACAACTTCTCAAGCATGACAGATGGCATGACAGTTGAAATTAAATGGTATATACCTTCATCATACATCATCCCATTTAAAATTCCAAAACATCAAACAGACAAAAGAGGTAAATGTCAAAAATATGTTTAAATATGTCCGCCCATCTCCCTATTAAACCACCAAAATTTCATGAAATATTTAAACCGTTTTTGACATATCGCTTTGCAACACTTTAAAAAACTTTCTGCACCTATATACCACCAAATATAAGAAAGAAATATTTTCTCCGATTAGCAGTTGCTAAGGAAGCTAAATATCTAACTGTAAATTTGAACCTTTTTATAGTATGCTATATATCATAGTCGTTCCTAATAGTCATTACTACATTAGGTACATAATATACTTTTTTCTACAAACGTGTTAAAAATGCATTTTTTCTAATTTTGACATTTAAAGTGACACTTTGTAAAACTGATTGACGTTATGAAACGTCTTACTTTTTGTAACTAGTTACATAAAGTAAAATTTTATGCAATTGGTGACGAAAAATGTATTTCAAAATTAGTGATAAAAAGAATTATTCTATTTATTAAACTGTTATAATACACGATAACAACATAAATTATAAATTAATTAATTATTATTAATACACGATAACAACATAAATTATAAATTAATTAATTATTATAAATATTGATAACACAATTATTGCAATTATTTAAATTAATTCCCGACGACATACTAGACTTTTTTACAAAATGTCAAACTGACAACTAACATGAAGTAACAGCAACAAACTAGATTTATGTTTTAAAATTTTTATCAATTATATTAAACTTTATTTTTTTATTACTTTCTTCAAAATTAGAAAAAATCTTGTATGCAATACGTTACGAAATGAAATTTTGTGTAACTTGTGAGTTTTTGCGGAACTCACTTCGTTCGTTCCGCAAAAATCTCACGCGTTACACAAAATTAGGCATTTCGTAACTGATGGCATAAATAGCTATTTTAACACGCCGCAGATGCCTTAAAAATGTTACTTTATGGCACTAGTGTTAAAAGTACTTTATAGCACTAGTGTTAAAAGTAATACTATGGCAACTACGACGCCAACAATGGTTGTTGGTTTTTTTGACAAATGTCAACTTAATAATTTTATATTATATCTACGATGCTACTTAAAACTATGTGTTTCCAGTATGTTAAACTTTCTAAAAATTGTAATTGTGTTTTTGTTTTTTATTGGCGTTTGTAGAAAAAATTTTGTATGATATTTGTGTTAAAAGTACTTTTAAGGCACTCATTTGAATTGCAGAATTCGCTTCGCTCATTCTGCAAACTTTCAAATTCGTGCCATAAAATTGTACTTTTAACACTTATATCATAAATAACTATTATGACAGACATTAAAGTAATCTAGACCACTTAAAATGACAGAGCTTACGGTTTTTTATTGTGTATCAGTGTTTAAACATAATTTGAAATTATATCAAATTTTGAGTTTGAAACACGCGGTTTTTTATTAAAATACTTTTATATGATCTTTAAAAGTCAAACATTAATCAAAAACTTGTCCCAGGTTTCGACATGATTTTGTCAGACGAAATTTGTAATCATTAAAAACAAGTTTATAATTAGATCTTTTTAATTTTGGTATGTATCATTTCTGACCCAACTAAAAGCAAGTTTGTTTTATCTTGATTAAGTTTTAACCCACGAGCCTATATTATGTCTAAAATGTGAGAAAGATCTTCATTAATCAATAAAACTAATTTTGTAATGTTTTTATGTCTCACTTTACGGTTTTGAGTATTATTGGCAAATGCTAATAAATTGACATGTGTATAGCACTAACCGAAGAACGGTCTAGAAAACTTGACACTATAAAAAAGTTTGGTATCGTTCCATTAAGTTTTAAAACTGCTCCTCGCCCCTCAAAATGGAAAGAAGGCGAAAATAGTAAAATTTTTCCACCTTCGCATTAAAATATCCTGTAAAATTGAAAAAAAAAATGTTATAACGGGATTCTGAGGTTTTTGTAAACGACGAACAGTCCTGTTCAAAAGTCTCCTCTTTAGAGTTCCTGGTATGAAATAAAGCTTTAATTTCTTAATTTAAAACTCTAAACAATAAAAAAACAATGCTGCACATGACAGTGAACTTGCTCTTTTTTGCGAAGGTTTTGTGAACATCCAGTTGCACAAACAATTTAATCAAGAATTAAACTAATTAGAAAATTGTAATGTAACAGCACTTATGTTAGTGTACTGTGGCACGAAGAAAAATTAAAAACTTTAGTACTACAGACCAGGTTGAGTTGGGTTTAAATTTCAATTCCATTTTGTTGTTATTTTATCAGGTCCTCCTGTAATTTTGGAAATTCTTTTGCGATTGTACTCGGCTGTGTTCATTTGTTTACATAGGCAAGCAAATCTTTATCAAGTTTTCCTACTGTTAATAAATAAAAAATAAAAGGGCTGAACCCCCTCGTTCTAAATTTCGATTGTACAGAAATAGTTTTGAAACAAACGCAGAAATAAAGTTTTTGTTTCGATTCACCGCCTTATAGTTGTAGATTTGTTTTATTAAATTTGGTATACAAGTTTGTTAAATAAGCTGAGTATGTCATTTTTGGAATCAATCAAGTTGGCTATCTTTGTTTTCTGGGAGTGACTGCAATGACCGAAACCGATCCAAACCCTTTTGACAGCCAACAATCTTCTCTATGAACCACCAAGCAATTAAATTTATCAGCTTTTTGAATTTGCCAAATACACTGTCATTCAATGAATTGCTTCTGATTTTATTGATTGCTTTAATGACAAAAATTATTGTCTTTTATAAATCGCACATATACTAAAAGTAAGATTTCATTTGCTGGTAAATTTGACTGATCATCAAGCTATATAAGAACTGAATTGTTTTTAAATACTCACATAATGGGTCTTCAACATCTTGACCAATTTTACCAATTATTTTTCTTTGCACTACACTGTTGTTCAAAGGAATTTTCGTAATCCCAGACACTGATTTGTGTGGCATAGCGCGTACTACCTCAATTATAGCTGCTAGAATTAATTATTTACCAATAGTGTGCTGTTTTAAAGATTTGGCAATCAGTAATAAGATAATGTTAAACGAAGCCCAAAACCCATCATCATCTTGTTTGGATGCTGTTGACAAGAGTTTTGCCAGCGTCAATTGTTTCAAAAAAATTTCTTGAAGTCCTACTTAAAAATAAGATACCACAGATTTAAGTAGAGTTGCGTCTTTGACCGGTCAACAACTTTTTGGTCAATTGACCGACAATTTGATCCCTTATTAAGTCAATCAGTAATTTTTGCAATTTTTGCAAGACATATTAATGATCACACTTTATATTACCGTTAATACCAATTAAAAAGGAAAATAAACTTTCTTTCAACAATTAAAACATAAAACAGTACAAAAACAGATCAAAAGAAAACTTATTCAAACTAGTGAAAAAAGAGCACAAAGCGAGTATATGAAATTCAGTATCTGAGTTAAATACATCAATATTAATATTTGTATTGTTTATAAAACTGAACTTTCTAAATTTTCACAGCGAAAAATGCAGGGTTGGCAAAAATCATGATTTTTAAAACAAAATCAAAAAAATCAGATTTTTTTGATTTAAATCAGATTTTTTTGATTTAAGTCAGAATTTTTGAATTTTATTTAGGTTTGTATTATTTCATTATTGTTTGTTCAGATGTAACACAGTTACAATAGTAAATAATTAAAATGCAGTAAATATTAAAACAATTCAGTAGAAAATATAAATTTAATAATATTGATATTAATTCAAATTTCAACAAAAGAAACAGAAAACGGTAATTTTAAAAACACAAATAAAAAACAATACATATACATACATATAGCTACCTATACCCTATACCTATTATAATGGTAGATGATAAAATCAAGTCGAGTTAAAATAAAATAATCATTCTGGTAATTATTATATAATAATAAAATATCATTATGAAGAAATTTTCATATTTAATGATTTCATCACAAAACCAAGTTTGGCTACCTTTTCATTTCCAAGCCGATTTCTAAGTTGGGATAGGTTGTATGTAGAAAATATTCTTTCTACACCTGCAGAAGACGGAATTGCAGATAGAATTTTTTTAATAAGTTTTAAATCGTCTTCCGTTATGCCATTTATAGAGTTGCCAGACCGTTGATAAATTGATGCTTAAGTATAAGAAATTCAATGGGCCAATATATCTGAAGTTTTGAAAAACGATTTAAAACATTGATTCTTTTTCAAAAAATCACTTGATTTAAATCACGATTTAAATCATGATTTAAATCATTTGTTTTAAATCAAACCAACCCTGGAAAAATGTCACAACGTCACTGTCACTAAAATAAACAGGGGTTTTTCCCGGAAGTCGCGTAGACAGACCATCGATCGGTGCCGGTGATTCACCGAAATGCGTTTGTGCAGGTCGGCCACATATCCGCACTTTATTTCGACGTGGAGCAATTTTAATAAGTATTATCGTAAGTATTTGACTACCTAATATTTGACCACAGTCAAATTGACTAGTCAACTGATCAAGGCACAACTCTAGATTTAAGTGATGAAATATCTTATGCGCTATGACGCATCCATAATAGTTTAAAGGAGAAATGGGATAGCATAACGAATATACCTACCCTTAAGAATTATTAGAAACATAAACTTAAAAAATAGACCTTACATAATGATGTTTTGGAACGCTTCTTAGTAAAAGATATAAAGTAGTTTTAAACAAAATCAAAAGCTTAGGTTTCGATCGAAGTTTCAGAGATTTTTAATGTTTTATACGAAGCGAAGATAAAAATCTTAATATAAGTGCTGCTCATACTTAAGTAGGTATATCTCTTAAAATTGCATACAGATATTCTAGGAAAATTTCAACAAAAGCATGCTTCTTTGTTAAATTTTCAAATCGAAAATATATATCTAAAAAAATAACATTTAAGTAAAGTTAAATTTAGGATATGAATCTTTGAAACTATAGTTCACGTTATTGGATTTAAGAAAAGAAAAGCTTACATCCTGTGTGATAGCTGATTTAAACTGTTTAAATATTTTTAAGGATAGTTTCTCAATTTGAAAATATCTTTTTTGTGTATTTTACCTAAAAAAAACTATGTAACAATTTCTATATAGAGAAGGAACTGATCTGACTGCGACCTTGTAGCAAAAGAAACTATTTTTATAGTAGGTACGTAATATTTAATATAAAAGTGGATTTTCAACATTATTAATTTAAAATTTAAATCTTGGCAATATTGCGCATCCGTAAATCCTAAAAGGTTACAGGTTACAGGAAATATTTATATTTATTTGTCACTGTTTTCAATATCCCAAAATTTTAAATTTTGAGTCCTCACACGGTGTGACGTTGACTATGAGGACCACACGGTGTGCCTCGACTAAGTGTAACCCTCGGCTTAACCCAAAGGTCTTAACACTCATTTCTTTTCAGATTGCGTTAAAGTGGTGTGGCCTAAGTAATTCAAGGCCGAAATGAAAATCCTAGATCAATAGTTTGAGAAGAAAACTTGATTTTGCCAATTTTTTTTGGTTAAGCGGCTTTATTTAAAAAAAGAGTAGTATCAAAATTTTTAAGGCGTATAATCAGCTTTCAAGTCCTGGAAACAATATCTTCTTAGTGAAAATATTAAATTTTTGTAAATGGCTTTGATAATCCTAAAAAAGTTTCAAAAAAGTTTTCGTCACTTTTTGGTGCCTATCTCTTAAATGGAACGTTCACATACGATGATTTATAAATTTGTTTTAAAGATAATGCAATTATCTACAAATCAAAAAAAAACATTGCCTTTCTATCTGTATCTTTTCAAAAGATATAGGTAATAGAAAATTTGGGACAAAAAAATTATAATGTAATACATATATCTCAATAATTATAAGTTATGGTTAAAAGTGTTCATTATTTTCAAAAAGTTGTCTCAATTTCAAGCAAAACGAAAATAAAAACATCTTTTATCTGCAATAAAACCAAAGATAGGATCGTCGGAAACTGTATACAGCGCCGACGCGGCGGTGGTGACAGTGCCAACCCCGTAGAACGCTGACGAAATGCATTTAGTTTTTATTAAGTTTTTTTCGAATTTTACTTACTTAGTGAAAATTTAAAATTAATTCCTTGTAATTTGGTTTCCTTTAAATGAATTATTTTCAATGTATCATTCTATATAAAAGGACAAAATGATACATTGAAAATAATTCAGTTAAAGGAACGTAAATTAAAAGGAACTAATTTTAAATTTTCACTAGGTAAAACTCGAAAAAAACTTAATAATACAGCTACTATTAAATGCATTTCGTCAGCGACCTACGCGGTTGCCACTGTCAACACCGTCGCGACGCGACGCGACGATGCGGACGTACGGTTGCCTACGATCCTATCTTTAGTTTTAGTCCAGAGAAAAGATATTTTTTTTCATTTTGCTTGACATTGAGTCAACTTTTTGAACATAATAAACAGTTTTAACCATTACTTATAATTATTGAGATATCTCACAACATTCTGATTCCATAATTTTTTGTTCGAATTTTTCAACCTTCTATTACCTATATCTTTTGAACAGATGCAGATAGAGAGGCAATTTTTTTTACTTATAGATAATGATATAGATTATCTTTAAAATGAATTTATAAACCATCGTATTTAAACGTACCATTTGAGAGGTAGTACCAAAAAGTGACGAAAAACTCATTTTTTCATATTTTTTTAGGATAATCAAAGCCACATAGAAAATTTTAATATTTTCACTAAGAAGATATTTTTTCCAGGACTTGAAAGAAGATTATACGCCTTAAAAAATTTTGATACTACTCTTTTTTTTTTTAAATAAAGCCGCTTAACCTAAAAAAACTGGTAAAATCAAGTATTATTTTCAAACTACTGATCTAGGATTTTCATTTTGGGCTTAAATTACTTAGGGCGTCATCGTCACTTTAAACACAATCTAAAAAAATGGAAGTGGGAAGACCTTTGGGCTCAACTTAGGCCGGGTTTATCCAACTTCTTAATTCTTAATTCCTAACTCATAAGCAAGTTCACAATGTACTATTAAGTGACACTGATTACCCAGTTTCTTAATTCTTTATTCATTATCCTTAATTTTTAAGAACGACCTTGAAAGTTGCCAATTTTTAACTTTTACGAATTACGAATAAAGAATTAAGGAAATATTAAATGCGCATGCGGCTTGTTCAGCTGTTTTAGACAGATCTTGACAAATGACATTGTTATCCGGGTTAATTTGACGTTTGGTGATGGACGACAGTCTTCATGATTTTTGTATTTAATTTTAATATTGAATTTAACTATTTATAACACAAATAAACAAGTTGTGTTTATATTTCCTATGTCAATTTTGACATGTATTGTCCAACTGTCAAGAGCTGAAAAAAGAAGAATTGGAAAAAGAAGAGATAAAAATTAAGAATAAAGAAACTGGATAAACCTGATCTAATAACTCACTCAAATTTTACGAAATGCTTAAGAATTAAGAATTAAGGACTAAAAATTACGAAGTTGGGTAACCCAGGCCTTAGTCGAGGCACTAACATCCTCACAGTCAATATCTGAATCAGAGATCTAAATCTCCGCAATGAAAGGCTTCATCCGAGGCTTCATCACTCTAGACTCTAGAGTTTAATGTTGATGTACTAGTTTTAAAAAAAAATTACAAAAAATTTAATATATTATCTGCCGTTAGAATCTCGATCTGCAAGCCACAGTATTTCTGTTTCTGTTGGGTGGTGACTTCAACGTAAATAATGCGTCGCTTAATTTACAATTAAAACGGCAACAAGAACTATTCGTTTGCCACCCAACCAGCCTTTGGCTAAAAATGCATCGCATTATGATTTCGGGTATAATTAATATCAATAAAACTGAGAATAATTTCTGCGAATGGATCATGTTCTGCATACTATTTTAAGCCATCGGAAATTTTTAGTCCCGTATAATTTTAATTTGTCAGTTTTTTTTTCTTTTTAAACTAGGTAATGCTTTTTGATCAAAATTTATGGTAATTAAAGTTTATCACGGGTTACCATTTAAAAATTTTGTTATGGTATGTTTACATTAATAAATAAATACTAACCTTTTTCAAAGTACTTGTAATTATACCAACAATACTAAATTCACTTGAAGTTCTTTTTTCCACAATAGGGGATTCCTTGCTCACACTCATATTGATGTCACTTTTATCTAAATACCAATAGACTTACACACTTAAGTTTCAACTTCGTTATTTACTTAAATACTTTAGTTTTATCAAATCATCCGTACCTAATCAGCACATAATCTAACAATAAGTGGTAATCTTCAAGTAAACCTTAAGTTGATGCGATCGCGATCACTAATCTAGCAACAAAAATAGTTTTCCTATTAACAACTATAAACAACAACAATCATGATGTCATGGCTATATTCGTTGCCGTTAGCAGCAACTTAGACCGGTCTGAATCATATGGCTGGGCGCTTTCAGGCATTCGATTTTTCGTAGCAGAAAATTACATGCGCTGCAGGAACGCGGCTTTGCAGGAAATACGTGTTTTTAAAGTTGCCTAGTCGTAGGTCGCAGGGCATTGGTCAATAAATAAAATATTTAGTATATAGAACAGTAGCTTTACACAAATTGTTTTCGGTTCATAAAAAAATACATTCTACAAAATTTTATAATAGATTTTGAAACTTTAAACAAACTTTACAACTAATTGTAGAGTTTCTGCCAAAGCATTACGAATTACCGATCTACATCTAAAACTTCCATCTATTCCATTTTAAGTAAAAATGATATTTTAAAGTTGTACTAAAAGCAAAGTCGCAGAAAAATCTTACCTAACCTAATGACACACTGCCGTTGTCCAGGTGATTTTGGCTTAGTTGTATCTAGACCAGATGTTGGGCTCCAGGTGAGATGTGAAAATTCTTCGATTTGTTCAGGAAGCTGTTACACAAAAGGTCGACCCTTTGGCTCGGGGGAGCATATGCATTTTTATCTCCTGCAAATATGCTATATGCTAAAAACTCACTACTTTGTAAAAAAATTACGAATAATAAATGCTACTTATTAAAAATATTGTTAGTTGGTTTCAGGTTTTTAGGTTGGGTCAGGCATAATAGTCCTCAAATTAACATGAAAATTTCGCACCTACTTTTTCTAACCAATCAGACGCTTTTGTTTTAAATCGTTTCCATGGCAACGACAAAATTTTCTGGAAATATTCATCCTGTTTCACACTGGAAATTTTTCTGTCATTTATTGACGTGGGATTCGAAGTGTCTAAAAGTAAAGTTATTTGTCGATGCAAACAAGCATACCTATTTGGTACACAAATATAGTACCTAATGATTGTCAAAAGTAAATATTCTTCCATCGATGTTAACAGACTAAAATTATTAATACAATACGAAAGTATAAGATGTCTTTAAGTTATTTAAAAAAGATTTGGAAAACGTCGTTTTATTCCGCTTAGGAATTTAACACTTTGTTATGCATATAATCTTGTAGTGCCTCGGAAGTTATCAAAAGTAAATGATGTTCCACCGACATTAGTAGATTAAAGTTAATAAAAAACGGAAATATAGGAAGACTTTAAGTGATTTATAAAAGTTTTATTTAACTCAAGTTGGAAAATGGCATTTTATTTCAGTAAGAAATTTGGTATTTTATTGTGCATATAATCTTGTAGTGCCTCAGAATTATTAAAAGTAAATGATTTTCCACCGATATTAGTTAATTGAAGTTAATAACAAATGGATAAGATATTTTTAAGTTATTTATAAAAGTTTTATTTAACTAAAGTTGGAAAATGTCTTTTTATTCCGCTAAGAAATTTGGTACCTGCTTTATTATGCATGTAATATTGTAGTGATGCGGAACGTTATTTTATAAATCAATGAGCTGAACTGACGCGATGACAGGCAGTGGATACAGGCAGTTGTAAAATTTTTTTGTTGTTCATGGCTGACTAAGTTAGTTTCGATTTTGCCATCGCGATAAAAATTTTCAATTTTGTTAAAATATTTCTTAAATTTTATTAGGTGCGAAGTTTTTTACCGACCATCCTACGAGCTTAAAGTATTTACCGAAAATTTTCCCTTCGCAAATATTTTAAAAAAATTATATTTCAAAATATTTGTGACCTCGGAAAAATTTCCGGTAATAATTTAAGCGCTAGGGATATTATAAGTAAAATTTCTCCACATGTATACACAAATGTTTATAAGAGGTGTCCAATTTTTCCTGTGTTATACCGGAAATTGCGCCGTAGGTGAGAATTACATGATAAAAACAGCGAATATCCAACGCTAAGACATGATGACGTATTTTTATTAAACTTAATTTCTAAATTACATATTATTAAACGTTTAGAGCCATAGTAACGGTTGGTTAAATAAACATATTTGTTTAAGAAGCTTTCGTAAAAAGTATCTCTTATAAAAATGAGTAGCTTTGGCTAATTTATAGAATATATTATATAGATATTTATAAAAGTACTAGCTTGCGCCTGCGACTTCGTCCGCGGTATAACAATTTTACTTTATTACAAACTTTGAGCCCCCATTTCACCCTCTTAGGGGTTGTTTTTTGTTTCAACCCCTTGGAATTTGAATTTTAAAAATCCCTTTTTATCGAAACCCTACACCCTAAAATAAATTCCAACACGGAAAAAAGTACTCTTATGTAAAAAAATAAACTAAAATTGACATGTTTTGGCGTTTCCCTTAAAACTTAGTAGTTTTTCAAATAAAAAATAATTTAATTTGTAGGGCTTGCTTTTACCCCCGTAGAGGACGAGTTTTGCAAAATCCTTCCTTAGTGGACGTCTACGGCGTAAAATAAAGCTGTGTGCAAAATTTCAACTTTTTAGCATTAGTAGTTTTGGCTGGGCGTTGATGAATGAGTAAGTCAGTCAGTCAGTCAATTTACTCTTTAATATATTTGTATAGATATAGATTAATGAAAAGGTAGGGAAAAGTACACCAAAAAATACTAAGAAAAACAGAATCTTCGTTTTGAATTAGTTGATGGTTTTGCTTTTCGAGGAACTACACACTTTAATAAGGTACTCCGGTTAATCACATTGCTAACAGATTGGGCCGATAATTTGGGTAACAAGACGGGAAAAAATACACTACTACTATAGTACTAATATAGTCTTCCTGTACGCAGCTGCAACAGGTTATATCAGAGGAATGGAGGTATTAAAATGTCAGAGATATTCTTGACCCTTGAAGAAGTACTATGTATAGGTCTAATGTCCATTGTTTTGTGAAGTCTTAAAGAATAGCCTGGTCAATGCAACAGAGTATTGTTACGAAATACTTGATGCCTATAATACTTTCTATTTAAGATCTATTTGATAACTTCTGCTAATAATTTCGACAAAATCATCAAATACCTCCTCACCTTCTCTAAGCATACATATTATTTGCTTTCAGATGAACGATATGCTCCGATTCAATAACTTACCTTTATAACCCTGTTATTTCATACGTTCCTAGGACGACTACCTTAAATTGATAAAACTTTTTTCTTGACAAGTTTGTCATAGGCAGTTTTATTTGTGTAAAAGTATTTGTATATTTGTGTTGCTTTAAAATATTTATAAAAATGGCGGCCCGTTGCCCAGACTTACCTTTCCTGCCTGGATATTCATTTAATCCTAATGTAAGTACATATAGGCATTTATTGTTTTATATTCTTATTGGGAGTAAAGTAGTAAAGTCATTGATAAAAGGCAGTAGGAAATCTGATTAAACTTAAATAAATATGCTCTAAATTAATATACCTACCCATATTCGGGTATATATATATATATATATATATATATATATATATATATATATATATATATATATATATATATATATATATATATATATATATATTATATACCGTCATTTTCATTTTACCATAAGAAAAATTACCCGTTATAAAAAGTTATGCTTTCTGAGAAATTAGTATTAACATATTAAAACTTAAGATGACATGTACAGAGCGATCAAAAAATGAGAAAGTCCAAAATTGCCCCAATTAGGTACCCTAAATTCTTATTTTAGGACAAAATGTAATAAGAGAATGTTGCTTAAAATAAAAAGTTATGGCTAGGTTTAGACTTAGGGCCTGCTATTAAGAAAAAACGGTTATTAGTATTTCAACAAGTTATAAGCGTTTCGTAGTTTAAATACCATAATTCAATGCGATTTTGTATTCATTTAAAAAGTGATTTTTTTGAAATTTTAGAAAACCTGTTTTAATAGAAGACCATGAACTTATTACACGTGATTTTTAATTTTAGGGGCTTTCCTGTATTTTACGCTAAATTAAAAATTAAGATATATGGTTTTATTTTTCCATGGGGTTGCGGTCAAAATGTTTACATTAAAACAATAGTCATCTTTGACGTTTCGGTTTATTGACTGACTAAACCATCATCAGTCAATCAGTCAGTCAATAAACCGAAACGTCAAAGATGACTATTGTTTTAATGTAAACATTTTGACCGCAACCCCATGGAAAAATAAAACCATATATTATAATTTAAACGGTCAGGAAAAACAATACTATTAAAAATTAAGGGTAGGTACTTTTCTTGTGGGTTAATTTTGAATTTGTCCATTTTTTGGCCGCTTTGTTAATATCTCAAGTTTTAGGATGTTATTATTTTCCAAAAAAAATCAGAACTTTTTTTCATAAAGTTAATAATAAAAAAGTTCCCCTTTTGTTAAGAACTCTCCAGGACACGCTCTATATAAGGCACAGGTCCCAGGAACATTTAGACTGTGATTTAGATGTTCAGATTTTTTTTAATGGTAAAATTCTATATCTACAGCTTATTGGGTATAGTGTATTTTTAGGGCTATATTACATGCTATATTAAGTTTCTATATGTTAAAGATTACTTTTCCAGAAAGCAGAGTACCTAAATAAAGTGTAATTTTTTTCCATAAAATTAGTAATAAAAAAGTTTTTGATTTGTAGATGACACTTTCAGATACGCTGTATGTCTTCAGGAAGTTCTTCCTTATTTCTACATGTCTGTTGTTTGTTAATAGCTTTTCAGCAAAGCCTTTCTCTGCTTATACTATCCTGCTCTCTACATCACGTTTGCTTCAGTTGTTCGTTGTTACAATATTACACATCAGTATTGGATACAAAGACGTAGATACTTATTTTTCAGGTGGGGGAGAGGTAGCACCAACAAATTTTTAACCACCCTTTATAAATTGTTTTATATAAGATCAACCATATGAGTAAAATAAAGCCTCACAAAACAGAATTAAAAGAAACATCGCACGTAATAAAAAAAACTACATGTTTCTCAAATAACAAGAGCTTAAACAAACCAAGGAAAAATAAAGGTGTAGGTATACGGTGTCCGAAAAGTCTAGTATGGGCAAATATTTTTGTTATTAGTAAAGATAGACACCAAATTTTAGGGGTATGTTATTGGTTAATAAATTACTGTTTTATGTAATTTAACTTTTACAACCCCCTTAAATTTTAAATGCAACCCTATGCCGTGAGGTACCTCATGTTAAAGGTAATCAAGAAAGAAACATTTTACCGTAAGCCCCATGTCCGTATTTTAATTCGTTTTTAAATGGCAAGTCTATAAAAATTAAAAATCGTGAAAAAAAATTAACGGCCAGATACTCCAACGCTAGTCCGGTCTAATTTGACAACCAAAAGTTTTCGATTGACAAGTGTAAGAATAAAGCTGCGCTCAGAGTTGCCGTAACGTAAGCTTTAAGACGTAACGTTAATCCGTAAGAAAAATAAACAATTGATTTGCAATAGATCCATTCATAGTACAGCCGTAACAAGTTAAGCCGTAAGGTAAGCCGTAAAGAAATGGTTCAATTTCATTTCTTACGTTACGGCTTATCGATTCGGTCGGGATCGGTTGTACTCGTGCCTAACCGCCATGTTGACATTCCCAAATTTGACACATTGCATTTGCATCTATTTGAATTTTTTGATTTGCACCCAATCAAACCCTTTTATTTTCCTTGTTGCATTGCATTGCTTCCTTACTAACAAGTAGCAGCAGAATATTGCTCCAGCAATAATAATATCTTCGTGGTCAGTAAAATCAAAATCCATATTACCAGTTTAATAACCAAACAAATTGTTTTGAAGAGATGTCAAAAAGCAAAAATCATAACCTAGAAAGTTGTAACCAGATTCTTAACTACTTAGAACTATGAATGGGTATGTCGTTACGGCTTAACTTTTACGTCTTATCGACTATCGATTACTTCTTACGGCTTACGTTACGGCAACTCTGAGCGCAGCTTAAGACTACTCGGTTTCATACTAATCCGGTTCTGAGATTTTTCGCAAATGTTAAAAGAATATGGCAATTTTGATACGTACTTTCGACAATAATAGAACTAATTCATTCTAGCAACTCGTCCTTAGAGGAGTATTGTTTGAAAACCAAGCAAATCGCTGAAATATCAGAATAATTTTAAGTTTTTAATGACCACTTACTAACAATGACCGGACAAAAACCTGTCAAAACATAACTGATCAACTAGAAAATCTTAATTTAAACCAGTACTAAATCCTAAACCTTCTTAGTGAATCTGAACGTAAAAGTTTAAGAACCTTTATTTCCCTTATTACTTTAAAAGTTGTTCAAAATGACCACCATGAACTCATTGGCAGTAAGAAAGTCGATTTAGAACTCTGCCAAGAAGTAACACCTGACATTCTTGAAAATGTGAGCAGTGAGTTCCAAAATCGACTTTATTACTGCCAAGAAGTTCATTGTGGTCATTTTGTACAATTTTAATAGGAGAAATAAACATATTTCAATTTTTTTTCACGATTTTTAATTTTGAAGGCTTGCCCTTTAAAAACGAATTAAGATACGAACCTCGGATTTTCGGTTGAATGTTTATTTTTTGAAGACCATTAAAATACAGGATCACACGGCATAGGGTTGCACCTAAAATTTTTGACCTCAACTCCCTAGCGTCACCCCTCAAGGAAGCTAAAAAGTTAAATTACATAAGAAGTAGATTTAATAACCAATAAGATACACCTACAATTTGGTGTCTATACTAATAGCAAAGATATTAGCCCACACTAAGACTTTTCGGACACCCTGTATATCATGTTAAAGAAGGCTCATAAAAGTACTTCTAAAGCTAAAGATATTCCCTAAAACGATATCTACATAATATTATTTTAATCCAGTGGAAACAAAAATAACCATGCGAATATTCTTCAGATAAACTTATGCAATATAATTAACTAAATTGCACTAGGTTATAATATTCTATTTTACATCTGCATCTAGCAATTTTTTCTAGCCGTTCTGGGGGTAATTACCCTCTTTGCCCCCCCCCCCCCATATCTACGTCCTTGATTAGATCTCGTCGACCCCTTTGAATTTAATTTCAGAACAACATATGATATGCAACTTTCTTGAACAATAAATGTACAGCAACAAATTCTATTTCAATACACCTTTTTGATTTATCTATGTTGCATACTACACGTTTCCTAATGGTTGTTTCGGTAAAATGTCACTTTTATAAATATTTTCTTCTACCATCGATTTTTAGACACTTGGTTTTTTAGTTTTGCTTTTTACCTGTTTCTGCATTGTTTTATCTTATATTTGGACCGCTTTATCGATAACAAACCTAGCTTGCTGCACCTTTTTTGTTACACTTGTATGCCATTCCAAAAGTGTACAAGTGTACGTTTTGCATTTAAAAGTAACATTTTTGCTACTATGCATAGGCGGTTCTAGACCTCCATTTTTGGGGGATCTTAAGCTCCTGGTTTATATATAGGCGGCTAGGCCGCTCAGTTGAATGTGGGAGGGCTGATACAAGATTTGGGGGGCTTAGCCCCAACCCAGTTATGTTGTAGTTATTTTAACCATAAAGATGGTCGTAACGTTGTTCTGTTTAAACTGTTGTGGTTTTTTTGATTAACCATAATAAATGTTATTGTTTTTAGGTAGGAAAAACAAATTACCATCGAAATCCCACTTTCGGATTTATTGGAGATGGTAATAGAGCACTGGTCGAAAAGGTGAAACCAGATATGTTTGGACCTCTCTCAGACAAGTTCCCATCTAGTTATCCTCGAGGGCAGTCAGTTGAACTACCAGGATGGATAGTGTTTGATAAGATGGTAACAGAAAATAATAACTTACAGGAAATCAACCGCCAAATGTCTTTTCCTTGAAAATCTATTATACTCGTACATACGGTTGTTTTTTACACGCTATCTACGGGGTCACTAATTCGAGAAGTTGCCGTACTTGATATTACTCCAAAATTTTCTTATGAATGACTCTATAGCAAATGTGTTTTAAGGGCCTTGCTACAATTATTACAATATAGTTATAATGAAACCTCTTGTGCTGTTATTAAATTGTGGCCCTTAAAATGGGGATAAGAGGTTTTTGTACCCCCAAAAAGCTTTATACTGCATCACAAAAATAAGTTTATTGGTAAAGCCGAAAAATTAAAAAAAAAACATTTTGTGAATTTTTTTTATTTGATCTACCAAATATGAAATGTTTCTTGGACCTGGTTATATGTCACAAAGTCTCAAGCGTGGATTTAGAGGGGGCGCAGTCCCCCTCCCAGAGCCTTGTACAAAAAGGATGTCAATTATTTTATCAATATGTCAATGTCAATGTCAATAATTTTATAAAAATAAATAGTGTAACATAAATATTAACCATTCGTACATGTTCCACAAAACATTATAAACGAAAACAAACATTTGCCGTCTATATAAGGTATATAATATATAAATTATACCACAAAAATATGAACTACAGACCTATAATACGAATATATTATATAAAAAATGCAAGCATTTTTGATTTACATGCTCTTAGATGGTTCCTGAAAACATTTCCTACTAAAGAACACTAATAACCAGATAGGTTTTTTTTCAAAAAGATCTTTTTTCATAGCAAATTTTTAGCAGAAAAGCAGCTTTTTCGAAAGCTGAGTTACGAAATTTTTCGAAAATTTTCTCGAAAACCTATTAGTTCAGTCATTAGGTAGTTTGCTGAAAACAAATTGTGGAGTAGTTATGATTTTTTGTTTTTTAATGTTTTTTGAGCTGCTGATTACGAATCTGAGGTTTACCAACAAAAATTTTTCCTGGAATTTCAGTTATAGCCAAAAACATGAAAAAAAGTTTTTTTTTTCCGGTTCTTTGCTTATAACTCAAAAACTACTAACTTTGGGTAAAACATCATTCTACACTAAGATAATCTACATCAAATTTCCTATAATTCAGGTCTCTACTACATTTTTCGCCACGCGTACCGTTTAGGCGCAATTGCTAGTTGAAATTTGACGAATGTTTGACTTAATGTCATGCAAAAAAAAAAGATAATAATCATCCAAAACCGTACAAATCATAATAACCTAATAATAATACAACCCACAATCATAATACCTAAAGACATTAATAAGTCTGCTCACTTAATCTTGGCCGCTTTGAGGTTGATGGTCCAATATCAGATAGTCCAAGACCAGATTGTTCAAGATTAGATGATCCAATATCTTCTGGAAGATCATCGGTGTCTTCCTCGACATCCAAAGATAATGAGGTCTCAAGCAAATCATCCGGTAGTATTGGTTCACCATCACCATCCTTATCATTATCAACAATTGCCGTCTTCGTATTATTGCAGGTGTCCCAACAATGAAGGCACAACATTGAACAAAACAGTCCGGCTTTCCTACAGCTGCAATTTCCCTTGCACCCCCTCTTGCACTTGCAGGATATCTTGTGCAGAATAGAATCAGGTGCAGGGGGCTTTAGAGTTGTGATAGGTTGAAGACCGATGCTTGTTCTTTCCCAACCCCAGTCTTCGGGTCTCTTTTCATTGCCAAGCCAGTGTTGTATCTGATGGTAAACTCTAAGGGAATGTTGGTGGGCACCTGCTTCGGTTGGAGGAAGTGAGGCCATGTTGCTAATCTTATTGAAAGCAGATTTGATATAGCATTTGTAGCGAACATTATTCAGCGAGGCGGATGTTGGGTAGCCATACAATGCCACAATAAAACGGTTTCCTGCATTCACAACAGCTTCGGGGGTCACATCTGGGGTTTTAAAAATTTCAATTACTTTGTGGAGGCCACGATTATTTTTCAAAGTCTGTATAAATTTCATTGTGCCATTATTAAATAGAGCTGATGTGGTGTCACATCCGCTCATAGCATGTATGAATAGAATGTTGTCAGCGATTGTTTTTTCTATAGCAGTTTGAGGGCAGAATACCTTTTGTGCGATTTTTCCTTTTCCTGGTTTCAGGAAAGGCACATTGTTAAAGGTGCAGATGCCTATTAAGTTGGCGAGAAGATCTACATCTTCACCTATGACAACCACAGAAGGATGTGTAGGGGCCAAGGCTAGAGCTGTGTTTACAATCAAATAATCGGCATCTTCGTCTGCTTTCTTGCCTTCATGTTTGCTGAGGCGAACTTGTTCATCAAGATGGAGATGAGTCGATACTTGTTCTTAGGATTGGCCTGGAATTTTTCTTGGGAAACAGTTGGCACCATAGTTTCATCAAACATTACTTCACTTGACATCTGTTTTCGTGATCTTCTGGTCCGCTCTACACATTTAGTGCCTCCTACTGTTTCATTTTCAGGGTACCCATTAAAAATAACAAGAGCAGTAAATATTACGTTCGCTAAGGGTTCTGGTTCTACTAAGGGGAGAAAGGAACCCCTTCGGTGTGTTGTGAAAAGATAAGAGAGGTGGGACGGCAAGTATAACGGTGTAGGGGGGATAGCGGGGGGGGGGGGGTGACAATCGATCCCTTCGCATGGAACCTCACCGCCCTTTAACATACTTGCTTGTTGTTGAACTTGAGTGTCACAATAATCGACTAACTTCAACCCGTGTTTGTGTCTAAACGGAACGCGTGGTAAAAAAAGTAGTAAGGACCTAAGGTATAGCAAATTTTGTGCAGATGTCATTACAGAGTGTTTTACCCAAAACTGATAGTTTTTGAGTTATAAGTAAAAAACCGGGAAAAAACTTTTTTTTCGTGTTTTTTGACTATAACTCAAATTCCAGGAAAAATTTTTGTTGGCAAACCTCAGATTCGTAATCAGCACCCCAAAAAACGTATATGAGCAAAAAATCATAACTACCCCACAATTTGTTTTAAAATTCCCCCTTTCATTACCTAATGACTGAACTATATTTTAAAAGTACCTTTTTTTTTCAAAAATATCTCAGCTTTTCCTTTTGAAAACAGATTTATGAAATTCTTCAAAACACATATTTTGAAAGTATATATTTTTTAGAAATGTCTTTAAAAAAATAGGTTTGCAAAAATTTGTATACGAATTCCGAAAATGTGTTTTTTTCAAAAACAGGATTACGCCATGAACTCTACTAGCTTGGAAAATGTTAAATAAAAAAAGACCAAAAACGATCCAGAATAAACCTAAACGAACCTTTTCCGAGTTTTATCAGGTTTCCTTCGGTTTGGTACGTTACTTTCTCATAAATTACTTTTTCCAACAGCCGTTGCTTAAAAATTTAAATTCGAAGTGTTTTTCAAAAAAATTTAATTCCGAAAAAGATATTCTCTGAAAAAATGTGTCTTAAAAAGTGCTTTAAAAAAATTTGAAAAATTGGTTTTCGAAAAATTGTGCAAGTATATCCCTCCAAATAAGTAGAAGGCATAAATAAAAAAAATGCTAGAATATTTTACACTTTCATCTTAATCAAATAATAATTGTTTCTGTTTCTAAGTAATGTTTTTTTTTTTTCAAAAAACATTTTTTGATGTTAAATTCAGTAAATTTTGTTGAAAAACAGCTTTATCGAAAGATTATTATTCGAAAGCGGATCTACAAGATTTTTTCGAAAATTTACATTTTTTTTTCCAAAAAGAATCTTTCAAAATTACATTTTCCAAAATCATAGTTTTTCAAATATTTAATTATGAACTCTACTAGCATAGGAAATGTCAATAAAGACAGAAAAAGATCCTGAACGAAGCGTTTTTGTGTTCGGTCAGGTTTTTTTTCTGGTGTCTGCTACGTTACTCTGTAGTAATATGAATATTCGAAGTTTATTTCGAGATAATGAAAAAATGTACTTTCAAAAAACATCTTTTCTTTAAAAAAATGCAGTGTCGAAAAGTACTTTAAAAAAAAACGAAAAGTTGGTTTCCAAAAAAAAATAATAGAATATACCCCCCGTTTTCGAATAAACGTGCTTTTAAAAAATATGTTTTCAAAAATATTTTGTATATCAGTCCAAATGGACAGATTGTATAAATAAAGAAGTGCCAGAATATTGATAAGGTAAGATGACCAACCGTTTTGTTTTCTCAAGAACAGGTTTAGATTTTTCGTCCATTATAAAATAAGGTTCATTTCTTAGAACCCTAAACAATAAAAAATAATGTCGGACGCGAACTTGTCCGTTTTTTGTGAGCCCGAGGTGACGCAACACCCCCCCCCCCCCATGGACAATCTTCTAAATCCGCCCCTGCCTAGTCTAAAAAGTAATCTACGTCAGAGTCCGATTTTTAAAAACATTAACATGTAAGAGTTATGGCTACAAATATGAGAGGGTTTATTTTTAGCTATAATTCCTATATTATGAATGTTTTTAAAAATCAAGCCCTGTCTGTACGTCGATAGCTCTTTGGACGTATATAAGCAAGTACAATGAAACATTTTATATCGAATAAATTAAATTAGAAATACATTCTTTTCGATTTCTCGGCTTTTCCATTAAGCTTTTTTATGGTATAATTTAAAGGTTTTTTGAAGATGGTCGCATTTTAAGAAAAATTATATAATAACAGCACACGAAGCACTAACATGACCACATCAAATCGTAGCCAGGGTCCCTAGAACTAAGTACAATTTTTTTTTAAATAGTTATAAGTGGACTAAATTTAGACAAAAAAATTGAGCAGTAATCGATCGATTGCTAAATGCCAAATTACTGTTAACACTTTCGTAGTTGAAAAGCACTAATACTGACTTAATATTTTAACATTTTATGAAGGGGTGATAATAATTGATTCCTAACAATTTTACAAAATATACGTTGTTATAAGTGACAGACAAAGTTGAATATTACTAAAACTCATTTCTCGGATTTGCATTATCTTTGTTTATTCATAATCTTGTGGTTACCTGCTAGCTATAACCGCTTTCAAGTAAAAACTAAAAAGTAATTTTATAACTACGTTACGATTAATTATTCCACTCGATATGTATATCCAAATTTATAAAAAAAAATAATCAAAATAAACGAATAATGATCGTAACTTATGTCCAATAAATTTGTTTCATGTTTGAAATCGTAACTGGGTATATTCTCACAATAATCGATCTATCATCAAATAAATTGTATGAGAACAGAACCTTATTAGTATTTATGTTTTATTCTGTTGTGGTCGGGTTTGCTTAGGTTTGTTGATGATAATTTGATGATACTATTGTGAGAATACATCTATTTCCAAATACAAGTGTTTTAATTAATTACATGTTAGTGTGATCGTCATAAATTTACAGATCGTTTTGAAATAGATTATCATGAAATATGTATTTAAAAACCGATATATGTGCAAAATAAGAAATTAAGATTCTATACCTACAGGCATATAAGAAAATACGTTAAGAAATAGGTCATATTTTACCGCATTGAAGTAGTATTTAAGGTGGTACTTTTAGAATTAAATGGAAGCTTTTAATATAGAATGGTTTGAAATACTCATTAACAGTTTTGCTACAAGTCGTAGTTGTACTCGTAAACAGACAATTAAAAAAAAGTCTGGTAAACTAGCTTTAAAGGTGTCAAAACACGAGAATTTGTTGGTAATTAGTTGCCAAAGGATCAATTTTGTTGCTCAAGTCGATCACTGAGCATCGGGAACACTGCTAGCTTTATATGAAGGTAGCGGCAAAATGAAAAAATGAATAATAATCGTAACGACAAATAGGATAAAATTTGCTGCTGACGCTGCTAAAAAGGGTATCGAAGAAAAATGATTTAGACCTTTTTTTTAAAAAATTAAGTTTGATACTGATCGCGCGATTATTATTGATAATACGCTGGATTAGATTTTGTTGCTAGTCCTGCAGCGTCCTGCAGCAACAAATTTTATCCTATTTGTTGGTACGATTATTGTTCATTTTCGCATTTTCCCGCTACCTTTATGTAAAGCTAGCACGATAAAGCGATACCGCTTTTCAGACATCTATTTGAGCAACAAAACTGATTCTTTGGCAACTAATTAGTCACAAATTAGCAATAAATTCTCGTGTTGCTCTTTTTTTTAATTCCGCCGACTTTTCACTGCCAGCTTTATGGAGCTAGAACTCTGTAGGATTGGAATTCTTGAGGATTCGAATATGTAAGAATCCGAAAGTAGAACTAGAATAATTTTTTAGAAAAGGATTCGTGATTCAGATTTGAGATAAAATAATAAAAAAAAACTGAATTCGAATTTAGGAATTAGGATTTAACTCCTTTTAAGATGGATTCGAATCGTCGAAAAAGATTTGAATCGCAAATAGATTTAGAATCGTCGAAAATAAATCACATTGATAGAGACAAAACATTAACATTCAGATCCACTAAAAAGGTTTAAGATTTAGAACTGGTTTAAATTAAGATCTTCTAATTCATCAGTTATGGTTTGACAAGTTTTTGTCCTATCACAGTTAATAAGTCCTCATTAAAAACTTATGAGTTATTGTAATATTTCAGCAATTTGTTTGGTTTCCAAATGAGCTTCATCTTGGAACGTGTTGCTAGAATGAATTTAGTTCTATTACTGTGAAAGTACGTACTAAAATTACCCTTTTCTTTATAAATTTGAGAAAATTCTCAGGAAAAAGTTCATAGTATAAAACTTAGTTGTCAAATTAGACCGATCTAACGTTGGAGAATCAGGCAGTATGTCTTTTTTTTTAAATCCAAAATCTCAAAGCATTCATGCACCTGCAGTATTAGGCCTTTTCGGAAACTGTGATAGTTATGTTTTCTTTTATTCATCCCGTGATGGTGCTAACATTGCTAGCGAAAGGCGCGCCGAGTGCAAAAATCTAGTATTGATATGCTATTTTCTATAGGTATCTAATAAAAAATAATTAAAAAATAAAAAGACACGTCACTAGCTAATAGTAGGGTTTATGATTTTTTAGCTTTTTGGAAACATCTTCACAGATAATAGCAGGTATATTATTCACGAGCGTTATACAGAAAAAAACACCATCGTATATTGAATTGGATACCAATTTACTGAATGACACACTCAATTCCGTATTGCACAATACAAATTCAGTTTCTTTCAATGATTAGTATATCATTTTTAACCAATAGGTTATAAGAGTGGCAGTCCATTGGTTTTTAATAGGTGGTTTAAAAATAACAATTATTTGATGCAGTAATACCCTATTCTAAATTCGATACAAAATATATCATTGGTTTCAGTTAACGTTTATTTGTAAGAATATACAAGTTATTAAATCGAAATGCCTATTATTATTGCAAAGCTTTTTAGATCTGTTTTACTTACATACCATAAAACACTGAAATGAGTTGCTCCTGTCCCCAGGATTGCAAAATATCTATTACTTCTGGCGTAACTTTATCGCAATAAAACTGTAGTTCTTGTTCGTTTAATAAAATATATTGTAATTTGAATCCCACCGCCTATACAAATAGCTATTTTTTGCCCAATATTATTTAAGCATCCTCGTCAAGTAGTTTAATTTATTGGCTCCAACAATTCTACACTCTAAGGAATAATAGAAATTTGTTGGTTTTCAATGATATTTTGGTCATTAAAAAATGGTAATATAGATTACAAAGAAGTAGGAATACTTTTGAACTCCAATATTAAGTCTATATTTAAAGAAATATTTATTTTTGATTTTTCCAATAATGTTTTGATGATACAATATTAGCTTTAATATAGCTAATGTGACAGTGGTCAAAAATAATACTATTATTCAAAATAGCAAAGCAGTTTTTTCTGTAAGTAATAATAATTATTTACGAGGATGAAATTTGCGACACGAGCTGCAACTGCTGCGTCTGTAGTAAATCATCCGAGTGAGTAATAGTCGTCAGTACGGTGATTAGAATACTATACTTTTTCTACGACTATTTTATTAAAAAGTCTGAAAATGAAACTACACTACTCCAATTAATTAACGGACCACGACAAATTTATCATAATTTGGGTTGCGATTTTTTTCTGATCTCTTAATTCGACTGTCAAAAACTTTTTTTTAGGTTATATATTCATTTTTTACGAAAGTAAGTATACCAGTATTGTTTGAAAAAAATCAATTTTGTACAGTATTATGTTTTTTAATTCACTCTGATCATGCAGTTACTGAAGGAGAGACAGAGTTTTTAAAGGGTGGTGTTTTTACTTAATATACTTTGAAATATAACAACAAATAAAAATTACCGAATTAATTTTATTAAGAAAATACCGCAATTATTATAAACCAATAAAATTTAAAGTAACGCATACAAGAACATAACCTTAACCTAATAAAACTTAAGATCAAAGTATAGGTACAGGGTCTTCCAACGAGGACTGAACAGGGGCTCATTTTTGAGCTTCCTTGTATTTAAAGAAAAATCTAAAATAGCCAACCGATGTACTTTTTCCTGCAGAATTTAAAAATGAAACCAAAAATTTATTTGAACCAGAAACAAAAGAGTTACGCTATGGATAAGGTGTTTTTTAAATGGAACATAGCTTTTTTTATACGATTTTCGGAACGAGTGATTTTTTTTATGTCCGTTCTGATTAAAATATTTAATATTGTGACAGCTATTTTTATTAAATTTTAATGTTTTATCCAGTATAATTTAACTTCAACCTGTTTGAAACATACACTAGGTAATAAAGGTAAAATCACCTTGAAATCCTTCAAAGTCAAAAAATTTGACAAATTTACTATTATATTGCCGAAATGAAATATTCATTAGCTGAGAGATTGCAGATTGTTATCTTGTTCTACAAATGCCAAGAAAATGCAAGAGAAGCAAGGAGAAGATTTATTGCAATCTCTCATCTAATGAATATTTCATTTCAGCAATATTATAGTAAATTTGTCAAATTTTTTGACTTTGAAGGATTTCAAGGTGATTTTACCTTTATTACCTAGTGTATGTTTCAAACAGGTTGAAGTTAAATTATACTGGATAAAACATTAAAATTTAATAAAAATAGCTGTCACAATATTAAATAGATTAAAAGACATAAAAAAAATCAGTCGTTCCGAAAATCGTATAAAAAAAAGCTATGTTCCATTTAAAAAACACCTTATCCATAGCGTAACTCTTTTGTTTCTGGTTCAAATAAATTTTTGGTTTCATTTTTGAATTCTGCAGGAAAAAGTACATCGATTGGCTATTTTAGATTTTTCTTTAAATACAAGGAAGCTCAAAAATGAGCCCCTGTTCAGTCCTCGTTGGAAGACCCTGTACAGTAATAGAAAATTAATCATTTAAAAATACTAAAAACTAAAAAAGAGCGTTAGTTCAATAGCGAATATAACCACCTTTTGCGCGTATAACAGCTTGACACCGCCGCGCGGCTTATCTTATTTCGTTTTGATCTAGTCCACTCCAGATTTCAGGAAGTCTCTGTCCTACCTTCCAAAGTGGTGGGTGAAATTTTTGAAGTTCCTAGCCACCTACCAAGGATGTCCCAGAGGTGCTCAATGGGATTTAGGTCCGGACTTCTTGCGAGTCACATCATACCATTTACACCCACGTCGTAAAGGCAATTTTTTTATTTTTCATAGTGGATCAAGCAACAAACTTTAAGAAACCCTGTATCTCCTTCAATAACTGAGAGGTCAGAGTGAATCAAAAAACAAAATGTTAAGAATAGATTATGCTACAATCTAGTTGTCAATGTGAATCGCAGTTATGGCTGGTCTAATCTACAGGGCGCTACAACTTTAGGGAAAAATATTATTGTTTGGGTTTGCTTGCCAGCAAACCCCTGTATACTGAACAAAATTGATTTTTTTAAACACTACTGGCAAACTTACTTTCCTAAGGAATAAACCTACAACTAAAAAAAATTTTTTTTACAGTCGGATCAAGGGGTCAGAAGAAAATCGCTACCAAAATTATGATAAATTCCTTGTGGTGCGTTAATTAATGGGAGTAGTGTATTATTATAGCCAGACCCGCCAACGCTATCTAGTCCGGTCTAATGTGACAACCAGAAGTTTTAGTTTTAGTGTAAGACTAAGACAACTAAGTTTTATGCCATACATTTTTTTAGAGGTTTTTCGCAAATTCATAAAGAAAATGGCAATTTTAGTACGTACTTACTTTCGACAATGATAGGTTTAAATTCGTTCTAGCAACTAGCAACCCGTTCCAAGATGAAAATCATTTGAAAACCAACCAAATCGCTAAAATATCAGAATAATTTACAGGTTTTTAATGACGACTTATTAACAATGATAGGACAAAAACCTGTCAAAGCATAACTGATCAACTAGAAGATCTTAGTACTAAATCTTAAACCTTCTTAGTGAATCTGAACGTTAAAATTTTTATAAATTATGTACCTACCCCTAAGAAATTTTGACCTGGTAAAATTTAGGTTAACAGTATACTTTTGATATAATGATTTGGCTCTTGTTTTTATAATTCTGCTTTGGCGATTTAGAATTTTGTTAAAGCTACTTCCTAATTGGTTCAAGGAACAGTGAATAATACAAATGCTTCGTTGTGACGTGTTACAGACCGTAAATAATGAATCATTATTCACTACCCTCAACAATGACTAATATTATTTTTCGAAAATTGCATGAAAATGATGGTGTTATTAAATAGTCGTAGATATTTTCCTATGAAGCAACCCGTATATTTTGTTTCTAGGACCAACTAGTATCGAAAATTTTGCATTTTAAGCACTTCTTGGTAACAGTTTGCTTTATTGAGAACTATTAATAGTAAGGTGTTAGTATCTTCTAGGTAGGTTGGATTCGGTTATATGATTAATAATGATGCGGATCCCAGGATTCTAATCATTTCTATAATAATCGAATTCTACAAGTGATTCAAATCCTTTACTGTGATCCGAATCTGTTATTTAAATCATTTTAGAAAGGATTCGTACCCTGCTCTGTGAGTAACAAATTGTACAACTATGGCATCTAATTGCCCTACAAGTCCTAAATTTTAAAAATTCTTTTAATGATACCATTAGGGGTGTTCGGTCTTTGTCGTCAACAGTATGTCAAAAAGAGATAACACAACGATGGAAGTAATCGTGTAGTTCTAAAATTTGCCGCAAGGTGGGTCAGTTTTCTTTTTAGCTTACCTTCCTTTTTTAAATTGCGAATACAATTAAGTTCTCATTTCGGTTAGTACAGAAGTAACAGAACTATTCAGTGGCAAATTTTTCCTATGCAGGCAAATTTACTTTCCAGATACTATGCTTCGATGCTTACTTTCAAGAAACTCTACAAGAATTTTATGGCTCACCTTTTCAAGTGCGCAAGGTTAAGATTTTTTACTTTCTTGAAGATGGCACAATTCAAATAACGGAACCAAAAGTAGAAAATAGTGGTTCAAGTCAAGGTAAAAGCTCATTTTGATTTTGGTTCTGAAAAAATTTACCTCAAGATCCACTATCACTTAGTGATAGCTATATCCAAGTGTTGGCAAAGTTACCAGCAAGATAAATGACAATGATGCGTCTAGAAATAGAATTAAAAAAAAAAGATGGCCGTACAATTTATCTTGCTGGTAATTTTCCCAGCACTTGAATATAGTTACCCTTAGAATAATAAGCAATATTTTAAAACAACTAAATTAAGTTTCAGATTGTCAATATATATCTGAGTCTTTTTCTATCGATTGTTCTTCATAACTGCTCGTAATGTAGAGTAGTTTTTAAAAAATCAGTAATTCCCTAGCAACTAAGGTATATTAAAAACTATGCTTTAAGGTACCTTAATATCACGGCAAAGAATTCGCTTGCCTTCTCCAATGGATATGAACTTTTACGAGATGATCGATTTTAATATCGGCAGAGAAGTGGAACTTTACGGAAGAGTTTTTAAAATAACAAACTGTGACAAATTTACTCGAACTTTTCTAAATCGTTGTGGAATACCAGTGCCAGATTCAATTGTCGCTCCGCCAGATCCCTATATGGAATTACGCTCGCATGATAGAGATGCGATGCAAGCAAAGAAACCAAACAGAAATAAGGATAGTTTGGGAAAGTTCTTGGAAAACGACAAAAAGGTAATTAGTGTATAGGTAAAGGAAATACAAAATTTCAACTATTCTATTTAGTTCCGTACCGAGCTAAAATTAAAAAATTACCGGTTCCGGTTCATTGTACTCTAGAAAAGATAATGTAATACCGTTAACCATGATACAAATAAAAGAAATGTGGGCTGTAAATGCGAACTGATGAAGTTTTGCTCTGTTTATTCCTGCTAGTATTATCTGATGCGAACGCCGTTCCATGCTAGGCCGATTTGACTTAGCGTGAGTCATGATATAAATAAAAGAAGGTATGATCCCAAACCGTGTCAAATTCGTCCGGGTTCGCGCATGACGTCACGCCGTGATTTATTTTTGAAATTTATAACTCGCAATATAGAGTTTACGTTAGTTAAAGGCGATTTTATATAAATTCTATTGGCAATATACTTTGCCTCCGGTTTATAATATAAATTTTATAGTATATGATTTAAAATAATCATATAAATAAAGGGATAAATACATACATTGATTGATTGATTGTCCACATCACAACCATACACAGCACATCTCATTTTTACTTTTAAACTCCTAAAAGTAATATAAAAACACCAAAAAATAGTTGAAAGCACAACGCGATCTTAAAAAAGACGTGTTTCGTTTACAAAATATCGCGGAATTGATCACGGCGTGACGTAAATGGCCACGCCTACCTGCGCGGTATCATATCTTCTTTTATTTGTATCATGAGTGTGAGTACGTCTTTAATAGTCAGAAACGGCAGAGAATGCCAGGAGACATAAATACAGTGGGAGGGTGTTTGGAGCTCGACATGCAGCCACCTCCCCGTAGTGAGTTCTGGGTTGACTAAGTGATAAGAAATATAATTTTGACGAGCTGCATATTTGGACTTTAATTACAGTGGGGGCGGGTAAAGATTTAAATATTTAAACCAAATTTTGTTGTGTCATGTTTTAGCCCCCCGGGAGCGCGGCTAAAACATTTTTTAAAATTTAAAAAAAAATCAGTTTCTACCCTTCTGACAACTTTTTTTTACCATGACAATTGAGATTTCCAAAAATATTTTTTTAGAATTTTTCGTCTCACTCTAATGTATAGGAATGGTTAAGTCAAAGATTTCTGGGAAAATAGATTGGTAGGAGAGGCCGTCGAGATCTCCAGATACAACACCACATGATTTCTTCCTCTGGGGTCACTTAAAAATGGTAGTTTACAGAACCCCTTCCGAGAATCGTAAGGCGAATTAATGCTGAAACATTTCATAACGTCCGCAAAGAGTTCGAAAATAAGCTGTTTTATTGTCTAATTTAACTTTAGACACGAAGTAAAGATAAATTTGTCAAGGGACAATTTCATTATTGCATTAATTTCAGAACATATTTCTGGAATTTTCTGCGAAAAAACAAAAATATAGCTGAACTATTTTTAGGTGTTGCACTTTAAAGCATATTGGGATGACATGAAAACAGAATATGGATATCTTCATTATCTTGAAGTTAGATATTATTTAGCTAATGACACCATTGAAATAAAAGAACTACAGTCAGAAAGTGGAGGCGAACCCGGTTTCATGTTCCTGCGTCGTGGGAAATTGCCAAAAAGGTAAAAAATGACATGTTAAACGGTAAAACCAAGTAATGAAGCACAACATTAAAATTATTTTTTATATTTCTACGCTTTCAAATGGCAGGAAATTTTGACTTAATACTATTGTTTGGCTGAAACAGTGTCGAAAAACAGCTAATATCTAGTTCTTAAGTTAGGACCTGACAAAGATGCAGCAGTTGGAAAGAAAGACAACTAAATTATCAAGCCATGGATTACAGAAGCTAAAGCTCACTAAAGCTAATAAAAGAAAAAGGAAGAGTCAAGAAGGTAACAAAGAAATAGAATGAAATTAAATATAAACAAATTACAAATCAGGAAATCAGGATGCAAAAGAACGAAGGAAACTGTAAAAATATTGAAAAGAAAACTGAAAAAGTTATGCTAGAAATGGCGTATCTAAAATCACTGTAAAAGAGGAACAAAGTTATGTATATCCCAACTAACTAGAAAAAAAGCTGAAATGCAGAAAAATTATTTGGACAAACTTTACAGAGATGCTGGCTTACACAGGAGTTGGAAAACTTAGCTAAAGGGAAGGGAAGAATTTGATCAAGCGCTAAAGAAAATAAAAGATAATTAGGTCGCGGAAATAGACAAATTAGCATCGAAATGGATCGAAATTTCGCAAACCACTTTTTGGATTTCTTTTTGAAAACTATTTTTCGTAATTTTTTTTTATCTTCTGACAGCCCACGAAGTCCGAGGTCTAAGTACTATGTACCGTGGGTGTACTGGGGAATCGACTCACACATCCAGAGCTGGAAATATCCGTTGGGATTTGACCAGCCCATTAAGAGGATGTGTGGGGTGGTACCACCTCCGTCGAGGAAGAATTCCTCTACCACCTTCCACTTTTTGTGACAATCCTACTAAATGTCTGGCCACACTTTTTTTATTAAGCGTGCGGCCGGACCAGGATTCGAACTTGATCTAGTGCCGGAGACGCGTCACAAACCCAGCGCGTTGGACCAGTGGGCTAGTGCTCCGAGTAATTACAATTTTTCTAAAATATCTTTTTTTGAAATTAGAATTTTTCGAAAATATTTTTTTTTTTGAAAACCATTTTTTCCAGATTATTTCGAACATATAATTATTTTTAACCACTTTTCTTTTTCAAATTCCTTCGAAAATATAATTTTTCGAAAATGTAACAAAAAACGAAGTAGTTTTTAAAAAGAATTTCTTAAAAATATTTAAAAAAATTTTTTTTAGAAAATGGATATTTCAAAAACATATTTTTAAAATATTGCTTTTAGAAAAAAATAATTACTTTCGAAAAGATGTTCACCTGTTGTCTTGTTTTAACGAATTTATCTTAAGGCATCTTAGGTATTGGATAAAATCTCCGGCTACAGAAGGATACAGTCGCGGCCTGTAGCTTGATGAGTTTATCGGTTCACACTGGGGGCACAGATTTACCCACACCAGATACGTAAGTTTGGCGAATCGCCAGTATAAGTTCTTGTGACCTTGTGAGAGTGTACGGCGCGTAGTGCAAGCGCATCTGTATCCAGTCATTTTAAAATACCTACAGAACACATCTAATACAAAATTATAAGTCTATAAAAACAAATATACCACTAATTTTATAAAGTATTTTAAGTTCATTCACTGCCGAAATAACACAAAGCCACAGATTTACGTGACAAAGCCAGGCACTAAACAGTAACGAGGTGCTCGTGCAGCCACTACTTGATGTCGCGGAGCTCACTGACTATAGCAGTTGCCAATTAACAATTGAAATAGGGTGCGGCCACAGGAAAGGCGCGTTCGCCGTTTATCACTTGCTTTCGTAAGTGGTGTGGGTAAATCTGTGCTGGGGGTCTGTGTGTGATCTTGGTGTCTTTGTATGATTGAATTGCGAGAATTTGAGTTCGTGGTTCCGATGGTTATTGTTATGGCGCTTCACGCCGTGGCTGGTAGCAGTCCTTTTCGTCGAGTTTTATCTCGTCAAGTTTGACATCTCGAGGGTTCTCCCAGAGCCTTCCTTTGTTTTTCCGGTGGTGCTACAGAGCTTACCTTTCTTTTTCCCGGAGGGGACAAATTTTCCCGCTTGCAGATGAGGACAGACTTCCTCAAGAAGTTTATTTTGTATATTTTTTATTATGCGGGGCTAGATCTCCCTTAAAATCATTGTTCTAATTTTTTTGTTATGAATATATGTATATAGTATTAAGTGTACTTGTGTTGTTTCATTTAGTTCACTCCGCCCTATTTTTTTTTGATTTTGATGAATAACAGGTCTGTTGTGAGTGAAGCAAGTTCCTAAACCACTTAGGCGACTTCCAGTTTGTGTCGGTTTAGAAAACTGGTGGCGTCTAATTTGAACCCATCCGACAAACTGGGCTTAAGGCTAATTTGCACGCGCTCAGCAATAGCTTGCTTCACACGGGACACCCTGTTTTCTCTGGCTGATTTAGGAAATTTGATTTTTTTCCATTTCATTTTCAAGCGGTAAGTCTTTAGTCAAAGATACTCGTCATAGCATCTTTGACGGGTTTTAAACTAAACACTTTTTTTAAAATAAAGTGCGTCGCATACTTGTTGCATACTTTTTGATCACCCTGTACGTGTAGACTATCGGCATACAGGACTATGTCAGTATTATGGAACTTTTGCCGTACTAACACTGTTTATACAGTTTTACCACACAACAAAATTTAATTTTAATTTTAATGCTAAATCTAATTTTTCTGTTATAATAGATATAGGGAGCTACCGCCAGTAGGAAGTGATTCGGATTATACTGTACTAAATGTACTGGGGTCTGCACTAAGTACCAGAAGATACATTGTAGATCCACTAGATTGTGGGCGAGAAAATATTGAGTATTATACTGAAAAGGATTTAAGCATAGGAGGTAACTAAGTTACTCTTGCTTAGTTTCCATTATTTCATACTACTTAGGTAGCAGAACTCGTTAATATAATAAATAAGGAAAGGGCCGTTTTTGCCGCTATGATATTGTGGTTTGGCTCCCTGCTAACAACACAAGTAGAGATATAATCAGTATAAGATGTTCATCTTATTAGCTTAAATCATTACCAACCAAAAATCCTGCACATATTTACCTTTCAAAATGTTGGCGAGTTTAACTTCCTGTATCCCTGCTCTTTCGCTGTTATCTGTTTTTAACCATTTCACTACCTTAACTAGTTTTTAATTATTTTTAATTTGTGCTCTAACTCCACTTTAATTTTTAGGAATTTAGGATATTTTGGTAATTTTTCCCATTTTCCTCTAGGTTCTGGCGTCCGAAAATCTAGTCTTTTTCTGGATCCTTGACTCCGTCTAGGCTTTTTATAGATGGTTAATTGCCCTTTCTACATCAAGATTAAAAAAGGTGGCAATAGAACTATGCACCCATGCACTCGTGTACTTTATATTACACTTCTGCATTGTCTATCCTGAATCCGCTATTTGCACTTTATGCACTTGGAATTGAAATCGGAGAGGTCCTTTTAACGGCAACCAGCAAGGTTTATTGTGATCCATGTTGCTCTAGACGTAGTTAAAAAGGTTTGTCACCTTTATCAGGTTGAGCAGTCCTTTTACTAGCTATCTCATGGAGTTCTCACTCTGGGTCAAGTCCCTGAGGTGATTTCTTAATTTCCAGCGAGTTAATGCAGCGCATTCGCGTACAGTATAAGAGGCTCCTCCTCTTCATTACCCAATCTGCACAGGGCTTCAACTTGATACAAGTCCATTGTGCGCATATATTTCCATAAGGTACAGTGACCCCTTATTAGACCCGTTACATGCCTTAGTTGGTTTCTGTTTAATTTCGCGACTTATGTAATCAATGACCTTTTTCGGTGAATTCAGCATTGATTTGCTTTGTCTTTGTCCCGGAATGCGGTTCCATTAAGACCAATTCACTCCACTGAGGCAAACTGCTGCAAATCAAAGTTTTTCGGTATTTTAAATCAGGCTCAATGCTCATGAATGTTTCTGCAGATCCTCGTCGTGCTAAGACATCTGCGTTTTCATTACCCTCTACATCTTTGTGTCGTGTCCTCACGCAAGTGTGACTTGATTGTGGTTGGCCACGGTCAAAAGTTATTGAGGGCATTTCCAGACTAGTATCGAGTTAATCCAATTATACTCGTATAATAATGTTTTTATGGCTGTCTGACTATCCGTGAAGATAAAAATGTCCCTGGCCCGGTAACCCCTCCTAAGTTTACCCGCAGAGAGATTTTAATAGCATGAATTTCTGCTTAAAAGACGGTGGTTTTTATACAATTACTTGGTGTTCTTAAATTTAAGACCTATTTCTAGTTCGTGCGGGGTTGCCAAATGTTAAAGTTAGAAAAAGCGGATCTTTATAATATCTTATTAAATAAAAACATGCTGGCTAAATTTTGTCCGTTTTGGCAATGCTACTATTAATTATTATTTACTTAATTAACCCCATTCCTGCAGAGACTGTCAGGTATTGTTGGCGCACACGGGCAGTCAAAACTTAAAACATCATGTACCTAAATAAATGTATCTGCTTTTCGCTAGGAATTCTATAGCACAACATTTTAACTCTCACATCTTCAATAGGCATTTCTTCTTAACCTCGTCTCGCACGGTCTTTTATTCTCTCTAAACCCAAATTGAGCATATCCTAATCTTTCGCCTAGACTGGCCTCAATTCCTTTTATTTCGTAGCATATACTTGATGTATGTGGTAATAAACCTTTGTGATAGTTTTCATCACACAGCTAATGCCTTTTTTAATACAAGTTTTGAAAACTGCGATCGGGTTAACTCGATTTTCAGCTTCTATGTTCAGGCTGGCCAATCGAAAACGAAACTAGCCCGATTTTTCACATTTTTCGTCCCTTAAAAAATGCGATCTGACACGTGTATCTTGTGTGAAAGGGGAAAACCTTTTGCTTATCTTTTCAACCCTCTAACTTCAACCCCCTAGGGACGATGGGACCAACCCTTAAAATTTACATGGAAAGAGGGGCCTCGCAATACATAATTTTAAAGGTCCATTGAGTACGTTATGATTCTAGAATGTTACGTCATTATTCGCCCTGAGAACAAAATGGCGGCTTGTCGAAACAAATATTTTTAAAATAGAATGTAATGAATGTTGCTGAAGTTTTTAAATTGGCTGTTTGAAAATACACTTTTGATGACAGCAAGAAGTTAAAAAAATATTATTAAGCCTTTCCCCGCCTTCAATAATTGAAATAAAATTTAAATTGTGTTAAAAGCACAGAAAACCTTTTATTCTGGGTTAAAAGTCAGATCTGAAATTATTGAAATGACATTGAGAAAATACCAATTTTTGGTGGTATTCTTATTGGTTAGTGGGGGTGGGGCAGGGCATAATAATATTTTTTTAACGTCAGAGGCGTATTTTCAAACCGTCAATTAAAAAAATTCAGTAACATTGATCACATTTTATTTTAATTAATTAAAATACTTGTTGAAAGAAGCCGCCATTTTGTTCTCAGGGCGAATAATGACGTAATATCCTAGAATCATAAAGCGTTCAATGAGACCTCTAAAACGATGTATCGCAAGATCCCTCTTTTCATTTAAACTTTAAGGGTTGGTACACCCTCCCTAAGGGGTTGAAGTTAGAGGGTTGAAAATATAGGCAAAAGAGTGTGTGGTTTCCTGGGCATATCGGTCAATGGTTATAAATAAAAAAACACTTATTTGAAGCTAACGTCTCGGTATACTACCATCTTCAGAGCTAAAATAATTACATATTTGTACAAATTGAAAGGTGTGCGCTCTTTGTTTAGTTTATAAACATACATAAAAAAAGACATACCTTATTATTATACAAGATTTCTAAGTAAAACTATATTATAACAACATCTTTTCACAGACTCACTCTTTAACTGGCAGAGCGAAACAGAAATGATTGGTACCGGTACCGTATTTTATGGCGAGGGTAAAAACATGTGTTTGCCATTAGGATTGGTACTTTTTCTTACATTCACTTCTTAAATATTATTTTACAATTAAGTTATTATATATAGAGCTTAAATTATCCGTATCAGTGCGAAATTTTATACAATTACTGTTCTTTTTTATATGTATCATTTCTTTGATGTTTCTTTTTTTATAGTCTTCGTAGTCTAATATTGTTGTATTATTAAAATCAAAGTTGTGTAAATTTTCTAAAGCATGGTTTGACAGAGCTGTACCATTTTCATTTATTTTTCTGATACTATTTTTATGTTCTGTTATTCTATTTTTTAAATATTGTTTGGTTTGTCCAATGTATGCTTTTGGACAGTCTGTACAATTTATTTTGTAGATTAGGTTTGTTTGTTGATTTTTAGGTATTTCCGGTTTTAGTTTGGTATATATTTGTTTGGAATTATTGGTAGGTTTTTCAGCAATTTGTATTTTGAGAGGGTCTAATATTTTTTTAATTGTTTGGTTTACTTCAGGGATATGTGGGAGTGCAATATATTTTTTTTCCGGCGTTTCTGTTTTTAGGTTAGTGGTGTTGTAAATTTTGTTTATTCTGGTTTTAATAATTGGTTCGTAGAATTTTTTTGGGTAGTTATTGTTTTGTAGAATATTGCGAACTTTTTTTAGGTTTTGTGGTCGGTATTTTGGATGAGATAATTTTACAGCTCTGTCAACTAAGGAATTAACAACGCTTTTTTTATATTTAATTGGAGTAAACGATTCAAAATTTAGATATCTGCCAGACCATACTCATTTAGTATACCAGTTTGTTGTGATGTATTCTTCATTATTATGATTTATTGTAATATCCAGAAAATTTATTGATTTATTTTTTTCCAATTCATATGTAAATTGTAGTTTTGGATAGAAGGAGTTAAATTTGTTTAGTGTGTATTGTAGTTTGTCTTGTGGTTTGCAGAGTATACAGTTGTCAACAAATCTTTTGAAGAAGTATGGTTTATAATTCAAGGATTCGATGATATTAGTTTCAAGGCTTTCCATGACTAAATTGGCAATCGTGGCTGAAATTGGTGAACCCATGGCAACGCCGTAAATCTGTGAATAAAATTGATTTTGATATTGGAAGAATGTGGAGGACTGGCAGGTTTTTGTGGCTTCAATGAAATCGTTTTCAGGAATTTTTGTAAAGTTTTTTATGGAGTTCCACTTTTTTGGTATGCTATTTATTGCCAATTCTATTGGGATATTTGTGTATAGAGAGACGACATCAAATGAAACGAGTATGTGCTTTGCCGGTACTTTTTTGTTTTTAATAAAGTTATGGAAATCCCATGAGTCTTTTACATGGTAGTCATTTTGGCCTAGAATATTGCTTAATATGTCGGATAAATGTTTTGATAGGTTATATGTGGCGGATCCTATTGTACTTACGATTGGTCTTAGGGGAATATTATTTTTGTGTAATTTTGGTAGTCCGTATATATATGGTGGTTAGCCGTTCTGACATATGAGTTTATTTTTTAGTTTTTGTCAATGCAGTTCTTTTTTAGCCAACGGTTTAGTAAGGAATTGATTTTGTTATGTATTTTGTTTGTCAGATCATGGGATTCTTTTTTATACGTTTAGTAAATTTAACATTTTTTTATTGTATTCATTTTTATCCATGATAACGGTTTTGTTACTTTTATCAGCAGATAGAATATATAACATAGGGTGTTCTTTTATAAAAGCTTTTCTTTCTTTTAGATAATAATTTAGTTGATTTTTGATTTCCTTATGGTTGTTATTTATTTTATTTTTAAAATTGGTTAGTATGTTTGTGATTTTATTACGGATAAGTTCTTTGTCGTTTTGATTTAGGTTATCGATACCGGATTCAATATTTGTGATATATTTTTCAACTATGTTAGGTTTTGCGTTTTGTTTGAATGAAAATTTTGAAGCGAGTGAAATATTTTTAACCGAGTGAAATATTTTGAACCGATTCAAATATTGAATCCGGTATCGAAAACCTAAATCAAAACGACAAAGAACTTATCCGTAATAAAATCACAAACATACTAACCAATTTTAAAAATAAAATAAATAACAACCATGAAAATATCAAAAATCAACTAAATTATTATCTAAAAGAAACAAAAGCTTTTATAAAAGAACACCCTATATTATACATTCTATCTGCTGATAAAAGTAACAAAACCGTTATCATGGATAAAAATTAATACAATAAAAAAATGTTAAATTTACTAAATGACACATCAACGTATAAAAAAGAATCCCACGATCTGACAAACAAAATACAAAACAAAATCAACTCCTTACTAAACCGTTGGCTAAAAAGGAACTACAATGACAAAAAACTAAAAAATAAACTCATATGTCACAACGGCCAACCACCATATATATACGGACAACCAAAATTACACAAAAATTATATTCCCCTAAGACCAATCGTAAGTACAATAGGATCCGCCACATATAACCTATCAAAACATTTATCCGACATATTAAGCAATATTCTAGGCCAAAATGACTACCATATAAAAGACTCATGGGATTTCCATAACTTTATTAAAAAGAAAAAAGTACCGGCAAAGCACATACTCGTTTCATTTGATGTCGTGTCTCTATACACAAATATCCCAATAGAACTGGCAATAAATAGCATAAGAAAAAAGTGGAACTCCATAAAAAACTTTACAAAAATTCCTGAAAACGATTTCATTGAAGCCACGAAAACCTGCCTGTCCTCCACATTCTTCCAATATCAAAATCAATTTTATTCACAGATTTACGGCGTTGCCATGGGTTCACCAATTTCAGCCACGATTGCCAATTTAGTCATGGAAAGCCTTGAAACTAATATCATCGAATCCTTGAATTATAAATCATACTTCTTCAAAAGATTTGTTGACGACTGTATACTCTGCATACCACAAGACAAACTACAATACACACTAAACAAATTTAACTCCTTCCACCCAAAACTACAATTTACATATGAATTGGAAAAAAATAAATCAATAAATTTTCTTGATATTACAATAAATCATAATAATGAAGAATACATCACAACAAACTGGTATACTAAACGAGTATGGTCTGGCAGATATCTAAATTTTGAATCGTTTACTCCAATTAAATATAAAAAAAGCGTTGTTAATTCCTTAGTTGACAGAGCTGTAAAATTATCTCATCCAAAATACCGACCACAAAACCTAAAAAAAGTTCGCAATATTCTACAAAACAATAACTACCCAAAAAAATTCTACGAACCAATTATTAAAACCAGAATAAACAAAATTTACAACACCACTAACCTAAAAACAGAAACGCCGAAAAAAAATATATTGCACTCCCACATATCCCTGAAGTAAACCAAAAAATTTAAAAAATATTAGACCCTCTCAAAATACAAATTGCTGAAAAACCTACCAATAATTCCAAACAAATATATACCAAACTAAAACCGGAAATACCTAAAAATCAACAAACAAACCTAATCTACAAAATAAATTGTACAGACTGTCCAAAAGCATACATTGGACAAACCAAACAATATTTAAAAATAGAATAACAGAACATAAAAATAGTATCAGAAAAATAAATGAAAATGGTACAGCTCTGTCAAACCATGCTTTAGAAAATTTACACAACTTTGATTTTAATAATACAACAATATTAGACTACGAAGACTATAAAAAAAGAAACATCAAAGAAATGATACATATAAAAAAGAACAGTAATTGTATAAACTTTCGCACTGATACGGATAATTTACGCTCTATACAGGGCGGTGCAACCAAAATGGGGTGGACGATTGTGAGTAAACGGTGAGGAATTTGGAAAATTTTTTTATTGGATATTATCGATAGTCAAAGGCGCTATGTTTTAAAATTATAGCCATAATACAGGGTGGTCCGAAAAACTCGTGGCGAACCAAACTTGTATTTTTTTAAATGGGACACCCTATATATAATTGTTCCAATTGATTCTCCTGTTCGTTACGATCATTTTGATATAGGGTTTATCGGGTCTAAAATTTATAGTAAGGGAATGGGACGCGGTTAAATTTGAAAAAATGCTCACAGTTCGGCCATTTTAAAAAAAAAATTGAAACAGGTATGGAAAAACCAAATATTCCATAAAACGTTACATATCCTTGAATACATTAATCGCTTGCAATTTGTTTAAAATTATTCACTGTTATACAGGGTGGTCAAGTTTTGCAAATACACCCTGGACTAATTTTTTTAAAATGGAACAACCTATATATTTTATTTTCATGTTAAAGATAACATTACTAGCTTTCAAAAAATACCACACATGATGCCGTTCTGATCAACAGTTTTTTAGTAAACTAGCCGTGAAAGCAAAGTTTCTTCATTCTAATACGATTATACTGAATTTACGTTGTTTATTATTAAATATCTAATATTAGGAGGCCATGACACTATCATAAATGAAACAAAAGATTGACGAACTTGTCAAAGCTGCTGCCGCATAATCCATTATTTACAAGTTAAGCGTAGGTGAGGTAAGAAAACTGAGACCCGAAACCTTTACATGTTTATTAGAGATATTTCAAAAAACAGAAAATATTGTTTTTAGGAAATGTAAAGTAATTAATAAACCAGTTATAAACAACTTTTTGAGAAACGAGTTGCCAGTATTGCTTGAAGATTTACCTTTAATGGTAAGGGGATCCTTATGGTTTCAACATGGAGCGCCCCCGCATTGCCATAGGAATGTAAGATATTTTGTCGATAATTGGAAGACAGATCGTTGGATTGGGCGAGGTGGACCAGTTAAGTGGCCAGCCAGATCACCCGACTTAACACCACTAGATTTTTTCTATGGGGGCGTGTTAGAAAATAAGTCTATAAAGAGGTTCCAATCACAGTGAAAGATATGAAGACGAAAATAAGAAACAGGTTTCGCAACATTTCAGAACAGACTTTGGGAAAAGTGAAACTTTCACTTATCGATAGACTCGAGATGTGCCTTCAGCAAAATGGTGGTTTAGATGAACACCTTTTATGAGCTTTTTTAATTGTTTATATTAAATTAGGTGGACAAGTAAGTACATAACACATAACTAAATAATTTTAAAAAATGTTCTGTTTTTGCTTAATTAATTTTCTTACACTATTAATAATACTGATAACTGATTATTTTATAACTGGTTTATTAATTACTTTATAAACTGGTTTATTAATTACTTTACATTTCCTAAAAACAATATTTTCTGTTTTTTGAAATATCTCTAATAAACATGTAAAGATTTCGGGTCCCAGTTTTCTTACCTCACCTACGCTTAACTTGTAAATAATGGTTTATGCGGCAGTAGCTTTGAAAAGTTCGTCAATCTTTTGTTTCATTTATGATAGTGTCATGGCCTCCTAATATTAGATATTTAATAATAAACAACGTAAATTTAGTATAATCGTATTAGAATGAAGAAACTTTGCTTTCACGGCTAGTTTACTAAAAAACTGTTGGTCAGAAAGGCATCATGTATGGTATTTTTGAAAGCTAGTAATGTTATCTTTAACATGAAAATAAACATTCCATTTAAAAAAAATTAGTCCAGGGCGTATTTGCAAAACTTGACCACCCTGTATAACAGTGAATAATTTTAAACAAATTGCAAGCGATTAATGTATTCAAGGATATGTAACGTTTTATCGAATATTAGGTTTTTCCATAGCTGTTTCAATTTTTTTTTAAAATGGCCGAACTGTGAGCATTTTTTCAAATTTAACCGCGTCCCATTCCCTTACTATAAATTTTAGACTCAATAAACCCTATATCAAAATGATCGTAATGAACAGGAGAATCAATTGGAACAAGTATACACAGGGTGTCCCATTTCAAAAAATACAAGTTTGGTTCGCCACGAGTTTTTCGGACCACCCTGTATTATGGCTATAATTTTAAAACATAGCGTGTTTGACTATCGACAATATCCAAAAAAAAAAAATTCGAAATTCCTCACCGTTTACTCACAATCGTCCACCCCATCTTGGTTGCACCACCCTGTATATACTGTTGTTACTTGTAAAATAATATTTAAGAAGTGGATGTAAGAAAAAGTACCAATCCTAATGGCAAACACATGTTTTTACCCTCGCCATAAAATACGGTACCGGTACCAATCATTTCTGTTTCGCTCTGCCAGTTAAAGAGTGTGTCTGTGAAAAGATGTTATAATATAGTTTTACTAAGAAATCTTGTATAATAATAAGGTATGTCTTTTTTTATGTGTGTTTATAAACTAAACAAAGAGCGCACACCTTTCTATTTGTACAAATATGTAATTATTTTAGCTCTGAAGATGGTAATATACCGAAACGTTAGCTTCAAATAAGTGTTTTTTTATTTATAACCATTGACCGATATGCCCAGGAAACCACAAACAATTGTTTAAAAATACGGTCAGGAATCAAACAAACTAATTATAGGCAAAAGGTTTCCCCCTCGAATAAATATTATATATATATATATATATATATATATATATATATATATATATATATATATATATATATATATATATATATATATATATATATATATATATATATATATATATGTACATATATATATATATATATATATATATATATATATATATATATACATATATATATATATATATATATATATATATATATATATATATATATATATATATATATATATATATATATATATAGGGTGTGTACTTAAGTTCTCTACATATGGGAAGCTTTTTTATTATTAATTTTACGAAAAAAAGGTACTCCTTATAAAAAGTTCTGATTACTAAAAAAATAATATTAGACTATTAAAACTTGAAATAGCATGTACAGAGTGGTCAGAAAATAGAAAAATGTATGTAATTGACGCAGGGGAGAAGTACCCTTAATTTTTATTTTAAAGCAAAATGAAATTGGAAAATGTTACTTAGAATTAAAAATTATATCTAAGTTTAAATTCACTGCTATCTATTAAAAATAATATTAAAAATTTTTAAATGTAAATTATTTCTTAAATAACTAAAAAAACATGTAAATATGCAACTCAAGTTAATAATCATTAATCACTTAGCAATTGTCGACAAATAAGGAAATGTTTTCTGGTATCTAGGTGAGAAAAGATGACAAGACATTGGTGGTGCCATTAAGAATTAACATATTTTAATTTTGAAAATTTTTTTTAACAGAAAGCAATGGACTTAAAGTTAGATATAATTTTTAATTCTAAGTAACATTTTCTTATTTTATTTTGCTCTAGAATAAATATTAAGAATACTTCTCTCTTTTGTCAATTATAAATTTTTCTATTTTCTGACCACTCTGTACATGCTATTTCAAGTTTTAATAATCTAATATTATTTTTTCAGAAAGCAAAACTTTATATAAAAAGTAACTTTTTTCTGTAAAATTAATAATAAAAAAGTTTCCCATATGTAGAGAACTTAAGTAGACACACTGTATATATCGGATATTATTTTTTATTTCTAACTAATAGAGAAAAAAATTCTTTATTCGGGTTATTCAGGTCATAGATTTCGTTCATCTAGAGGTCACTTAATTTTCTTTTTAAATTCGACATTTTACCTATCTTCTACATCCCCTATATATCGTTGCTGGAAAGACAAACGGGCGTAACACCGAAAACCCGAATTTCGAGTAATGACCACCATACCTACCCCAAGGTCATATTTTAAAAAAATTCAAACTGGCGTATCTCTCTCTTTTATGGTTTTCGTGATATCATAAATTAAATAGGCGTATGAAAATTTTCAGAAAAGTTATTAGACAAAAAGGCATCTCTCTTTTAAAATTCGATAACCCCGTAAGTACATCTTTTTTGCTAGAATATAACATTTAGCTTAAACTACTTAGTCTACTAAACAACTTACATAAATTTACTGCAAATTATATCAGAAGAAGAGGTTCAGTAACCAAGGCAATACTGGCTTAATTTTCAATCGCTTCTCCTGCAAAATAATATGTTAAATGGAGTTACGCCCCTTTGTCTTTCCAGTGACGATATGTGGCCTTGTTATCCTTCATCTGCTTTAATGTTTCATCAGATTCTTTCCTAAAAATGCTTCTTTTTTAATTTCCAAGCTTTACTACTATCGTCAAAATTCGTCAATACACCATTTTCTCCTTGCAATTGATTCCTTGGCTTATTCATCTGTTGTTGCTTTTTTCTGATATATTTTAAGTTTGACGGATAAGACACCCACTCCCACTTACCTTTGTTCAGTACTTCTTTAATATCCTTGTAGTGTGTTTCCTGCATTTTCTTTTTAATAAATTTAAACTTTGTTACCAACATTTACAGTAACGACTTTAGTGTCTTTTAGGAGTTCTAAATTGCTATGGTCGCAAACTAGTGCTTACTGACTGTGATGCATTTACTAAAGAATATTATGCTACTAAATATGGAATCAGCGAGTTTAATCCTATACCTGAACCAACAAATACTAGAAAAACAGTGTATATTGGGAAGCCAAAGGAAAGGCAACTGCCACCTTGGAATGGATTTGGGACATATGAGGATTCAGCACAAAACTGTATTACCGTTGAACCCAAAGCACCACATAAAGATTTTAAGAAATTTTTATTATATGATAGGTACATTTTTCATAATTAATTAATAACGCTTTGTTTCAATTGAAATTACAGTCAAAAAATGCAATTTTTTCAGAAAATATCGTATTTTAGTGATCTTCTGTAACCGTAAAATGAAAAATGTTTTGAGTTATGGTGGTTTCGCCCTAGCGGGGTTTTCGAGTTATAGAAGTTAAGAATTCTTGAGAGTCCGTATACATCAGAAAGTAGACTTAACTTATACAGGGTCAGTTTTTAAAAGTGTTACAAGGCCAAATCTCAAAAACGGTATAAAATATTTTTATAAAATTTTGGTGAGTTAATGGGGAGATATTTAAACATATTTTTGACGTTTACTCTACTATATCTCTATTTTGAGGGATGGGAGTAACTTTGGAAATTTAAAAGGGATGATGTACTTTTGTTTATAAAATCCGAATCTACGTACGTTAAGAACTACGTATGTGTACAATTTTAATTTTTTTCTGTTACAAAATTATGATTTATTAGTTTAGAAAATAAAAAAATATTTACCTTTTAATTTCAACTTATTTATCATCTGTCGTGCTTGAGAAGTTATTCCAAATTCCAAATTTTCCGACGCTCAGTAGTGCAAATTATGTCTATTTGCCTAAAAAAACAAGCAAACGAAAAAAAACTAAATTTCTACTGATAAGGGATAACTTAAAATCCTATCTGCCCACAATACTGCCCTGCTTAGTTAAAAGGTCTTAACTGCAATTTTTTCACTTTTTTAGTTTATACATATATTATCACACATACCATATTATTACACATACCATGTACGTTTATATGTTTCCGGTTTTTCAAATTGAAATCTCTAGAAGGTTAAAAATACATGATATTTATTTACTTTTATAGATGTTGCCTGTTTTAGGTATTAAACGCTTGTTTTACGTATTACCTAGATGCATAAATTGTTCATAGATGTATAACCGTTTTTTGTAGTTTTGTTTAAGCTTAATTTTTATTTTTTGCGAATAATCTCAGTTAGAACATATTTTTTGGCTTTTACGCAAAAATTACTAAATATATAACAATTAGAAAAGACAAGGAATAAACTCTATGTCGCTAGTATTGGAAGAACTACACTACTCAAAAAAATTAGAGGAACACTTCTTTGTATCTCTATAACTTCTATTGTGGAAATGATATACATATGAAACATTTAAATTTCTAAAGCCACATATGTTATCCTATTAAATAAATGAACTTAAGAATTAAGAATGCAATAATTATTAAGATATGATTAGGAATTTAAAAAAAATACAAAAATCAAAGTGGCGATAAAGTGACCTATGCTTAGTTTCGAGATTTAGTAGGCATGGTAACAGCAACATATTGTTGCAAAAGTCAATTAGACATCACGAAAAATAAAATGCGGCATCTTAGTGAAGTTGAAGTTGCTCGTGCTGTTTCTTTGATTGAAAATGGGTTCCGTATCCGGCAAGTTGCAATAATGTTTAATCGCAGTCCTTCTGTTATAAAACGTGTGTGGGATCGTTTTAGGGAAACTGGTCAGTACAAAAGACGCATCGGGCAAGGTCGTAAGAGGAAAACCACCCAAAATCAAGATCATTTAGTTCTTTCATCATTGCGTAATCGTATACTAACAGCAAATGATCTTCAAAGTGCTTTTAGGGTGACTCATGGACTAGATATTTCCGACCAGACTGTTAGAAATCGATTAAAAGAAGCTAACTTGAGACCCAGAAGACCCGTGCGAAAACCCATTTTGACAAGGCGTCACAACATATGCCGTTTAAGTTTTGCTCGTGAGCATATTAATTGGCAACTTCGACATTGGACACAAGTACTCTTCACCGACGAGTCAAGATTTCGTCTTACACGTTGTGATGGTCGAGCACGTGTTTACAGACGTCCCGGCGAACGGTATTCTGCTGCTGCAGTAAGAGAAGTGCAAAGGTTTGGTGGCGGGTCGATAATGGTTTGGGGAGGGATAAGTCTTGAAGGAAAAACCGACCTTGTGGTAATTCATGAAAGTCTAAACGCTCAACGTTACATCGATAATGTGCTAGAAGAACATGTTGTACCTGTAGCTTACGGTGTAGGTCCAAATTTCATACTGATGCAAGATAGTGCGAAAGCACATACAGCAGCCATTGCCATAAACTTCCTACATGACCGAGGTATTCAAATCATGGATTGGCCTGCGATTAGTCCCGATTTAAATCCTATCGAACACGTTTGGGATTTGTTGGACAGACGCATTCGGAAGCGTCCAAATGCATTCCAAACTCTCCTGCACCTAGAAGAAGCCTTAATCGAAGAATGGGAAAGTATACCCCAAGAAAATATTCGAAGAATTATAAGAAGCATGCCAAGGAGGTGTCATGAAGTTATTCGTGCTGGTGGAGGACACACGAGATACTGATTCTCATACGAAGGGAATTCCACAAATGTTTTGCAAAGAAAATGCATCTAAAGGGTTTTCCAATAAGAGGTGTTATTTTGAATAGCCCGCTATTTCGGTAGATGTCACTTTTGGAGCTGTAATTTTTTGACATTTGACAAGTAGAAACTACGCCATTAATAAAAATGGAACGATACACGCTTCAACAACGCATTGAAATTATTAAAATTCACTATAAAAATGGTGAAAATTTGGCAGAGACGGTTCGTAAAACTCGAACATTTTTGGGTCGTCGTGAAGCACCTTGTCGGACCGCAATACAGAAGTTGGTGGGAAAATTCGAGCTGTTGGGACAAGTTAGTGATGTGAAGAATAAAACCCGTGCACGTCGCTCAAGAACAGCTGAGAATATTGCTGCTGTATCCGAACATGTTGAAGAAAACCCAGGTTTGTCCAGTCCTCGTCGTTCTTTGGAATTAAACATTCCACAAACGTCATTACACCGTATTTTGCATAAAGATTTGGGTCTTAAGGCTTATAAAGTTCAGTTAACACAAGAACTCAAGCCGGCCGATCATCAACAACTTATCTTTGCCGATTGGGTCCTTGAAATGCATGAAAATGATCCGGAATTCCATCGAAAAATCATCTTGACTGATGAGGCCCATTTCCACGTCGGTGGCTTCGTCAACAAACAAAATTGTCGCATCTGGGGCTCGGAAAACCCAAGAGTTATTGTTGAAAAGCCTCTCTATCCTCAACGTGTGACTGTTTGGTGCGGTTTATGGTCCGGCGGGGTCATTGGACCTTACTTTTTTGAAAATGAGGCTGGAGCACCAGTTACGATGAATGGATTGCGCTATCGACAGATGATTAATGATTTTTTATGGCCGGAATTGGATGGTATTGATCTGGACAACGTTTACTTTCAACAAGACGGCGCTACGTGCCACACAAGCAACGAAACCATTGATCTTTTACGGGAAAAGTTTCCGGACCGTGTTATCTCTCGAAGAGGTGATCACAATTGGCCACCGAGATCTTGTGACTTAACACCTTGCGACTTCTTCCTTTGGGGCCACGTGAAAGAGAAGGTCTACGTCAACAGCCCAGCATCGATTCAAGACCTCAAAGATGGAATTCGTGAGGCTATCGAGGACATAGGGCAGCCACTTTGCGATTTGGTTATGGAAAATTTCATGAAAAGGATATGGTCCTGTAGGCGTGGTCGTGGTGGTCATTTGGCAGATGTTATTTTCCATTATTAACGGCATACCTTCCTCTTTATAATGAAATAAACATCCGATCATTTATCTCAAAAAATGGCATTTTCCTTTGAATATCAAAATAACACCTCTTATTGGAAAACCCTTTATCGCCACTTTGATTTTTGTATTTTTTTTAAATTCCTAATCATATCTTAATAATTATTGCATTCTTAATTCTTAAGTTCATTTATTTAATAGGTTAACATATGTGGCTTTAGAAATTTAAATGTTTCATATGTATATCATTTCCACAATAAAAGTTATAGAGATACAAAGAAGTGTTCCTCTATTTTTTTTGAGCAGTGTATATCTGTTCCTACACAATACTTTAGACATTAATTGCTTATTAAAGAAAAATTTTTTATTTTTAGATTTTCATAAAGATTTTTTCTTTAATAAGCAATTAATTGCTAGATTCGTCTTTTCACCCACTGTGCATTAGGTGAAATTAAGTTTGAAAAGAGCAAAGAAAAGAAAGTCTATGACTTTCAGGACTTTATAACCTGCGTACAAAGTTCTATTTCCAGTAATTTCGTTGTGAAAGTCATGAGCTGTGACGATTTCAATGACTGGAAAGATTTCTTGTCTATTTATAAGCTGAAAAATATCAATCCTCGTCCCTATCTAAGCGACATGGTTCAAACAGTTGCAAAAAGAGGTAAACATATATTGTATTACAAAATATCGTTTGAAAATGATGAAGAACAAAAGTTATATGTTTTAATGAAAAAATATTTATGTCGCATTCCCGAACCTAATTCTCGCTCTACAAATCGCGGAATACCTGAAGAAAAAAAATTGTATTCTTAAAAATTTCTCTGGCTTAATCCCAGACAACCCTTTGGTGTTTTGGAAAACACTACCTGTTTCCGTAAATGTAGCAGATCTTGTAAATAATTTTGAGTAAATAAAGTATTTTCTTAATTTTGTATTTTTAAAATTTTAAAACATTCATGTGTTTTGTTGTTTACATGTTAACTTTAATTTTTGTATGTTTTTATAATAAATTCTAGATGGTATATTTAATTGTCGTTTTAATTTAATAGAAAGTAGGTAAGGTCCTGTCTAATGCCTATTAGTGAATGAGAATAGTTAATTAAAATACCTTATCTGAATTGATTTGTAGTTAAAGCTCATTTCCATAAAGATAATGTTACACTTATATGAGGTTAAAAGACCGTATCTGAATTTTAAACCTCAAAAGTAAAAAATATTGCATCTTTTTTTGTTAAACATCATTTCCTGCAAAAAAATGTATGAGAAAATATAATTCTAAGTTAGCTTTACCTAAACTACAAAAACCTGCCACAGTCGAAAGTTCGGATGCTGTTTATTCACAACTGTCCACACTGTAGATGAGGCTTTTAAGTTAAGCGCGGCAGAATAATTATGGAAAGTAGCTTCGTAAAAAAAAACATTTATTAGGAACCTGTCATTTCCTTGAATTTGTCTTGTGATCCAATTGCAAAATATAATTCGATTTTCAAATATTGCTCATATAGCTCTTTGTGGAGTGTAATGTGTTGTAGATAAATATTGTACAAGTGCAATATAGTCACAAGTGATGTTTGACTCATTCCAGCGTCCCTAGCAAGCCGTCTGGTACCTAAATGCGGGTAATAACTACCTTTCCTAAAACGATAAATGCCCTATTCTCATCCGTTTTAGTTCGATTCCAAACTCGTGGTTTCGTCTTCAGACTGCCAGTAGTACGACTTCTGGTTTCCAGCCTTTTAAACGCCATGTGAGATTTTAGGTTATTAGGAAACCTCTTCACCCACGCTACTGCAGCTTCTCTGTAATTTTATCTGCACTCCCTCAAAATTAACAACATATCAACTTTCAGTTTAAATACATTTATTCCCAACCAGCATTTACATTTGCTTATTACAGGGAAATAATTATAAACTACAAATAAAAATCTAAAAGTAAAATTTACAACAAAGTAAAACAAGTTAAAGCAGTGTAACAGTAATAACAAAGAAGATTTAAATTAAAGGCTATTTTTCCAGATAGTATTTTTTTAAATATCTTTTATATTTTTTAATATTGAAAATATTTCTTATTTCTTTTGGAATATTATTGTAAATAATTATTCCATTGTGTAATAATGATTTCTGGGCAAAGTTACTTTTAACTTGAGAAATAATCAAATCATTATTATTTCTTGTTTCATAAGTATGAATATTTATTGCTTTGAATAATTTTAAATTTAATATCTTTTTTCCATTTATTATTGAATGAATTAAAATAGAAATTTTTAATTTATAAATATTTTCAATATTCAAATAACCATTTGGTTTATATAAATTTTCAGTTGGTGTAAGAAAAGGTAATTTATGAATACATTTAATACATTTATTTTGTAATTTTTTTAGTGGATTTAAAATATATGCACAAGCAGATCCCCATAGCGAAATAAGATACTGTAAATTGGAATAAATTAATGAAAAATACAAAGATTTTAAATATCTAAGTGGTATAAAATATCTAATCTTATATAAAATACCAACAATGGGTGATATTTTATTCCTTAAATTTTGAATATGTTGTTTCCAGGAAAGATTTTCGTCTAATGTTAATCCTAAAAATTTAATTTTTTTTGAATACTTTATATTTCTACCCCTATAGGATAATGTCAAATTTTCAGTTTGTTTTTGATTTTTACAAATCATCATAAAACAAGACTTTTCAAAATTTAAAGTTAATTTATGATATTGCAGCCAAATAAATATTTCATTTAAGTCATCATTAATATCATTTATAATTTGATTATATGTATCACCAAAATAAATAATAGTGGTATCGTCTGCAAATAATCTTATTTTACCCTTTAAATTTAATTTTGAAATAGAGTTAATATAAATGAGAAAAAGAATTGGTCCCAATATCGAACCTTGTGGGACACCGCATGTAGTATTTTTTAAAGAACTTTTAATATTTTTTATTTCAACATATTGTTTGCGATTACATAAATAATTTTGAATCCAGTTATATACAGGGTGTCCCACGACGAACTGCCGCGATCGATTATGGAAAAAGTATAAATAGCAAAGATCTGAAAATCTGGTAACATACTAATGTCAATGGGGGCAATTCGGCTAAAATATTTTCAAAATGGTGGCACTTCCGATTGTACCGGAAGTAGATATCAACTTGCTTATTTTAAATGGAACACCCTATATATTATTTCATTTTCGGATTTTACGTAAAATTCTAATCGCATTTCATGTATAATCTTCTATACCTAACTCTAACCGTTTTTGACATATTTCAAATTTTATGCCAAAAATGACGTTTGCAGGCCGAAAAATAATTATCGATTTTTCCTACATGAATGCCTTTATGATTTAATTGGGGTTGGTTTCCTTGTGGAAGGGGATCTACTTTAGTAGACTGTGTTGATAATTTGGTAATAAATAAATACAGGGTGATCAAAAACTAACATTAAAAATGAAATTGAAAAAATCGTTAAAAGTCATTTTTTTCAAATGGAAGCCCCCTATTTTTATAATTTTACCCTACTCAGCATTAAAAATAAGGGTAACTTTGTATAAGGTTGTCTATTCCGAAAATCGATAGTTTTAGAAAAAATGGCAGTTTAACATTTTTCTATTGTAAAAATCATATACGGTTTTCAAGTTTTGTTATTAGTTGGCCATGACCGCGAGGCGCGGACAAAAAAAAAACACTCGAGCACTACAGAAATGTCATTATTTCTTGCCATTTGACAATTATTGATAATAATCATGCCAGGGCGATTAAATTATACAAACGAAGATTATTTAAATTTGTTTATTATCTATGGGGAATGTAACAAAGTTTTATCAGGAACATGCGAGACATTTGCTGACAGATATCCAGATAAACAGAAACCGTCACGGAACAGTGTTAAACGAATAATGGAAAATTTCAAAAATTCAGGAAAACAACTTATTTTAATAAATGTTCAAAATTTCCACCATGAGCTTTCAACAGAATTCTATGGATTGAGCTCTTTGAGATTCCTGTTTGTAGAGCCACTTGTCTTAATGCTGTCATAGGATATGCCGCAAACTATCCCAAAATTGCAATTTCGACATTTTCATCATTGAGAATGGGTTTTCTTTTATGCATTTTTGCCTTAACAGTGCCAAAATTTTTGATATTTTCCATTATTCGTTTAACACTGTTCCGTGACGGTTTCTGTCTATCTGGATATCTGTCAGCAAATGTCTCGCATGTTCTTGATAAAACTTTGTTACATTCCCCATAGATAATAAACAAATTTAAATAATCTTCGTTTGTATTATTTAATCGCCCTGGCATGATTATTATCAATAATTGTCAAATGGCAAGAAATAATGACATTTCTGTAGTGCTCGAGTGTTTTTTTTTGTCCGCGCCTCGCGGTCATGGCCAACTAATAACAAAACTTGAAAACCGTATATGATTTTTACAATAGAAAAATGTTAAACTGCCATTTTTTCTAAAACTATCGATTTTCGGAATAGACAACCTTATACAAAGTTACCCTTATTTTTAATGCTGAGTAGGGTAAAATTATAAAAATAGGGGGCTTCCATTTGAAAAAAATGACTTTTAACGATTTTTTCAATTTCATTTTTAATGTTAGTTTTTGATCACCCTGTATTTATTTATTACCAAATTATCAACACAGTCTACTAAAGTAGATCCCCTTCCACAAGGAAGCCAACCCCAATTAAATCATAAAGGCATTCATGTAGGAAAAATCGATAATTATTTTTCGGCCTGCAAACGTCATTTTTGGCATAAAATTTGAAATATGTCAAAAACGGTTAGAGTTAGGTATAGGAGATTATACATGAAATGCGATTAGAATTTTACGTAAAATCCGAAAATGAAATAATATATAGGGTGTTCCATTTAAAATAAGCAAGTTGATATCTACTTCCGGTACAACCGGAAGTGCCACCATTTTGAAAATATTTTAGCCGAATTGCCCCCATTGACATTAGTATGTTACCAAATTTTCAGATCTTTGCTATTTATACTTTTTCCATAATCGATCGCGGCAGTTCGTCGTGGGACACCCTGTATATTACCTCGTATTCCGATAGTGTGAAGAATCTGCAATAAAATTTGATGATTCACTGTATCGAATGCCTTACATAGGTCTAGAGATACCAAGCAGCATTTTCTGTTATTATCAACATTAACCTGGATGTCAGTTACATCAGTAGCTGCAGCTTCAGTATCCCTAGATCTACGAAATGCATATTGTCCAGAATACAGTAAATTTCTGTTTTCTAAAAAAAGGACAATTTTTTGAAAAACTATTTTTTCTATTATTTTTGAAATGACTGGTAAAATTGAAATTGGTCGATAATTATTAGGAATATTTTTTTCACCAGTTTTGAAAATCGGGATAACCTTTGCAATTTTTAAACCATCTGGAAAAATACTTTTTTTTAGAGAAATTTTTGTAAGATAAACTAAAATCGGAGAAATTTCCGCCTTAACAGTCTTTAAAATTTTTACATTAATGTTATCAACTTGAACATTAAAATTCGCATTCATGTTTAATTGAGCAATAATTTGCCAAAAAAACGTTAAACCGTCAAAATTCCCAACTGACTTAAGTAAAAGCAACGAATTTCCATGGAAACGAATAATAATTTTTAAATAAGTGAACTTGATTTATTGATATTTTTTTTAAATTTCAATCAAAGTTAACCGTAATTCCGTAACCGAAAGAACAAATAAAAAAAAATCGTGCACATACGTAGTTTTGTACGTAGATTCGAATTTTATAAACAAAAGTACATCATCCCATTTAAAATTCCAAAGGTATCCCACTCCTTAAAATAGAGAGAGGGGGTAAAGGTCAAAAATATTTTTAAATATGTCCCCCCATTAATTCCCAACAATTTCATAAAAATATTTTAAACCGTTATAAAGATATCGCCTTGTAACACTCTAGAAACTCACCCTGTAGAGGCTAGCCCTTTATTAATTGAAGATAAATAAATAATGGATCAATTCGTTATAGAGGTTGAGGTCCCAAGATTTAAATTCGACTAACAAACGACATGTTTACAAAAAATTGTTATAGAGGCAAAATATACAACTAGCAAGCTTCGCGACTGATTCCAGTTATAGTATGTTCATATTTCGATTTATACAGTTTTTAACCTTTCAAGATCAAGGGAGTGGAAAAAAATATTAGTCTTATAGAGGTCTTTGACTTGAATATCGAGTTATTGAAGTTAAACTGTAGATGGTCTAACGTCCGGCTGCACAAACCATTTAACCACGAATTAAACTAATTGGACACTTGCAATGTGATGGTACTCATGTTAGTATCATTGCCAAGGATAACTCTAAACGTCAATTAAATTTTCTACTTGATTAAAAGTTTTGTTCAACCGGCAGTAGATGTAATTGAGATAATTTACCTAAATTTAGGTCATGTATTAATAATCTTAACAATTAGTAGGTTTTTTGGGATATATTGCTTTATATTATTATTTATATATCTATTAACCTGTAGAATCAACAAAAGTTTATATTAAAAAAACTGTATGTATTTTTTATTTTGGTTCAACAACAAAAAAAGTAGAATCTCTTTCCAGAAAACCACGACCTTTAGTGAGCAACACAGCTAAAAAATATGACTCGCGAAGCAATACTATCCCATTATTTTGTGTTTATTTTAACTTAATACGGCCAAAGTTTACAGAATATATATTATTTAAACTGTGATACGGCTTTAGTAAAATTACGCCATTATGCATTCTTTTAGAAATTGACAGGATAATATTAACTAAAATAAACTGATCGAAAAAAGTTAAGGATATCGTGGTTTCTATGAGAAAAAAAGTTCAGGAAAAAATTTGACATACGTCCATGTTCCCTTATCATTTCTAGAAATAAAACAGATGTATTCAACTAAAGAATGTTTAGTATCAGAATTTAACAATATGTTTTTCTAATACGTAACAAAACAGAAAATATTTTTGAAAATCTAAAATTATTTAATAGCGAGTAATTCCACCTCTGATATCTATTATCGCTTGGACTCGTCAAGGCATACTTAGTTTAAGTGATTTAACTCATCTTGGTAAAAGGCATCCCATAAATCCGGAAGAACTTGCCTTAGTGTCCTTGCGTCAGGAAGAGGCGACTGACGACCAATTACTGCATCCAAGCATGTCCCATACATGTTCACTACAGTTTAGGCCCGGAGAGAAGAGAAGTAACTCCAAATGATCAATTTCATTTAATGCTACCCTGCCTTTATATAGACGAGCGTTATCTTCTAAGAATCTTAAATTAGGCTCCAAATTCCAACGGTAATCATTTAGTATGTTGCTAGCGATGTCGCGGGCATAAATTTCACATGTTATTCTACATTCACAAATATGCAACTCCGTTCGACCTCCGTAGAAAGTTTCATCCCATACCATAGCACTGCCACCTCCGAGGGAATGTACTTCTTGGACATATCGATCATTAACTCGCAAATTGGACGGTCTTCAGACACGAACTGTACGTCTTTCATCACGATGACAAAAGCTACTCTCATCTGTAAACATCACGGTCTTCCACTCATCACTCTAGCTTACCAGTTCATTGCACTAAAGCAAATGTTGAGCTCTATGATTTGCAGTCAAAGAATATAGGCCATGAGCGATGGAGATCTACCTCGTATAAACCATTTAAGACAGTAATACGAACTCTGCTGGCAGCGAAAAGGTGCTGACTCAAAAACGTGCCGTTTCTTGAAGGCTCGACCCTAGCTGCTCTGACTATTAATCTGTCTTCCCTGGCATTCGTTAACCTTGGCCTACCTTCTCTTTGCCTTTTCCTGATAGTTCCACTCTCATTGGTCAGACGGGAAATCACACTTTGAGAAACATTAAACCGATTAGCTACATCAATCTGTCGCGCGCCTCCAAGTAGCAACCCAAAGGCTTTATTTGCTTCGTCCTTAGTTAAATGGCGCCTATTCATATTGTGAAACCTAGAATAATATCAATTATTACAGAAATTACTAAGCAATAGTGAAACAGAGAAAAGGAGTTCATAGACACAAAATTCCACATTATTTATTTTTATCGATAAGTTTTCTTTGATACAATATGAAATGTGTATATACATTATTTTTTTCCGAAAAAAAAATTAGGGAACACAAACAAGTCATTGTTTTTCTTCTATTGGGATATTTCTTCTCAGAGAAATCAAAGTATCATTAACTTATTTCGATCAGTTTAAATCATCTACGTTAGGGTTCTTGAACCGCTGGAAACACTTTATACAGTTTTACCACACACAAAATCTATATTTGTGCACACGATGAGCTTTTCGCTAACCATGTTACCTTCATCAGGTGATGGTTAATTCATATCTTGCCAATGTCAACATGGTGATTTAAAGAAATCTGATGATGTTAATATTGTTAGCGAAACGCGCGCCAAATCCTAGATTTGGGGTCAAATTAGTGTTAGGAAAGTTATCAGAACGATAAATTGTATGTCTATTTTGTTATTCCTAATTCTATTTCTAGAGGCGTTGTCATTTATCTTGCTGGTAACTTTGTCAACACTCGGATAAATTGACCCTAAACGCTTTGAACAAGAGGCTGTAAAGCTTTTTAATGATAATAAACTTATATCGAAAACTACACAATTGTCCATTTCCAATAAGTATCATGGACCAAATCGTAATAAAAGATTCTTAAAAGCATTGATCGATTATTACAAAATTATTAAGAAACGCAATTTTTTACAGGATTGGGCTCGACAGTCATATTTTACGATTTCGAGCAAAAATGAAATCCAAAATACAAGAAAACTGCACTCGAGATTTTATTATCAGCTATTTCCTTACTGACGATTCACTTGCAGTATTTGAAGTTGCCAAAAGAAACTCAGGTATCTAATGATTTCATATTTTTTAAGACGAAAATAGGTTTTGTTGTTTTGGCTGGTCCCACAGACAAGTGCCACGAAAATATGTTTTGGCGATACTTGAAAGCTTGACTAATTTTCATTCCCTATATATATATATATATATATATATATATATATATATATATATATATATATAGTCACGCCCTGTTTTAAGGGTGTAACTAGGGGCATAGAGGTAACGGAACCTTAACTAGATTGAAGTCAAACGTGATTTAAAAACAAACTTAATTGGTATATTTACAAAAAATAGGAACATTCAATGACATAAACAGAAGGCAGATTTATGTTATTATTACTCTCGAAAGACAACTTAATTTTCTATTACTTACATTAAAGATCTGAAGATCATTTCTTCTACTATCACAATCAGAAACCTATCGGACCGAGGATGGTGCACTAGTGTCCTCTCCGACTCTTGTCTTCGCGATCGCCCTATTACCCAGTCAGCAGTAATCCAATACTGATACTTAAAATCGCGAAATAATAACTTTACAACCTGAGGGTATCTACCAGGTTTTAAGACTAATTTATTGCTAATTTATTAAAACATTTTAAATTTTTTTGCTCTTTGATTTTTGAAAAAAGAAACACCACGCTGAAAAACCACAAAACAAAATTATTTTCCAAAATGATTTTCTAGAGAAATTTTTGGTCAATTAATTGCCTCTAAAATCTGTACAGAGATTCAGAAAAAAATTAACTGTTAGAAAAACAGCGATTTTCAGTTTTGTCAATGAAGAAATCCAATAATGTTACTTAAAATCGCGAAATAATAATTTTATAACCTGTGGGTATCTACCAGGTTTTAAGACTAATTTGTTGCTAATTTATTACCATATTTTTAATTTTTTTGCTCTTCGTTTTTTTACAAAAATCTGTGGCTCTGCTGGCTTGAGCTCAAGCTAGCAGAGCCGCGCTGAAAAACCACAAAACAAAATTCTTTTCCAAAATGTTTTTATACAGGAATTTTTGGCCAATTAATTGCCCTTGAAATATGTACAGAGACTGAGAAAAAAATAAACTGTTGGAAAAACAGCGATTTTCAATTTCGTCAATAGAGAAATCCAGTATGCGATTTCGCGATTTTAAGTAATAACTTAAAATCGCGAAATAATAACTTTACAGCCTGTGAGTATCTACCAGGTTTTAAGACTAATTTATTACCACATTTTTAATTTTTTTGCTCTTTGATTTAAAAAAAAACCGTCACGCTGAATAACCACAGAACAAAATTATTTTCCAAAATGTTTTTATACAGGAATTTTTGGCCAATTAATTGCCTCTGAAATCTGTACAGAGATTGAGAAAAAAATTAACTGTTAGAAAAGAAACAGCGATTTTCTGTTTCGTCCAAAGAGAATACAATACTATTACTTAAGATCGCGAAATAATAACTTTATAACCTGAGGGTATCTACCAGGTTTTAAGACTAATTTATTGCTAGTTTATTACCATATTTTTAATTTTTTTGCTCTTCGATTAAACAAAAATAAGTGGATCTGCAGGCTTGAGTTCAAGCTAGCAGAGCCACGCTGAAAATCACAAAACAAAATTATTTTCCAAAATGTTTTTATACTGGAATTTTTGACCAATTAATTGCCTCTGAAATCTGTACGGAGATTGACAAAATATTTACTGTTAGAAAAAAAAAGCGATTTTCAGTTTTGTCAATGGAGAAATCCAATACTGTTACTCAATATCGCGAAATAATACTTTTATAACCTGAGGGTATCTACCAGGCTTTAAGAATAATTGATTGCTAATTTATTACCACATTTTTAATTTTTTTGCTCTTCGTTTTTTTTAAAAAACCTGTGGCTCTGCTGGCTTGAGTTCAAGCTAGAAGAGCCACGCTGAAAAACCACAAAACAAAATTCTTTTCCAAAATGTTTTTATACAGGAATTTTTGGCCAATTAATTGCCCCTGAAATATGTACAGAGACTGAGAAATAAATAAGCTGTCAGAAAAGAACAGCGATTTTCAGTTTTGTCAATGGAGAAATCCAATACTATTACTTAGAATCGCGAAATAATAACTTTATAACCTATGGGTATCTACCAGGTTTTAAGTCTAATTTATTGCTAATTTATTACTACATTTTTAATTTTTTTGCTATTCGTTTTTAAAAAAAAACCTATGGCCCTGCCGACTTGAGTTCAGGCTAGCATGACAATAATTGTCATCAAGCAGTCAAATTATTAACATATAACTGTTACTACTGGATTATTGTGGAATTGTTTCCAAAACATGCACAGAAAGTAAGAGACTGAGAGCCGTTTTAACTTTAATTCTCAAATTTACGTGTTGCAAAAAACTCAAATATTGGAAACTTATAATAAGTCTTTTTTATTTGTGACATGATTTTTAATGATAAAGAAGTTTTAAATACGTAACTTTATCATCTTGCGACTTTCACTGTTACCTGTGCAAATTCGAAAATATTTGTAATGGTGCAGTATTACAATAAGTGCGGTTCCAAAAGTTAAAAATTTGTGATAAATTCATGACAAAAAACGGTTCCGCCTATGATGGTATCTTTTAAGCAAGAGCACTTTTTCTTTATTAAAATTAATTATAAAACTATCTTAGTTAAAGTAGGTTTACTCAAAATTAAAATCGTCTGTTCTGCCGCTTTCGAGTGAAAAATCATCCATAAACTGCCAATGCAGCTATACAAGCAAATGAATACATGCCACCTGGCGCCGGCAGTGTACTATATAGAACTGACCAATTTACCAAATTAATTTATGTAACTTAGTCACAAATAGGCAACACTGCCTACAATGTGGATGGATTACGACAGTTCAGATCAGATAAGATGTAGGCGCAGGCCGTTCTTTACTGTTATGATGTGCTCATGGTAGGTAGACGCGTTTGATTATTTTGGATGGCTGTACGACGGGCACGACCCCAAGGGGTCCCACAAGAAATTGTAGAGAAATTATTCGAAAAGTATAATGACGATATCTATCAAGGTGATAAAATGGTTTCTAAGCACTCACCAATATGGCCAAAATTAGAACAAGAAATTGACCATGTACTTACTTATAAATCATTATATACATTGGCATGCAAATATAGAAAAAAAATATATTATTTATCCTACCGCCTTATTCGAAAAAAGCGCCGAAAGCATAGACACCGGCATGTTGGACAGTACTTTAAACTGTTCCATGAAACAAGGGTCAATAAAATTTACTATAAAGACAGACAACGATTCTTTTAACAAATTATTGGAAACAAGGATTTTAAAAAGAAACGACGCATTTAGAAAAAAACGTTATGAAAGAACAACTGTCAGGTTAAAATATGGGTTGTGGCAAGAATGGTTGACAAGTAAGCTGTGGCAAGAACTTAGAATTAAATGTGGTTTCCACTTTAATTATCATCATATTAATAGTGAAGGGACAGCTGGGACAGTAAAAGGTAAAATTCTTAATATATTTGTCAATTTCCCTGCGTAGGTACTAATATTGCAAAAATTTTAGGTGAAACTGAATTTTTTGGATAATAGAATATGTAGTTACATTGGTGGGTACTCATTTTCTGCAAGCGTGTTTATTAGTATAATTTACATACTTATTTTATGAGTCAAAACTGTATCAATGTTTAAAATTTACGAAGCATAAAAACAACCATTCTAATTTTTTTTTATTTTTTTATGGTGACGTGCGTGGAGATAAAATGTCATAAAATTTGTCTAAACAAAAACTATAAATTTTATCATTTTTAGAAGAATATATTACTATTTACATATATCAACATTTAAATAAAAATTTCGGGAATCTTTCGCATTAAAAGTACCTATGGAATAATTTAAAATTGGTTTAAAAATGAGAAACAAGAAGAAGAAAAAAACATCAATGTCAATGTTAACCCCTGATGACAATCAAAATACAATTACTCAAGATTCGATTTCGGATGATCAATACTTATCGCTAAAATACCCGTCCGATAATAAATTTTATAATTTTGTTAAAGATTTTTATATTAACTCACAAGATGAAAGGGAGGCAGAAAAATCAAATTTAAACCAAGAAGATAAATTGGAAACTAATAGTAAATGTGCAAGTTGTTCCAAGAAATTTAACTCGAGAAGTTACTCTATTAAATGTCAGTATTGTTTTAAATGGTTTTGCTTTAGTTGTTCAGGATTATCAAAACAAGAATTACAAGAAGTAAGTAAAAATAAAAAAGAATGGAGATGCTTGAACTGTACAATTCCTATCTTTAAAACAAAAGAAAATTTACCTTTTGAGAAAAGGTTGCAAGAAGAGAATCTGTTCCTTAAAAAATGTATAATAGAAATGAGTGAAAAAATTGAATTTTTAATTAAAAAGGTAGAAAATTTAGAAAAAATGTGTGATTCAAAATACTTAAAAGACCTCAGCGAAAAAATTACAAATATGATAACAAATATAAATCAAAATAACTCTTCTTATAATCAGACCTACGCTAATATTGTTAAGAAAATACCACAAACTAATGATAACACTAAAGTATAAAAGCTACTATTACTGAGATTAAAGAGATAAAAAACGGAGGTATTTTAATCAAAAGTAAAACCAAAGAAGAAGTGGAACGAATTCAAAAATTATCAGAAAAGGAATTAGAAAATAATTATTCCGTTTATATTTCCAAACTAAAACAACCTAGGCTTACATTGATTGGACCAAGAAAAGAATACAAAACCCAGGAACTTTTGAAAGAAATGCAAGATTTAGGATATTTATCAGAAGAAGACAGTTTAGAAATTAAATATTCTAGACAATCTAAATATTCAAAAAGTTTTATCATTTATATGGAAACAAAGGGTTCTACATATAAAAAATTAATTAACAAAGAATTTTCTATAGGATGGGACAAATGTAAAATTAGAGAGGACTTTTTTATCAAATTTTGCTACAAGTGCTGTGAGTATGGACATACACTAAAAGATTGTGAAAAGGATCAAGTATGTTCTCGTTGTGCAGGAAAACATAGTGTTTGGAAATGTAATAATGAAGAACTAGTTTGTAATAACTGTAAATTACATAGCCAGAAGCAAAATAAAAATATAAATTGTCATCATGAAGCTCTTAGTGATCAGTGTCCATTTCATAAACAGAAAATAAATAAAGCACGTGAGAGAATAGACTATAATGATGAAAATTAAGCTTTTAATTTTCTACTGATGAATAGTCTGAATGTATTATATTTAAACTCAAGATCAATTAAAAACAAAACTGAAGACATTGAAATTCTAGCTTTTGAGAGAAAAATTGATATCATTGTTATTACGGAAACTTGGGTTAGGAAAAGTGAAGAAATATATTTTAATTTTCAGAATTATACATCTGTTTATGCTAGTCGAGAAAAAAGAGGAGGTGGGCTAGGTATATTTATCAAAAATGGAATAATATTTGAAGTTATTGACAAAGTTGAAAATGACATTTTTTATTTGGCACTCAAAATTATATCATCACCTATGATTATTTGTAGACTATATAATCCTTCAATTAAAAATAAAAATAAACTATTTCAGTTATTAGATGAAACACTGGAACAACTAGCTGATAGTAAAACACAATGTTTTCTCTTGGGAGATATGAATATTAACATATCTCAAAAAAATATAGATACTTCAAGAATAATGGACATTTATGAGACTAATAACTTTAAAATACTAAATGAAGATATATCGACTAGAGACACAAATTCAAGCAAGACCTTGATTGATCATATACTTTCAAATTCACCTAATAATGTATCCCTAAACGTGTTAGACAGCCCACTTAGCGATCATAAAATTCAAATCTTAAATATTCCATTGAAGTCGCAGAATAAATTGCCAAAATTCAAAAATATCGTAGTGAAAAAATTTATAATAGAAAAACTTAAAGGTCAACTATCAACTCTCAATAATCAAAAAGAAGAAATAAAAGATCCTAACATGTTATATTTAAAAATACTTTATATCTTCAACTCTTGTTCTTATGAGAAATCCATTCGTATAAGAAGCAGCTCCAAAGTTTGGTTTAATCATGAACTGGCGGAAATGTTCAAGATCCGCGACAAGTATTATGAAAAAACTAAAAAATATCCAGAAAATCAATTATATAGAGATATTTATAAAAGCTATAATAATTTAGTGAAAACAAAAATTAGACAAGCTAAACCGAAATATTACAATGAAAAATTTATATCTGGAGACCAGAAAACAATATGGAAAAGTTTGAACGCTCTTTTAACAAATAAATTCAACCACAGTGAAATAAATATCAACTCTCTAAAAATTAATGATCAGAAAATTGAAGACAAGAATATTATATGTGAAGAAATGAATAGACATTTTGTAAATGTTGGAGAAGAACTAGCTAGCAAAATTCAGCAAGTAAATCCTAATTTTATTGTACAAACAAATGAGTCCTCTATGTTTCTTAACGATAATGATATATATGAAGAAGATATTTTTAATGTAATCAATGATATGGACATAAAGAAATCTTGTGGCTTTGATAACATTAATGTAAAAATTTTAAAGACTGTTAAGGCGGAAATTTCTCCGATTTTAGTTTATCTTACAAAAATTTCTCTAAAAAAAAGTATTTTTCCAGATGGTTTAAAAATTGCAAAGGTTGTCCCGATTTTCAAAACTGGTGAAAAAAATATTCCTAATAATTATCGACCAATTTCAGTTTTACCAGTCATTTCCAAAATAATAGAAAAAATAGTTTTTCAAAAAATTGTCATTTTTTTAGAAAACAGAAATTTACTGTATTCTGGACAATATGCATTTCGTAGATCTAGGGATACTGAAGCTGCAGCTACTGATGTTGTAACTGACATCCAGGTTAATGTTGATAATAACAGAAAATGCTGCTTGGTATCTCTAGACCTATGTAAGGCATTCGATACAGTGAATCATCAAATTTTATTGCAGATTCTTCACACTATCGGAATACGAGGTAATATATATAACTGGATTCAAAATTATTTATGTAATCGCAAACAATATGTTGAAATAAAAAATATTAAAAGTTCTTTAAAAAATATTACATGCGGTGTCCCACAAGGTTCGATATTGGGACCAATTCTTTTTCTCATTTATATTAACTCTATTTCAAAATTAAATTTAAAGGGTAAAATAAGATTATTTGCAGACGATACAACTATTATTTATTTTGGTGATACATATAATCAAATTATAAATGATATTAATGATGACTTAAATGAAATATTTATTTGGCTGCAATATCATAAATTAACTTTAAATTTTGAAAAGTCTTGTTTTATGATGATTTGTAAAAATCAAAAACAAACTGAAAATTTTGACATTATCCTATAGGGGTAGAAATATAAAGTATTCAAAAAAAATTAAATTTTTAGGATTAACATTAGACGAAAATCTTTCCTGGAAACAACATATTCAAAATTTAAGGAATAAAATATCACCCATTGTTGGTATTTTATATAAGATTAGATATTTTATACCCCTTAGATATTTAAAATCTTTGTATTTTTCATTAATTTATTCCAATTTACAGTATCTTATTTCGCTATGGGGATCTGCTTGTGCATATATTTTAAATCCACTAAAAAAATTACAAAATAAATGTATTAAATGCATTCATAAATTACCTTTTCTTACACCAACTGAAAATTTATATAAACCAAATGGTTATTTGAATATTGAAAATATTTATAAATTAAAAATTTCTATTTTAATTCATTCAATAATAAATGGAAAAAAGATATTAAATTTAAAATTATTAAAAGCAATAAATATTCATACTTATGAAACAAGAAATAATAATGATTTGATTATTTCTCAAGTTAAAAGTAACTTTGCCCAGAAATCATTATTACACAATGGAATAATTATTTACAATAATATTCCAAAAGAAATAAGAAATATTTTCGATATTAAAAAATATAAAAGATATTTAAAAAAATACTATCTGGAAAAATAGCCTTTAATTAAAATATTCTATGTTATTACTGTTATACTGCTTTAACTTGTTTTACTTTGTTGTAAATTTTACTTTTAGATTTTTATTTGTAGTTTATAATTATTTCCCTGTAATAAGCAATTGTAAATGCTGGTTGGGAATAAATGTATATTTATTATATAAATGTAATTTTGAATGAATTAAAATAGAAATTTTTAATTTATAAATATTTTCAATATTCAAATAACCATTTGGTTTATATAAATTTTCAGTTGGTGTAAGAAAAAGTTTGACAGCAGTGTGTCTAAAAAATATTGTCATTCTTTAAGAAAAAATTCTACGGAATTCTTCAAGTAATATTTTTATAAAATCACCAGTAGTGTCAAAAAGAAAACACAGAACATCATAAAATTATAAAGTTTGGCTTGGAGAAGATACAAATGAGGAAGTATGGAAAATATAAAAAGAAAGAAGTTGTCAATGTCAAAAATGAAAGATGTTAACCAAATAATGAAAGAAAATACAGAGGAGAGTAACGAAGAAAGTTTTTATTTACCTGAAAAATACCCAACAGACAATAAGTATCAAGATTTTGTTAAAAATGTTATGATATCGACACAAGACAGGCTTGAAGCAGGTATTTCTGATGAAATTTCACAAATATTAAGTCAAAATAAACAACAAAATTGTGGTCGCTGTAATTTTAAATTCAATAAAAAATCTCATTCAGTTGGTTGTTGTAAATGTAGCCATTGGTACTGCCTATCATGTGCTAAATTAACAAAAAAGGATATTTCTGAATTAAAAAAACAAAAACAGATTTGGATATGTACAAATTGTAATAAAAACAGTATTCAAGAAAATAGTGAATCAGATAATAACCAACAGTACCTAACAAAGGATAATAATTTATTAAAAAGCATTATTAAGGAAATGAATAAAAAAATTGATGTATTAGTTAAGAAAATAGAAATACTTGAAATTAACAATTTCTTTAGTAAAGTTGACGAAATAGAAACAAAAATTAACATGGTTATAGAAAAATTAAACGAATTCAGTAACAAGCAAAATATAAAAGAAATGTCTTATTCAGAAGTATTAGTTAAAAAGACACAAACAGAAGTGAAAAAAAATTTACCAGTAGTAATTATAAAACCAAAAACAACACAAAGCAGTCAAAAAACTAAACAAGACGTTGAAAATAGAGTGAACCCTATATGTGCAAAAGCTTCTGTAAATAAAGTTTTAAAAATTAGAAATGGGGGAATAATAATAAAATCAAATTCAGCAGAAGAAATAAATAATTTAAAAAAATTAAGTGAAGAAAAGTTAAAAGAAGATTATACAATTCAGATATCAAAGATGAAACCTCCAAAATTAGTAGTAATAGGAAGCAGGAAAAAATATGAAGATAAAGAACTTCTAGATGAACTAAAAGCTCTTAATTACATTGATAACGATGACAAACTATGTATTAAAAGTACAAGAAAATCAAAAATTTCAAATAAATATATTATATATATTGAAACTATTGGAAGAACATTCAGTAAACTCGTAGATAAAAGAATTTCTCTTGGATGGGATACATGTCAAATAAAAGAAGCCCTGGACATTATATTTTGTTTTAAATGTTGTGAATACGGCCATAAAGCAATTAACTGTGAGAAAAAGCAATTATGCAAATTTTGTTGTGGTGAACACTGTTATTGGGAGTGTAAACAACAAACTCCTGTATGCATAAATTGTAAAACATCAAACGACAAATATAAAACAAGTTATGATTATGTACATGAAGCTAACAGTAATCAATGTCAAATACATAATTATAAAAAGTTAAAAGCAAGAGAGAAAATAAACTACCTCTATCAAGACTTATAAAATGGCCAGTGAAGTTAAGATACTGTATATTAATGCGTGTTCAATAAAAAATAAAATGGACGAACTTGAAATTTTAGTAAGTGAAGAAAAAATTGATATAATTGTAATTACTGAAACCTGGGTAAAGAAAAATGAAAAAAAATTCTATAATTTTAAAGACTTTAATGTAATTTATGCATCAAGAGAAAGGGGTATTTTTGTTCACAGAAGATTTAAATATGAATTAATTGAAAAAATAGAGTCTGAAATATCTTATATATTTGTTAGAATTGCTTGTACTGACCTTTCTATCTGTGGAATTTATAGACCACCGTCAATGTCAACGGATACGTTTTTAAATTTTTTGGATGAAAAATTAGAATCTATTAATTCATCAGAATCTGATTGTTTCGTATTGGCCGATATGAATATTGATATTTTAAGTAATAGTAGACATTCCAAGAGACTTCTAGATATTTATAATTCAAATAACTTTAAATTATGTAACAAAAATAACACCACCAGAGATACAAGATATAGTGCAACTTTAATAGACCATATTATCACAAATTCAACAAAAAATATGAAAATATCCTTTCAGATTAGTCCGTTAAGTGACCATAAACTTCAAATTCTTAGTATTTTTTGTCAGGAAGTGCCAAAAAAATCAAAATATGAAATTATTACTCAAAAAAAATATAACATTGAAAAATTAAGACAAAAACTAGAAATTCTGGACAGAAAAAAAGATTCCATTAAGGATCCAAATTTTTTTTATGGTGAAATTCTAAAAATATTTAATGAATGTTCCTATGAAACAAATTTTAAAATAAAAGAAAATTCAAAGCCTTGGTTTAACAAAGAATTAGCAAATATGATGAAGATCCGAGATAAATATTACAAAATAAAAAAGAAACACCAAGAAAGTGAATATTACAAACAAATTTATGATGATTACAATAAACTTTTGAAAAATCAAATAAAAACAACCAAACAAAGTTATTACAAAGAAAAGTTTCTTACAGGAGACCAAAGAAATATATGGAAAAACTTAAATTTTATTGTAACGAATTCTGAAAAAAAGAAAAAATCAACAATTAATTATATCATTAAAGACAATAAAAAAATTGAAGATACTGAAGAAATATGCGAAGAAATCAATAACCATTTTATCAATGTAGCAGAAAAATTATCAGAAAAAATTCCAGTAATACATAATATAGATGACGGAATGGAAGTAAATCCAGTATCCATGTTTTTAAATTTTGAAGAAATTACAAGTGAAGAAATAGAAGAAATAATTGATAAAATTGATAAAAATAAAGCAACTGGTTTTGACGACATTTCTGTAAAAGTTGTTAAAATTTTTAAAAATAATTTACTGTCAATTCTTAAACATCTTATCAAATTATCTTTAAAAATTGGTATTTTTCCAGATAAAATGAAAATAGCAAAAATCACACCAGTGTTTAAAGATGGAGAGCATTTTAACTGCAATAATTATCGACCAATTTCTGTTCTCCCAGTGTTTTCAAAAATTGTAGAAAAAGTTATAAATTATAGAGTGATAAATTTTTTGGAATCAAAAAAAATACTTTTTTCGGGGCAGTATGGTTTTCGTAAGGCTAGGGATACAGAGACAGCAGTAGCTGATGTAATTACTAATATCCAGCAAAATGTTGATAACAATCAAAGCTGTTGCTTCTTATCCTTAGACTTATGCAAGGCATTTGATACTGTTAACCATACAATTTTATCAAGATGTTTACACAATACTGGCATAAGGGGAATAATCAATTTGTGGTTTCAGAATTATTTGTGCAATCGAAAACAATTTGTTCAAATAGATGGCATTAAAAGTTCGCACAAAAACATAACATGTGGAGTTCCACAAGGCTCTACATTAGGGCCTACTCTGTTTTTAATATATATAAATTCAGTATCACAATTAAAATTAAAGGGTAGCATTAAGTTATTTGCTGATGATACTACTATTATATATTTCTCTCCAAAAATCTCTCAAATATATAGTGACATAAAATATGACCTAGATGTTATCTATAAATGGCTTCAGAGATATAAATTAACATTAAACTTTAACAAATCAAGCTTCATGTTCATAAGTAAATCAAAAGTTAATCAAGATATTCCTCCAATTTTATTCAATAAGAAAGAAATTAAATACACACAGTGTATAAAATTTTTGGGCTTATACATTGATGAAAATTTAAATTGGAAAAAACATATAGATTATTTAAGAAATAATATTTCACCCATTATTGGAATTTTGTTTAAGGCAAGAAATTTTATTAACATCAAATTTTTAAAAAATATATATTTCTCATTAGTTTATTCAAAATTGCAGTATCTAATTTCAGTATGGGGATCTGCTTGTTCGAATGCTTTAAAACCTTTAAAAAAGTTACAAAATAAAATAATTAAATGCATCCATAAACTCCCCTTTTTAGAACCAACAACAAATTTGTACAAACCTCATGGCTACCTAAACATAGACCAACTTTATAAATTAAAATTATGTATATTAATACACTCTATAAATATTAAAGAAAAGTATTCTAACATATCACTGCAAAAAACAAAAACACTGCATAAACATAATACCAGACAAAATGAAAATTTACAAACAACAATAGTAGAAAGTAATTTTGGAAAAAGGTCAATATTATATACTGGAATTTTAATATATAACAGCATACCTAAAGATTTAAAAGATATAAAAAATTTAACAAAGTTTAAAAAACATTTAAAAAATTTTTTTTTCGTAAAGAATGATTTTTTTTGATTCTTTTTGATACTTTTTTGTGTGTGTCAAGAAATTGTTAAAACCACTATGCTTTTTGTAATATTTATTTATATATATTTTCAAATGCTCTGTATTTTATTATATTATATTCCCTGTAATGAACTTTGTAGTTAGTTGGGAATGAATAAATAAATAAAAAAAAACTAAAAAATAGAACAATATAAGCAAGTATAAGGCTTTTTTTACTAATTTTTATTTGTTTTGACAATATAACATAATTAGATGTTTTAATTAAGTATTGGTGAATTTATACTGGTTTATGTTAGTAAAAGCTGGATTAATAAATATTTATCCACCTACGGTATATTGTACACGCATAAAAATGATAGGAAAACTCTTACGGACACATTAAGAGCGACGCACTGTCCAAAGGTGGTTTGGTAATTGACCATGTTGCTAAATTGAAATTTTGTAAGAGTTTTTTATTACCACTTCATATTTTTAGTTGGTATATGATATTTTATTTTGACTAAATGACTGCCATAGGAAAATTGAAAGTTAATGTTATTATCTCAAAAGTAAACAACGATCGGCCGTTTAGGTTAAAACAACACACTTACGATAAAAATGCCATAATAATGTAGTAGAATAGGTAAACTATCAATGTATGTACGTAATATCAAAGAAAAATAAAACAATCCTCAGTTTTTTCAAAATTATAAACCCAACTGCTTTAAACAAGGTTTTAAAAGGGGTGCTAGGTAATTATATATTTCCCTAAAACTTTCTAACTTAACCACCTTTCTAACTCTTAATATTTTAATATATTAACCGAGATATGACAGTCTAATTCGGGATACACTGTTTACTGGACCTCTTACTGTTGTTTATTTTCACTTCAACATCCTAATTAATATATCCGAAAAAAGCAGTTTCCACTTTGTATTTATGTTAGCTGGTTTTCTCTTCTTATAGGTATATTTATACCTTTGAAAATTTTTAGGTATCTGCAATTGTGGAATAATGATGTAATAATTTATGGCGCAATAAAAACTGGGGACCCAAATGTTAAATGTACCAAACGGTATTTACGCAGACCATTGCGTCAAGAAACTGCAAAACTTATGCTCTACGATAGTGCAGTGGTGTACCGTGCCAAACAAGCCAATATTTTAATGCAAGAGGGCGATGCAGAACCTCCTCATCTTTACCAACTGTGTTAAATACTGCAAAATATGAGGATGCGTCGTCCCAATATGCTCATAAAGATGTTTTGCTTTCGGTGAAGGTACTCAAATACTACAAATTACCATACCAGAAATTATACATAATATTGGCCTTGGTCCTTTCTATGTACTTTTTGGACAAACCACCAACTACATGTGTACACGGGATCAATGAAGAGAGGCCACGTGGTCTATAGATGCAACTGGCAAAATTGTTGAAATGATCGAGAAACCCGATGGCACCAAATCGCACCCTATACTTTTATATAGTGGTGTTGTGCGTGTCAACGAGGAACAGTATCCTGCCTTTCATATGCTTAGTGAAGCCCACCATACTAACATGATAGCTTACTGGCTTGGCGAGTGGATCAAAAATAAAATACCTCGACCCAAAGAGATAGTGTGCGATGCATCTAAAGCTTTACTTGCTGCCGTAATTCGTGTATTTACTGACTTTCTAAGCATTGAAGCCTATGCAAATGCACTTATTACCCAAGATATACAATGTTACGTGAGAATCGATGTAGCGCATTTTATTAATATTTTTGTGAATTTCCCCAAAATGATCAAGAACAGGTCTGTTAAAATATTGTATTTAGGGGCACTGGGACAACTGATATTGTGTGATACCAAAGAAACAGCCGAGGACCTTCTGTTTTCTGTATTATTGGTTTCACGATCGCAAACCTGTGGCTTTCTGCCAGACGGTAATATGTCGCAAGTCGCAATGCTCCAGGCAGAAAAAAAAAACTGAAACAACTCTTAAATCCTTATAGCGACACTACTGAAAACTTAGATTAAGCTGAAGAAATACCTCCGGAGCAATTGACGACATAGACCACGAAAATTATCACAATGGGTGGTCTGCATGGGCACATAAAATTAATGATACTGTTGTGCAGTTATGTGCGGAACAAGGCGATGACGACAACGCTCATTATTGTCCAGAATTTGCAGACCATTTATTAAAGAATATAAAATGGCTTCCGTTGGGGTCAAACGTATATAGAAGAAAATTTAATTACGGAAGAGTCCCGGCAACCTCGGCGCCTTCAGAAATTGAATTTAACATCGTCAAAAATCAGAGTCTTAAATGTTTTAAATCGCCTGTACGGGCTGATGTTTTACATCCAAGGAAAATTAAAAATAGTAAATGCAAAATTAGTTGAAAAAGAAGTTGAAACTAAACCACTCATTACAGAAGAAAATAATTTAGAGTTCAGTTCAGAAAATCACAACAGCTACCACAATGAAAATAGCTATATAACAGAAATTATAAGCGAAGACAGTGAAATAAACAGTAAAAACAGGGACAAGGTTGAAGATATTGTTCATTTTATGGAGGATAATAGTATTATCGAAGACAGCGAGAAAGAAAATTATTCACCATCGAGTAACGAAGCAATAGAAGACTGACGGGGACAGATTTCAAAAGAAAAGAAAAAATCTAAATGCTTGGTAAAAAAATTTGAGACCAATGAGGGTATCAAAATAAGTACAAAATTAGCACAGATTCCAATTATGAAACATGGAAATGACCCTTCTCTCGAGGTAGACTTTAATAAAAATACTTACGCACTTATACGCATTCACTCACCTACATAATATACACAGCTACACACACAATGACGGTTAGAAAAGAAAATAATAATAAGTAAATATAACATTTCATCAAGACAGAAAAAAGGATGCTAATCCATCATGATATTATAGCATGAAGGTACTTCCTAGTTTTAATGTTAATTATGCCGCTGACTTCTGATCTTTTCTCAACCTGCTACACTCACCAAGACTTTGGATATGTTATTTCTTAACGAAAAAATTGTTACTAGATTTCCTTTGACCCTAAACTTTTTTTAGGCTATTAAATTACCTGATGGGCTGTATTCTGTTACAAATACTTGTGCGTTTGATAGTACTCCACAAACATTTTCAGTTGGAATTTTTGACCATACGAATATTGAGGATGCTTTTGTAAAACTACAAAAAGAATTAAAATTCGCAGAACTTTTTCTTTATTTAAAACAAAAATCTTTAACGACACACGCTTATCGCTTACGAACCGAAATTATCAAAAACTTGTTTTCACAATGTCACTAATACCGTATCGACAAACCATTATTTAATAAATTTTGAATCCAACATCATTAGAGTCATAGCACAATTATTTGGAAACTTACCAAGTATAAAAGAAATATCAAAATGTGACCAATGCTGCAGTATAAGAGAAAAAAAATCAGAATTATTAATTTGGATGTCAGTAAATTTCAGGCAGATAAAACCTAAAAACTTAATTATAAATGAATATTTATACAAGACATGAAAAAATGCTGCCAAGAATTATGTAATGGCCAAGAGAATACCTTGGAATTTTTATTTTAGAATATTGTAATAAAATCAATTTTTTCGCCCCGATGAGATACAAATAAGCAATTGGCAAGATATTAACTGTAGTTTATACAGACTCATTAGTGGCGTTTTGCTATATTTGTATTTTATGTCTTGCATAATTTATTGAAATTGTGCTTTTTCTTAGGTAGAAGTAATTTCTGATAATATTTTAGGGCAATTTATGTTTATTGAGCCACTGTTCGATTTTCAACAAATTAACATAAGGCTTATAGGTGTACCTATTTGCTTTGAAGATCCACTAAACAAAGATCTACACAATAAATTATTGGGCATAATTGATTTTAAAGAATCGATCAGGAGGAGGAGCCAGAATATGGGGCATTACACTGCCATTTGCTACAGAAATACCGAATATATTGAATAATAATTCTACCGTGATAATGATTTGTGTAAGAAACCCAAAAAACTAAATCGAAATCTTAAAATAAATCCCCATTTATTTATTTACTATAAAGACTGTTGATTAACTTACTTGTGTGTGTTTGCTGCCAAAAAATAAAAGCTCTGATCATGGATAAATTAAAAACTGATCAGCGCCAATCAAGTTTCAGTTATTTGGTAACATGACAGTTTGCCAGCTGGTTTCCAGTAATTTCATTGACGTTTGTGATTCTTCTGCGAACAGAGCTAACAAATAAATGTGATAATGTAATTTAATATAATGTAATGCCATAAAATAATAATGTAGTAAGGTAATGTAATAATGTATATGTAATGTAATAATATTTGATTTTTCTAATGACACAATCGAAAAGCGCTGTATTTTCCTAACAGTTTATTTTTTCTTAGTCTCTGTACATATTTCAGGGGCAATTATTGGCCAAAAATTCCTGTAAAAAATTTTAGAAAATAATTTTGTTTTGTGTTTTTTTAGCGTGACTCTGCTAGCTTGAACTTAAAGGTGCTTTTAGACGGTCATATCAGTTCTCAGTTCAGTTTCAGTTTCCGTTTTTATTTCATTTCAGTCCGGAACTAGGTTTGTTTTTACACGATTCATTCAGTTCTCAGTTCTCAGTCCTTTCAGTTCTCTGTTTAGTCCGTGTTGCGCTTGCAAAGTGTACGTGTCTATTGTACAGTAGTGTAATAATAGCTCATGGATGAAGACTGTCTCATTGCAGTAGCCTTAGCTTTGGCGCTGAAGAAAGAGCGGAAGAAAAGGAACCCATAGAGCAAAGATTGGTATCTTAAAAGGAATTATTGTCGCATGTTAATTTAATGAAGGAGCTCCGCTTAGAAACATGTGACTGGTCAAATTATTTACGGATGAGTGAGAATGAGTATCTCCTGTTATTACGCCTTGTGACGCCTATTATACAAAAGCAGGATACCAATATGAGGGAGGCTATAAGTCCTCATGAAAGATTAAGTGCGACACTGAGATTTTTGGTAAGTGGAAGTACTTACTAAAATCTTAAGTTTCATACAGTGATATCAACACCAAGTCTAAGTAAAATAATACCTGAAACTTGTAAAGCCCTTATAAAGGTACTTAAGGAGTATATAAAGGTAAGTAATAATGCGTTTAAAGTTCACAGTTTTTAATAATGTATTTAAAGTTTATTGAAAGATACTGAGAAAAGCAAATAGTTCTCATTAAATCAGGTTGTTTGGAAAAGTAAGCACATTATTTGTCAGAAAATTGTGAAAAATACTCTGAAGTAGCTGCATTGTTTTCTTGTATCTCTGGAGGAGATATATTAGATATATTTGGGTAAAATTGGCGTTGCATTGGCTCCATATTCGAAAAATGGGCTTGGGGTGGCTGCAAAGTTGAAAAATGCCCCGGTGGCGACAGTGGCGTCGAACAATAGCCCTGTGATGGCTGCAGAGTCGAGAAGTGGCTCTGTGGTGGTTGCAGAATTGGAAATTGGCCTGACACTTGCCGCGTTACTATTGCTGAAGATATATTCAAGGTTTTCATATGCCCCTCAATGTTTATAATTTTCTTGACATAAGGTACCATGTCAGGTGGCATATTATTCAATTCTTCGGCAACATGCTTGCCAAAACTGTCATGCTTCCCTACTGGTATGTCATCAGCCTTTTTCAACCTCTCAGCCACCAATTGGAGCCCTTTCTTGTTTGATATCATTTCGTTCTTGCTACTACCCGCTGACCGTTTGCTTCCTGTACTTAGTGATGATGAAGATGGGGATGGTCGTGTACATTTTTGATCTAATGCGTGACCCTGTATAGAACACTCCTCATCACCTCCATCTTTGTCACTGATGGACTGCGAGTCCTCCTGAAATAGAAAAAAATAATAATTAACATTATAAATTAATACAGAACTTAGCATTGTTTTTTGTAAGTAATATTCAATTTGTTTTTGTTTCAGCTTCCACAGAATGAATTCGAATGGAGAACACTTGCTGAAGGTTTTCATGATAGATGGCAGTTCCCAAATTGTCTGGGAGCCGTCGATGGCAAGCATATACGCATAATTCCGCCAACAGGAAGTTGATACTGGAATTACAAGAAGTTTCATAGCATTGTTCTCATGGCTATTGTGGATTCAAAGTACGAATTTATAATGTGTGATGTAGGAACAAATGGAAGCATATCAGATGGTGGCGTAATTGGCAATACTAAATTTTACCAAAAATTAACTACCAACAGCTTGCATTTACCTCCTGATGAAAATCCAAAAGATAGTACCACCAAGCTTCCGTATGTATTCGTGGGAGACGAGGCATTTGCGTTAAGGCGAAACTTTGTCAAACCATTCAATAAGAAATAGTTGAATTATGAGCGTATGGTCTTTAACTACAGATTATCGAGGGCTAGAAGAATAGTCGCAAATGAGTTTGGCATACTGGCAAATAGATTTCGACTTTTTCATTCCGCTATAAATTTTAAAGACATTGACCATGTGAATATCCTCGTCTTGACATGCTGTTACCTTCACAATTTCTTAAGGAGACGGTCTCAACATTCATACATTACACCTGATTTAAATGCCACGAATTCAGATGATACTACTGAAGTGCAAGGGCTAGTAGATCTCAAAAATGACACCACCAGCGGGAATGTTAGTAATGATGCTGAATATGGTCGCAATAAGTTTATGGACTACTTTATAAATGAAGAACGAGTTGAATGGCAAGATGCTTCAGTACAGAAAACATATTTTGGATAATTTTTTGGGTGGATACTTTTGTTTTGGTGGTGGAGATAAACAATGTTAAAAATAAAGTAGAAATGTGAAATACATTATTTCTTGATAATTTGCTGTAGCTATGCATTTTTAAATACTTACCGCTTCCTGAGTTTCATCCTCGTCGTCTATAGTAGTGGCACTTGTTTGAGTCGGCTGTTGGTCGCTGACGAACGAAAGGAGGTCATAATACCATATTGATGGTTTGTATACTTCTCCAGTTCCTGCTCCACTTTTTTCACTACCTTTAACTTTTCTAAGTTCTTTGTTATAAGTTGAGCGTAGGCTATTAATTTTGAATTTTACCATGGCCTTTGTTGCCTTTTCGTCGTATTGTTGGTATTTCTCCAATAGGAGAGTGTAGGCAGCCTCCCTAATGTTTGCATTGTGATAGTGTGGGTCCGGTTTGTTCCACAAACACGGCGACATTTTATACATTTCAATGAACTCCACAACAAAATCGTGATCCTTCTTGGACATAGCGACAGTTGTACATACAATTTACACTGAACCAGACTTTCCAGGCAACTGGCGTGAGCGAACGGAACGCACTGAGGCATGATGCGTTTGTTTACACATAGGAATTCTAAGAACTGAAATGAAACAAATAGGTCTACCCATCCCGTCCGTTCTCCGTCTCCGTTTCAGTTCTCCTTTCAGTTTTTGCTTTTCACACATAGGAAAAACTGACAGTTCGACTGAAACTGAAACTGAACTGAGAACTGATATGACCGTCTAAAAACACCTTAAAAGCCAGCAGAGCCACAGGTTTTATTTTTAAACGAAGAGCAAAAAAATTAAAAATGTACTAAATTAGCAATCCCATAGTCTTAAAACCTGGTAGATACTCACAGGTTGTAATAGTATTGGATTTCTCTATGCACGAAACTGAAAATCGCTGTTTTTTTCTAACAGTTTATTTTTTTATCAGTCTCTGTACATATTTCACACCCACGGTACGTCAGTACTTAGGCTTGAAGTCTACGTGGGATGTCTTAGATAAAAAAAAGACACCCTGGTTTTCCAGTTTTATTTTGTCTTTTGGATTTCTTAGAGATGATTCTATTGTTTGGTGTGACTTGTAGGCTGTCGCGATGTTGATCTTGCGTAGGATTCTCCCGATTCTGTCTGTTGTTCCCTTGATATATGGTAGTATAGATATGGGCCTGTCTTTGGTGGATTTTTCTGGTTTTTTTTTGGCGATTTTGTTCCTGGTCTATGGCTTTTTTATTGTATGTGTTTTGTAGCCGTTTTGTTTCAGAGCCGATTTTATATTGTCTAGTTCCTGTTCTTTCCTTTGGGCGTCTGTCAGCCGGATGGATCGTGTAATCAATGTGTTGGCTACTACTTGTATTTGAGTCGAGTGATGATGGGACTCAGCGTTGAGGTATATCAATCGATGTCAGGTATCTTAAAAATATCATATTTCAGAAGTTTGTTAAATTCTAAGTCATGTTTTTTTCACTTAAGTTTGATATCTGCACTCGTTTTTGATACATAATCGGTCGATCAGCGAATTATTTTATTTTTTTATGATCCTATTTAGGAAAATATCGAAAAATAAGTAAAACTTTATGAAGGAAACTTTTAATGCTCTATAATAATTCACTTTTAAAACTTCAATTGGAAGTTTCGTCTCTAAGAGATCAGCATCAGGTCAATTTTTTAAATACGGACCTGTATTTTGTATTGTTTATTTTTTTATCCTGTTTGCAAGCATTTATTACACAGCAATTTAACAAGATATTGGATGCTATAGCTTGAGATAAATCCGTAAGACAGAAATGGAAATATTTTTTTTGTTTTATGTAGGTCGTTATGTATGCTTATGTTGCTTTCTTAAATTGGTAATTTTTAAATTTTTGCTGTAAGAAAGTATGTATTATTCGAATTATGTTTTAACAAAGAATAAGTTAATTAAATTATTACGTAAAAAATAACCACTTAAATCGGATTCTATTTCCTACAACAGTTGTACTAACAAATTGCCCATTTAAGAAAGCAATGACAACATACATACGACCTACATACAACAAAAAATTATTTCTATTTCTTTCTTACGCATTTATCTCAAGCTATAGTCTCCAATAGCTTGTTAAATTGCTAAGTGTAATAAATGTTTGTAATCAGAGCAAAAAAAGCTTTAAAAATAAACGATAAAAAGTACAGGTCCGTATTTTAAAAAATTGATCTCATGATGATCTCTTAGAGACGAAACGTCTGATTGAAGTTTCAAAAGTAAATTATGATAGAGTATTAACAGTTTGCTTCATAAAGTTTTATTTATTTTTCGATACTTCTCTAAATAGGATCATAAAAAAAATAAAATAAATTGGCTATTCGACCGATTATATCTCAAAAACGAGTGGAAATATCAAATTTGAGTAAACAAAAATCTCTTAAAATTTAACGAACTTTTGAAATAAGATATTTTCCGGGTACCTGCCATCGATTGATATATTTGTGGCGTCGCGACGCCTGGGCTAGTACTGGCGTCGGTCTAACTTTTACTCTAATTCATAGAGACTGACTACCGAAACCTTTTTATAGAGATTAATTATCCCTATTCGTTTTAAAGATCGTAAAGCATTGCAAGTTTTTAGTGAAACACCTTATATAATATATATATATATATATATATATATATATATATATATATATATATATATATATATATATATATATATATATATATATATATATATATATATATATATATATATATATATATATATATATATATATATATATATATATATATATATATATATATATATATATATATATATATATATATATATATATATGTATATACATTACGGACAATGATGAAAATTGGACAGTGACGACATTGGCCGGCCAATCTTAAGGACCCTGTGCTGATTTGTTCAGATTTGTTTTGCTTAGGATTCTTTTCCGTCTTTTTGTCATATCATTAAAATCAAAAACTGATCAACTAATACTGACCAAACCTAAGTAAACATCCACAGTATTCCTATTTTGTTACTAACGCCATTTCATTAGGCGATATTGTACTACCGGCGCTTTTTTATTACTGACGCTATTTCATTACAACGCTATTTTTATAGAACGCGATTTCATAGAGCGCTATTATATTAAAGCGCTAACACAGCGCTATTTTGAATGGTGCTACTTCATACGACGCTATTTCCTCCCAAAACCCTAAAATTTCCTTGGTGTCTGTCTCTTTACTAATAGCAAAGATATGTGTCCATACTAAGACTTTTAGGACACCCTGTATACAAACGAATAAGTTATTACGCTTTGAATCATATACATGGTGGTGCAACCAAGATGGGGTGGACGATTGTGAGTAATTCGAAAAAATTTTTTTTTGGATATTATCGATAGTCAGACACGCTATGTTTAAAAATTATAGCCATAATACAGGGTGGTCCGAAAAACTCGTGGCGAACCAAACTTGTATTTTTTTAAATGGGACACCCGGTATATAATTATTCCAATTGATTCTCCTGTTCGTTACGATCATTTTGATATAGGGTTTATTGGGTCTAAAACTTATAGTAAGGGAATGGGACGCGATTAAAGTTGAAAAAATGCTCACAGTTCGGCCATTTTTTTAAAAAATTTTATACAGGTATGGAAAAACCAAATATTCCATAAAACGTTACATATCCTTGAATACATTAATCACTTGCAATTTGTTACAATTATTCACTGTTATACAGGGTGGTCAAGTTTTGCATATGCGCCCTGGAATCATTTTTTTTAAATGGAACACCCTGTATATTTTATTTTCATGTTAAAGATAACATTACTAGCTTTCAAAAAATACCATACATGATGCCTTTCTGACCAACAGTTTTTTAGTAAACTAGCCGTGAAAGCAAAGTTTCTTCATTCTAATACGATAATTCTGAATTTACGTTGATTATAATTGAAATGAAACAAAAGATTGACGAACTTGTCAAAGCTACTGCCGCATAATCCATTATTTACAAGTTAAGTGTAGGTGGCCCAATAATTATGAGGTAAGAAAACTGAGACCCGAAACTTTTACATGTTTATTAGAGATATTTAAAAAAACAGAAAATATTGCTTTTAGGAAATGTAAAGTAATTAATAAACCAGTTATAAACAAAGATAATCAGTTATCAGTATTATTAATAGTGTAAGAATATGAATTAAGCAAAAACAGAACATCTTTTAAAATTATTTGGGTATGTACTTACTTGTAAACCTAATTTAATATAAACAAGTAAGTACATACCTCTATAATTTTAAAAGATGTTCTGTTTTTGGTTAATTAATTTTCTTACACTATTTATAATACTGATAACTAATTATCTTTGTTTATAACTGGTTTATTAAATACTTTACATTTCCTAAAAACGATATTTTCTGTTTTTTGAAATATCTCTAATAAACTTGTAAAAGTTCCGGGTCCCAGTTTTCTTACCTCATAATTATTGGGCCACCTACACTTAACTTGTAAATAATGGATTATGCGGCAGTAGCTTTGACAAGTTCGTCAATCTTTTGTTTCATTTCAATAATAAACAACGTAACTTCAGTATAATCGTATTAGAATGAAGAAACTTTGCTTTCACGGCTAGTTTACTAAAAAACTGTTTGTCAGAAAGGCATCATGTATGGTATTTTTTGAAAGCTAGTAATGTTATCTTTAACATGAAAATAAAATATACAGGGTGTTCCATTTAAAAAAAAATGAGTCCAGGGCGTATTTGCAAAACTTGACCACCCTGTATAACAGTGAATAATTTTAAACAAATTGCAAGTGATTAATATATTCAAGGATATGTAACGTTTTATGGAATATTTGGTTTTTCCATACCTGTTTCAAATTTTTTTAAAAAATGGCCGAAATGTGAGCATTTTTTCAACTTTGATCGCGTCCCATTCCCTTACTATAAGTTTTAGACCCAATAAACCCTATATCAAAATGATCGTAACGAACAGGAGAATCAATTGGAATAATTATATACCGGGTGTCCCATTTAAAAAAAATACAAGTTTGGTTCGCCACGAGTTTTTCGGACCACCCTGTACTATGGCTATAATTTTAAAACATAGCGTGTCTGACTATCGATAATATCCAAAAAAGATTTTTTCGAAATTCCTCACCGTTTACTCACAATCGTCCACCCCATCTTGGTTGCACCACCCTGTATGAGTATAGTCTGGTTATAATAATATAATCGTAATACAAATTCTACAGTTACTACCCATCAATACACATTTTAGGTTTTCGGACATCAACATTTTCTACAAGAGCCCAAATACAACTACCTGGACAGAAAATATTTACAAGCAAACCTCCCTTGTGTTATACTCCACAGCACATGTTTATAGGCGCGACAATCATTATAAACGGATTTGAATTTATACTTGTTGATGCTGATGAATATGCACTAAGATACATGGAAATTAACTGTGGCCAGGTAAAAAGACCTGTATGTAAACAGTATGTATGAGGTGTAACTAAAACTCATTTGTCATACTTTTGTCTTAAATTGTTTGTAAGTAATGTTTCGGTTAACTACATCCAGCTTTGATAAATTTTTACTTTATTTAGTGCTGTTCCTTCCTTAGAACTTTCGCTTCTAACTACTGGATTCGATGATGTACTTAGACAAAGAACTTTCAGCCTTTAATATAGAATATAACTAAGAAGTAAAAAAGTCTCACTAGTATTGGAATGTTTGGTTTTTTGGATGTTTTAGTTTTATGATTTTATTTAAGAATTAGTCCGAAGAGCCATCCTGTTGCAGGTCCCTGCTAATGTATACACTTTCTATTCCTAGGTCTTCTGGTATAACGAATATTATAAAAGTAAACCAGAAACTTGTCTAATTTATCATCGCTTCCATACCAAGTAATTTATGTATCGTCCCTAAGGTCTGAGCTCAGTAACAGCTATTTTAATTGTTTTTGATTCAAACCATTCTGTATAGACTTTGCTACTAGATACTGAGGAGAGAGGCAATGCAATAGGAAAACATTGCTCTGCGCGAAGAACCTGTATTTTCTCTTGGGAATATGAGCTATAAAGACATCCCCAAAGAAAGCAGAGAAAACATTTTAGTTGTGTTTCAATCAGGCGCGGCCCGTGAGTTTTTTTACAGGTGGGTCAAAATTTTATGGGCAACTAATGATATCAACGCAACAAGCAAAATACACTTTTTTAATTAAGGAAGGTTTGTTAATAATGTGCCTAGTTTTGCCAAGAAACTATTTACCTACAAATAAACACCGCAAAAAAAATAAAATAGGTACTGTAGTATATTGAGCATTGCTACTCTAGATGTTTATGCCTTTTAGTATTGCTTTTCTATGTGTTTTAGTCTAAGATTGTTTGCGGCTTCCCGTTTTGATATGTCCCCTCAATAGAAATCGCGCATTATACTAAAAGTACGATTATTCGTAATATGTTAGGAGTAAATAGACAATTTTCACGCAGTGCATGATTGGTGATTTCAACTTTTTCAGTCGCCAGATCTGACTTTTTTGCCACCATTGAAGTCCACTGAGTGATTACGTTTTTCTTCGACGACAGAGATGTTCTTGTATCATTTGCCCAATTTCTAGAAGGGATCAACAGTTAAGAACAATCTCGGAATATTTATGTATTTTCGCATTTTCAAAAACTTTCTAAAAACTTTACTGGACACAAATCCGGGTTAACTCTGTTTCTAACCAGCCACTTGGATGGAGCCCAAGGTTAATCCCCTCCTGGCTTTGTTGTGTCGAATATTGGGTTGTATTTCACTAATGCATTTTTTTAAATAGGACGTTAAACAGTTTACTCCCTCTCCTCCTCGCATGCTAATTCGTACGACAAAACAAAAATAACTTTTTTGTAAGCCATCAGCCGTTTCTTCATCACAGTTCCGTACCATGGCTTTGAACTCTTCATATTTTAGTGATAGAGCGCTTTTCTTTTCTGAGAGTCTGTCTGCAACTGCGATCTTTTGGCAATTTCCTGTCAGTGAAAGGATTAAAGGTATTATATTCGTCCCGGTATTTTTGACATTACAGTCCAAATAGCCATCGCAGTAAAGTTTTTATAATCCTCACCATTTTTCTTTTTCATGTTCTGAGCCTAGTCAGTAAGAACATTTGCCAGCCATCGGTGTTGAAGTGTTTTCGTTTAAACTATAATTCCTCTCTTTAATAAAATACATAAACTGTCTCCGTATATACTGATGGTTCAGTATTTTATTTTTGGGTTTACTTTTGATCACTTTTTCTTGAATTAATCTTAAAGAATCATTTTCCAAATGCGACGCTTCTACGACTTTTAAAATTTGCTATGTGTCAAAATGACCAATGCCCAGATTTAACAACCGCTACCAAAGATGCTGACCTATAGGGAACAAAAAATATAAAATATTAACAATAGTTACTATAGATACCTACCTAGGGGAAAATTTTCGTTACCTAGCGGAAAATTTTTGGACCCTACCGGGCAATTGTGGGTCCTCCAATCCTGAAATAAAGTGTGTTGCATGAAAACTGCATGAGTTTATTTTTTCGTTGTTTCAAAGTGTCTATCAATAGCCCAACTATGAAAGAGAAGGGCTATTTTTTAAAACAACGAAAAGATAAACGAATGCGATTTTGTTTAGGCAACATACTTTTTCAGAATTTTCTAGATAATTTTTATGCACGAATGGTATTCGGCAGAAAATTTCCAGAATAAAATTGATTACTTTTAAATTATATTCTTTATTTATTGTAAGTTACAGTTACATTATACTTTACAACACATTGGCATGATTTATTTGAATCTATAACGCAGGTTTTCTTTTCACTTACTATAGAATCGATTGCAGTAAAAATACGTCATGCAGTTGAATTTCCAGTGTTGAATTTTCGCTATTGAATTTTCACTATACAATTTTATTTTCACCTACTGTGCAATTTTCAGTGTAATTCAGCGATAATTAAACACATCTTATGGACAAATTAATATATTATGGGGAAATGTTCGCTGTATTTATTCAGAAATATGGCGTTTTTAATTTATGTGAGAGAAATATTCTTGATTATTTACCTCGTATCTATAAAACTTAGGGCGATTTTCACCAGCTTCCAGCGAAAATCACCCTCCAAAAAGTCAAAAGTCACAAGCTTATGCCTACTCCATAAACAACAGTTTACACAAATTGTCTTTTTAATTGTAATACTTTATATTATTCCAAATAAAATAGGTTTTTATTTTTATTTATTCGGTAAATAAATCTACAAAATACATTTCGAAAAAATAATCAGAAAATCATTCCCTTAGATTTGTTGCCTTAAAGAAACTGCTTTTGTACATAAATGCACTCGAGCAGTTCCTAGGGAAACAAATTTTCAGGGATGATTATCGATAATTTTACCTTCACTTAATAAATTACTACAGATAACATCCCTACCACAGAATAAAGTATACATTCCTTTGTGTGTGGAACCCGTTCTGCGTAAATAGTTCCAGAACGCGCTAGTATAATGTACCTATAAATGACAAAAACATTTTCTAGTAAAATATTTGTTTTTATTTTAGTTCCCCAAAGCTAATCTAAAACGGATAATGGAGAACGTTAGAGAAAAATTAAGGCCAATATATAAAGATTTTGTGGCGGAAAATATGCCTAAAGAAACTTCAGTAATCTCCTATGAAAGATTAAGGTATGATGTCACATATTTATGACACTATAAAATGTTATTAATTTTCAACACAATTACAGCGATTTTTTTACTCATTAATAATTAAAATTTTAAAAAATTTAATTTCAACTTGTTTTGAGAAGTTGTTTGAAATGGCCCCTCTTCAACTTCCAAACACTTTCTCACTTTTTTTCTAAATGAATTTCGTACCCGCTGTAACGTTTCAGGTGTCAGTTATAAGCGGCAAAGCGGATTCGGTCTTTCATGTCACCTACAGTTGTAGATGCAGTCGCCATCGTTTTGCCCTTTATAAAACCCCACACGAAAAAGTCAAGGGGGGTCAAATCCGAGGACCTATCAGGCCAGTCGACCGGACCAGCTCGTTTAATCTACCTGTTTTCAAATATTTTATTGAAATGATTACGAGCCTGTATCATATCATATCAGATCATGCCATATCAGCTTGCACATTAAAATTCGCTTCCATGTTTAATTGAACAATACACTGAGAAATAATCGTTAAAACGTCAAAATTTTGAACTGATTTAAGTAAAAATAACGCATTTTCATGGAAACGAATAATAATTCTGAAATAAGTGCACTTGATTTATTGATGAAATTTATTTATTTTTTAAATTCAATCAAAACTTAGTTAACCATAAGTTCGTAACCCAAAGAGCAAATTAAAAATAATTTTGTACACTTAAATAATTTTTTACGTAGATTCCAATTTTATAAACAAAAGTACAACATCCCATTTACAATTCCAAAGTTAAACCCTCCCCTTAAAATATGTTTAAATATGTCCCCATCTCCCTATTAACTCACCAAAATTTCATGAAAATATTTTAATCCGTTTTCGAGATATCTCCTTGTAACACTTTAAAAAACCCACTCTGTGTACTATTTTGTTATAGAATATGTTTTCCCAAAATTTTATATAGGTTTTAAAAAAATACATTTTAGGTCAAAGAAGCAAGTAAAAGCGACAAGTTGTGTTCAGTCTAAAGAAATCCAACTCAAAATCTGTTATACAACAGAAAATGCGGTTATATCAAAGCGGCAGGCGCGGCCCGTGAGTTTTTTTACAGGTGGGGCAAAATTTGTGGGCAACCGACCTTCGTTTGGAGGGAGGGGGGGGGGGGTAATTCAGAGAACAGTAATATATTTTTAACTTTTTTATATTTATATTTTAATAGTTAAATGTATAATTGATGATTTGGGGGGGGGGGGGGGGTCATGATCCCCCTGGATCCGCGCTTGTAGTGATTTCAACGTAATAAGCAAATTACACTTTTTTATTAAGGAAGGTTTTTTAATAAGGTGCCTAGTTTTGCCAAGAAATTATTTACTTACAAATAAACACCGCAAAAAATATAAAATACTAAAATCGCATTTTTGCTGATTTTTTAAAAATTACTTGCAAACAGTTTCTTGCACTGTTACAGCCATTGTTAACACATGTACTCAAGTACCTACTACTACACCACTACACGAAGGCGACAACACAAATATCAAATAATATCGAAAAACATTACAAAATAATTAGTACAGCCGAAACTTCGAAACACCTCTTAAACTAATAATAATAAGTTAATAAGTGGCGGCAGGGACGATCCTAGCAGTCATGCAGCAAGTGCCCCGCACGCGAGCGGCCTATATTACGGGCGGCTGCGGCCGCAGACCGGGCCGCGTGCCGACCCCCTTATGCAAAAGTGTTACTTCAATTAATCGACAGTGAAAAAAGGGAATAGGGATTAATTAAAATAATTTCGAAAAAATGAACTCCAAGAAATATCGATAGGGGCGGCGCTCTTGGCTTTTGCACGCGGGCAGTCAACACCCTAGGATCGCCTCTGAGCGCCGCGCCGGCGCGACACAATGCGCATAGTATAGTCTTGCCAGTCCTAAGTGAATCTCATAAATCTAAATTATTAAGATTTAAGTGGTATAAAAAGCCAGACAAACGCCTGCCGCTCATACCGGGATCGCTCGATACCTAGTTTAGTAACATAACAAGTAACCCACATTTCATGCAGATTTATTAATGATAATTTCGGTATACAATGCAAACAGCAGCTGCCTGTCTCGTGAAGGGACACCTGCAAAGACGATGTGTTTTGTCTCTTTTCCACTAAGGGTAATATTATATTATCACATGCAGAGGACGGAGTCATTTCCATTTAATTAAGACGTTACGCCTAGACAGATGCTCTTTGAGAACATGATTTATGTGAAACAGTTAAGTTTTAGGTTTTGACCAGTGAAGTGCGTATTATAAGTGTTTTTACTTGGTTTATGTAAGTGAATTTTTATTATAATAATGGCTTTTTGGCGACCTTTTGAGGTAGATCAAAGCGAATTATTACATGTTGAATTACCTTCGGTACCGACCGTGGCATCGCCAGTCGAAACATGCCCGGAGTTTAATAAAGATTTACATATTCAAAGTCAACGAATAATTCTAAATATTTACGGCTGTTTAAAAAAAGAAAATCCGGCACAGTCAGATAAAGCCATTATAAAAAGAGTTAACGAATTAACACAACTTTCGATATCTACAATTTATCGCGTAATTAAAACAACAAATGTTACAGATCATTCGGTAAAGCGAAAGAAAACTAATCAAAAGTTTCAGAAAGTTGACTATGCAGCAAAAGATGTCATTAGACTAATTGTGTACAATCTATATAAGGAAAATACGGTGCCAACATTAGAAATGATCCGGGATAAGTTACGCGATTACCCTGATTACAATTACCAGTCATTGGAAACTCTTCGAGGAATTTTATTAGATTGCGGATTTAAACACAAAAAAATTGATAATCGGATGGTTATAATGGAATCGCGCCGTCTTGTTGAACATCGTCAAGAATATTTGCATAAAATAAAAGAACACCAGGAATCAAATAGGTATATACTGTATCTAGATGAGACATGGTTTGATACTCATGATGTTGTTCAGTACGGTTGGGGAGATGAAACTCAAAATTGCAGTTTAAATGCACCGTGTTCAAGAGGAAAGCGCGTGATAATACTTCATGCCGGAGGTGAAAATTGTTTCGTGCCCAATGCACTGCTTTTGTCGGCCAAAAACATAACCCAATCTTCTGCCGATTATCATGAGGACATGACTGGGGATTTATTTGAAAAGTGGTTTGTTGATCAGCTTTTACCGAACATTCCACCAAACTCGGTAATCGTCATGGACAATGCACAATATCATTCGCGTATATTACGATTACACAGAAGACATTTTAAATTTTATGAGGCATAAAAATATGGAAATTCCTGAAAAGGTCCCGGTAAAAAAAGAGCTGATAAAAATGATAAAGAGTCGAAATTTTAAAAATGAATATGTAATTGATAATCTTTGCACTAGACACGGCAATACCCTGTTGCGGTTACCTCCTTATTATTGCATATTTAATCCAATTGAAATGATTTGGGGCACTATAAAAAAACGTCTTCGTAAATGTAATCAGTTACCAACATTAAGTGCAGTGGTACTGGATAATATTCGACGAGTAATAAGTGAATTGAGCAGTGATATTTGGAGAAACTGTGTAGCCCACGTTATAAAAAAAGAAGACGAATATCCTATTTTACCGCCAGTAGCGCCACTTGTGATTCAAAATGCGAATGATTCTAGTTCCGAATCTTCTGACGATTCCAACAGCATGTAGATATTTTTGTTTTATTGTTGATAATGGATTTTACAGGTTTCTAAAATATATAGCATTTGTTGTGAAAACCGCTTTTCACAATGCTCTTCCAGAATATACAGAGATAGAAATTCAAGTTTTGAAAGAAATTCTTTCAAAAGCGGATAAATATACTTTTGGAAGACAAAAATCTTATGAAAACTTCGAAAGTTTTCAAGAAAAGACTAAACGCCTTTTCTCAAAACTTGAGCTTTTACAGCAACATTGCGTCTACTGACGGTCTCGATTGCTTCAGGATATAGGCAAAATAGGTGATACAAAAGAAGACCAAGGAATCAAATAGAGTAATGAAAACGCAAAAGTGAAGTGCTAGTGCGAGTGTAGTGCAAATGCTAGCGATAGTGTGAGTGCGAACGCGAGCGCAAGTGCTAGTGCGAGCGGGCCTGAATACCAATAATTAAGTCAAATATCTAAGTTCCCACATCTTAAGATTACTTAGGTAAATAGCATGTCATGCACACTTAGTTACTTAACACCGTATGTAACATACAAATATCTTAAGGCTAGAGACAAATATTATCTTAAGTAGGACTTTTGTTACCTTAAGGCAATATTGTAAAAATTTTCCTTTCAGGACAGAGATAAACCCCATATTTGTATGCGAAAATATGAGAGGGTTATAAAAGTTCGGCATGACAACGGGTCATGCGAGCGGTTATAATCTATCGAGAGATACTTGGTTTATAGACTCCGGTCCGCAACCAACTACTCTAGGGGGGGTGTTTAGTCAGTAAAAATCGTGACATAACCCACGAATGTCGCATGTGGATATCTTTGGAAGATTCACCTCCTCTTACCCAAAAACAAAAAAAAAAAATTAGACAGTATTACGATGGCCATGGTCACGTAAGAAACTCCAATAATTTCAAGATTCTCGGGAACGCATCCGAGCCCTTATGTGTGTCCTTGGTTCTCAGTTGAATAGCTGATCTCGATCATGACAATAGATATAGTTACAATATAATATAGTTACACTTACTACAAAACGATCATAAAAATAACAAAGTATTTATGCCATTAATTTAAAGTCTTAATTATCGGTCGACGGTACGCCCATGAATACAATTATTTCTATGGTTAAACATCGTTTTTGCAGATTCAGTTAGGTTTTGATATACCTATAAATAATATTTGGTTAAAATGTTAAAACTTTTTATTGTGTCCCATCTTAAATTGGTTATAATATTTTGGGACGCCTATGGCTGGACCTTATCGGCACGGCTGCGTCAAAGGTGTCGGCTTCGTTACCTTTTTTTGCGGTTTCACTTAACTTTAGTTATACTATACCTAGGTAATTCGTTTTTCTTTGTCTGACCTAAATGTTCTACATAGACGGAGCGGTTCGAGTGTATTTCCATAGTCGCCCGGGACATCAGGCGCGTTGACGGTCGCGCGCATGCCGACACCCGACAGCGATCGATATTGTTTAGTGGGCCTTCGACTATTTCCTGATATATTTGTCTCGTTTTAACTTTCTAAAGCGCGTATGTTTGTTTCTCTCTTAGTTTTAATGCATTTATATAGTCCATATAAACCTATGAGGTGAATTTAAAATACGGCCGAGCCCGTAACAAGCAACAGGAAATTGGTGTTTGACTTCGCCGAGTCTTTATTAGGGAATTTTCGCATGGAACTTACACTTAGAACAAAAAGATAATTATTTTTTATGTTAAAAAATATATTATTATTAATATGTGTATCTTATTATTTTTAAATATAAAAATGGATCATTGCAAATAAATTTAGGTGGGTCATTGACCAAATGACCTTATGGATGGGCCGCGCCTGCAAAGCGTATAGGTATTCTTATTAATGCACACCCTTATTTATCAAAAAAATGCATAAACATAAACCCCTTCTAGTGACAATATAAATTAATGGTTCTTTTCTTGTTCTAGTACAGAAAAAGTAAAAATTTGCAAACAGCTGTTTTTAAATCATTCATGGAAAACACCAATTAATTTACATAAATTACATTTTTGAGAATGGCAAGTGTTACTTCTTGGCAGAGTTCGAAAATGGACTTTGTTACTCTCAAAAAGTTCATGGTGGTCATTTTAAACAACTTTTAACGTAATAAGGGAAAAAAAGGTTCTTAAATTTTTTTTTTCACCGTTTTGGATTTTTATAGGCTTGCAATTTAAAAACGAATTAAAGGGACCGCGAGTTTGCGCAAAAAATATTTATTTTTTGAAGACCTTTAAAATGAAGTACCACACGGCATGGGGTTGCATTTAAATTTTTTGACAACTTCCTAGCGTCACCCCTCAAGGGGTTGAAAGAGGTAAATTACATAAAATGGTAAATTTATTAATCAATAAGATACACCTAAAATTTGGTATCTCTATTTTTACTAAGACCAAAGATATTTACCTATACTAAGACTTTTCGGACACCCTGTATAAAAAATATAATAAAATTATAGTTTTCTTATTGCGATTGCGAAACATATATTTGCAAGTGATGCTGATGAAAAGTTATGATATATTCACGTAAAAATCTATTAAAAATATTTGTGGCATACCTAACAATGAATAAATGCATTTGTTGTCTTGGTAAAATATAATACTTTGATACCAAATATCCTTTTTCAGAAATAAATTATGCCGAATCATGGGTGAAGATTTTACAGAGCACGAAATGATAACAATAGCAAGGGGAGTTTCTGCGAGCTGCTACAAGGAGAGATACGACCGAGAGAAAATAAGGTACGTAGTTCTAATTAGAAGGACAGAGGGATACGACATAAAAATTGTATAAGATAGGTTAAAAACCGCTTGATCTATATTATATAGCGTATCTCGAAGCTTTCTTGACAAATGGGAACATTCTTACCAAAAAAAATTCTTGGAAGTGCCACTTGGCTCAGAACTACCCTTACCATAATGAACGGAGAGGCAACCGTAAAAATACTCTGCTCATTTCTAAATGGATAAAACGTTTAAGACAGGTAAAAAAGTCTGTTCAAAGATGTACCGTTTGACAAATTGACTGCAATAATTTCCAAACTGGTCCGTTGCCAAACCTGTATTTTTAGGGAAAATTATAACGTTTTATTATATATAGCTACGCTTTCTAAATACTTTGCATGTGCGGATTAATTTTTTTAAGGTTTTCCGCCAAAAAAATTTGAAATTTTATGATCATTTTTTAATGATTTTAATAGGTAATAAAACAATTTGTCTTAATATTTAGTTGCTGTACTTAGTATTTATTAAAATCTCTTTTAATATATATATGTATATATATCTATATATATATATATATATATATATATATATATATATATATATATATATATATATATATATATATATATATATATATTATATATATATATATATATATATATATATATATATATATATATATATATATATATATATATATATATATATATATATATTCAAATATACAAAAAAAATTACGAATGGGCTAAATAACTGTTCCTACATGTAAATATATCATTGTAGAATAGTATTCAACAGTTAGTAAACGGATTGTCTGAATTAGTATTTTGTAATCTCAAAAATACCAAGAAAAATGACCTTCCCCATTTAAATATCATGAGAAAAATGAAGTGTTGCGGTGGCACGGCTATTTGCAACGGATCGAGGGGAAATCTCGTTTTTGGGGTCCTAGAACCGAAATATCTACCGAGCTTTGAATAATTTTAAAGTCGGGAAATAACGGACACCCTAATTATATACATATATATATATATATATATATATATATATATATATATATATATAATGTGGTGTTTTTGGTTACATTTTATATTACTAACGTTTCGGTAATAGATATACCTTCATCAGAGTGCAGTAGCTGAAAACATTTTTTTATTTTAACAGTTTTTAGGTAATATTCTAGGAACTAGTTACTAAGTTTATATATAAGTATAAAGGTGTTACCTTTTATTAAAAATCCAAGGATTGGCACATTGTACTGCGAGGCACTTTATAAAAATTTTTTATAAAGTGCCTCGCAGTACAATGTGCCAATCCTTGGATTTTTAATAAAAGGTAACACCTTTATACTTATATATAAACTTAGTAACTAGTTCCTAGAATATTACCTAAAAACTGTTAAAATAAAAAAATGTTTTCAGCTACTGCACTCTGATGAAGGTATATCTATTACCGAAACGTTAGTAATATAAAATGTAACCAAAAACACCACATTTTATTTGCCTCACAACGGACTAAATCCCCAAGAAAACAAAATTAAAAACAATATATATATCAACAGTCCAAGAACCTGCCAAAAATACATATATATATATATATATATATATATATATATATATATATATATATATATATATATATATATATAATTAGTGAGAATAGTATTTTCAATATATATATATATATATATATATATATATATATATATATATATATATATATATATATATGTCAGTAAATGCAAAAGCCGAAGCGCAGAATTAATAAAAAAGGGGTTGTCTTCAAGAAAAGCGCCAGAAATTAGCGCTTTTCTTTTGTATTGCTCTGTGCCGTACATTAAGGAAATAGCATCTCAAATAAGTAAGTTGTTCAAATGTGAACCAACAATAAAATTTGCTTTTAAACATACAAAAACAATAGGATCAATTTTCAGCAAACTTCAAGATAAGGATGAAGCCACAAAGAGATCAAATGTCGTGTACAGTGTTCCTTGTTCTGAGTGTGATTGTTTTTAATATAGGACAGACTTCTAGGGTGTTAAAAGACAGAATCACACAATACAAAAGTGATGGTGGATTAAATAAAAAATCATGTGCTCCTTCTAAACACATAAATGAACTAGGACATTTAAATATAACGAAACCCAAGTCTTGTGCAATGAATGAGGTAAATGACAGTAAGAGGCGGTTTTTGGAAATGGTAATAATTTTCTTAGAACCAAAAGCAATTAACAGAAGAGCCGACATTGAAGCTCTAAGTATCATTTATTCTAATCTCTTAACCTTACAATTAACCAACAATATCGCTACTAACAATAGCACCAGTTCCAATGTGTCTAAATAGCCAACCACCCCGTTTACTTTTAACCTTTTCAGTCCCTCTTTTGACCCATAAGTATCATTAGGTGACAATTCAACAATCAAAAATTAATCGCCACTATCACAATTATATATTCATCAAAATCAAGGCTAAGTTAGCAGGATATTAACTAACACTAACTTAATCAAGGCTTAAGCAATAAGACAATGCAAAAAATACCAAAAAAATGACGGCCGGAAATTTATTTTTTAAAAACTACAACAAATTATTTTACTTAACTTAGAATCAAATCATTTTTACCATAAAATAGGCCTAAAAATTAACAACAATGTAATACCAAATTATTTAAAATAATACAGTGTCCTTTTTTATAGAAGCTATCTAGACTAAGAAATGCATTAGCAGTAAGTAATTGTGAAAGATGTATGTTGTATGTTGTTTTTATATATGTTATTTTCAAATATAGGTTAACTTATCACTGTTTCATATTGTAGCCCTGATGAAGATAATTAACTTTATCGAAAGCTTGGCGTAGCGTTATATCCTTAAATAAGCCCTCACTAGGATCGATGCCTCAAGACAAGCTGGTTTCGTTATATGTATATACTCGTAAAAAGTTATACTAAAAGTCAGATTTTACTTTTTTCCATTTTTTTAACTACAAAAAAATTAGGGGGTCCTTTGTGTGTCACCCAGTATAGCTCGTCTGGTTGCTAAAAGTTACCTCTTTGCCACTTACTACCAGTACTAAATACTTTTAGGGCTATTGCTTTAACAGAACTTAAAAGATTCCTATGGGATGATATAGATCGCCTTCGAGAATACTTCGTTCAATTTGATCAATCAAAAACAGGAAAACTTACCAAAAAAGAGTGTTACACAGTACTAAAGGGATGCCGACTACCTTTTGATAATGAGTTACTAGAAAAGATTCTTGAGGTGTAAGTTTTAATCAAATGTATGTATTTTCCTACAATAGTTCTTGGTGATATCCAAACAATTTTAACTATATTTTTTGTGTCTTATGGCTGGTCACCATTTGATACTCACACTCCCACACTTACGTTTTATGAAACTATTTGTTTTGTCTTGATTAATTTAATTTAATTGTCAAATTTAATAAAACAAATTGTTTTGAAACTCTTTTAAATATGCTACATAATTTATTCTTAGCATAATTTCTGCCTATAAGTGGAAGTGTGTCCAACTCAGTAAGTTTGAATATCACACTATGACTTGTCATTGATTATATTGTCTGGCCTATAGCGTATTATAGTATTTTTGCTGCTTGTTAAGTCACTTATACAGATGGCGAACGAAGGCTGGCGAACGAAGGCTGGCGAACGAATTAGGCAGAATTTGTCCATCATTTAACGAACCGAATACTTGTATTCATATTCGCTTATTGTCGAAGGTGTTCTAAACCCTCTGGCAGTGCATAGAAAAGCACCCTCCATAATAATAGGCGTGGATTAGGTTCCAAAGGCATGACTGACTTTCTTACAAATAAGAGAAAGTTGAAAAGAACGAAAATTTTTCATTCTATGGTCACACAGAACAACGTTGTGTAACATAGATATGACATCACGCGTTATTTTTACACCTTATTTTATTGGTGAATTTATTCGCAAATTTAGGTGATGTTTAAACGTCTGTTTTGATGTATTCACTAATATGTTTATTCGAGAACGCCTTTTTAATATTTTTGGTTTTCGCCATGACATGACTTTATATTTCGTCCTAACTTAACCTAAACTGATTATGTCAGAAACACAGTTTTTAAGCAATTTCAAATCGTATTTTAGATTATTTAGATTTTGTAATTGGTTTTTACTTTTTTACTTACAATCTTGAGATTTTCCAAACTAACCAACCGCAAAATATAAATAATGGAAATTAAGGTACATTTCCTTACACGCGGCCGTCGGATGCGGCGGGCGGCCGTATGCGTCAGCCGGTGGTGTTGGGAAAACCGATGAATTTAAATAACCGAGTTATCGGTACTCGAGTGATTTCAATAACCAAGTGATCACTCGAGTGATTTTTCACTCATCATAATTCCGATGTAAGCATCGCAGTATCATTCGAGCGATTTTTCACTTGTTTCAGTTTCGATTCGACGCTTCTAACTTCTAATGATTGAGTTAACCATTCCTTGAAACCTTCAATTATTTTCTAACAAGCAAGACAAAGACGAACATATTCCGACCGGAATGGGAGTGGCTTTGCTTGCGACGCGACGATCGAGTGATTTAACTCGGTAGTAGGTAAATTAGCAACTAATTGGAGACGTGTTGGAAAATAAAAACCGAATTTTCGTCACTCGAATTATAGCCGATGATAACCGGATGATTCAGGTTATTGAAAAACCGGATGATAGGTTATTTTTCACTCGAGTGATCCCAACACTATCAGCCGGTCAGTCGTGTGGTTCTTTAGAAACAGACTGCAGCAAGGCAGTCATGTCACATAAGTGTTAGTTCACGTGTCAAAATTCATCTTCTGTTACAGTAAATAGTAGCTTGCAGTCCCTAGAGCTCATTTTGCAACACTTGAGCAATTTGCAACAGAAATTCGCATAAAAACATAAAAATAACCTAGAAAATTATTCAACACACATTTCTGACAGACACCAAAACACGTTGCGGCTGCACTGCTTCGAAAGCAGTCGACTGTAAACGATCGCAGTCGTACACGGCCGGCGCGTGTGGCGGCCGCTTGTAGAAAAACGGGGACATAAAGAAACAGTAGGTTGCGGCCGCCACATCCGACAACTGCGTGTAAGGAAACGTACCTTTAGTTGCCATCAAGTTAATATAAGAACGCGTTATAGTGATGCACCGGTTTTCCTCCAGTACGGCTTGGTTAAAATCTAGAATCCCGCTTCCACCAGGTGAATTTCTGGTGTAAAAAAGAACGCGCTTTTCATAGACGTTGTCAACGGTTTCCTAGCAAATTCGTCAGATGATGTTTTTACGGCGTTTTAAAGCAGAATAATTCGCTCGTGAGCATTCGCTTACCTTCGTTCGCTATATGTATTTGTACATTTGATAAAATTATGTTTGTGTTTTAGAATTTCAAAAGATGCAGACTGCCTAATATATTATGAAGAAATCATTCAATTTTTAGATAGAACAATGTGTCCTTCATCAGACGTGCCACCTATAAATATAAAGGTATAGACTCTGTAATGTATCAGTAACAAGTAGGTAATAGAATAAGATTTTTTAAGAAATGCTTTTTAAAAACAGCTCTTATTATTTTTATTAAAACGAAAAAAAGAGTATAGTTTTTTCATTATGGTTGCTATGCTAAATGCTATTTCTAAGTGGACGTAGTTCGCGTGGGTGGGTCCTATTAACAGTAGTGTCAAAGTTATCACTGAAACATATATACTGTATTATGTTAACCTTATTGTCTTAAAAGCTCGTTATACGCGAAAAGTTCATAAAGGCATTAATTTTGTTTGGTAGAAATTGTAAGTAGATACCTAAGTATGTATTTTTCTTTTCTATTCACGCGACAGACTCTTTTAAGACAATAAATTTACATTTAAAATAATATATTATATATGTTTCAGTGATAACTTTGACACCACTTTAATAGGATCCACCCACGCGAACTACGTCCACTTATAAATAGCATTTAGCACTGCCACAATAATGGAAAAACTATATCTACTAATTTTTTTCGTTTTAGTACACCTCAATAATAAAAGCTTGTTTTAAAAAAGTATTTTTTACCAGATTTCATTTTTAAATTTTTAGTTGTCTTAACCTATGCATTTCTGACAATGCATCATTATTACGAGACATTTTGCCTGTTATCGTATTCTACTCGTCAAACTCTCTCATTTGATACAAATGGCAATGGGGTTGTGAAGAAAAAGGTAATTTGCAATCTTGTGCCGCCCGCCATATTGGGTTTAGAATAACGTCACTAGATTATCGTATTTTACTCGTCAAACCCTTTCATTTGATGCCTATGTCTAGGAAATTGTGAAGAAAAAGGTAATTCGCCATCTTGTGGCGTCCGCCATTTTGGGTTTAGAATGACGTCACATAGCTTACCGTATTCTACTCGTCAAATAATTTTAGTTGGTACCCATATCAAGGAGATTGTAAAGAAAAAGGTAATCCGCAATCTTAGGGCGTCCGCCAAATTGGATATAGAACAATATTGAATATACTATATTGCATTGCCAACGGACTTATACACGTGTGCAAAATTTTAAAGCTCTAGCTCAACTACAACTAGTCGGAATTTTGATTGCAATATTTGACCCAAACATACTAACAACCATACATACAAACACAGGTGAAGTTAAATAAAAGCTTGTAAAAAACAAAGGTATGATATGAGCTTGATTGCAAAAAAGTTATTCATAACTTAGTTTCGGGAAGTTTCACTTTCCAAAACTGACCAGAAGTACGAAATCTCCGTACTTAGCGAGACAATGAAAATAAACTTATCTAACTGTTGTCGCACATGGATCGCTTCATTGAATGTCCAGGCGTTATCAAAGATATAGGGCTTTGATAAATGAGCGACAACCTGATGATTTTTCAGGACCCACAGCATAACGTCGATGGTTCAGCAAAATCTCCTGTGTGCAGTTTTTACTAATTTTGTGACTTTCTTTCTTTTTGTGAAAAAATTTTCAATTGAAAGTTGTTAATAAATTGTTATCAATTGCATACATTGTAATGTTTGAAAATTTTAAAAATATTGAAACAAACACGTCAGGAAACGTGCATCTCATGGATTTGTGGGACTTTACTTCGCTAGTCTTGTAAATTTACTTCTGGTCACATAATGTAAAGGGTATATACGAAATATATATTTCATGTCAAAAAACAAACGACTAATTTTTTTTTAGTTACCGTTTACACCTTTATTCTAATTGCGGAGTTTCTAGCAATTACAATAATCTGTTATTAAAAGAATGTCTTTATTAGGGCTGCTAGACTGAGATATAATGTAATTAGCTGACTAGAAACGTGGAAAAACTACACTGACTTTCACCCCCTAATTCCTAGGAATATTATAAAATATTTTAAAACGTTGAAACTCCAGTATTAAACATTAAATAAAAGCCAACACAAAAATGAGATAAATGAATTTTATTCAAATCAATTATCATGTTAAAATAAAAAAATGGGATACAAAAAATTAAAATAATAAATTCTACTTACTTATTCCTTATGCCTCTCTACTCGTACGGGGTGTGAGGCAGAGGGTGGGAGTTGAGTCGTTTTGCGATGGGCTTCTTTTCCATATTTCTCTCCAATTGCTTCTGTCTTGTGCCAGTCTATCGATGTCTTCGAGTTTTATTCCTCTTCGTTCTGCTGCTTCCCTTATTTCATCTTGTCATGTTTTCCTCTTCCTCTCTTCCTCGCTGTCCTTGCTTCATATACTTTTCTTACTATTCTCGTCCCGTTCATTCTCTTAACGTGCCATATCCATCGAAGTTGGTATTATTTCGTTCCTAACGCTGTCATACCCGGGGGCTTTTCCAAGTTTACATGTCCCAATCACGCATTCCAATTCTGTCGTTGTTCTTTCTTCTGTTTCTTCTGCTTCTGCAATTATAGTTGTTTGATTTATGTTGTTCCTTGATTTCGTTATATCTCTTCCTTTCAATAGTTCCTTAAAATATTATTTCCATCTTTCCATGATTTTATCTTCCTCTGTTATAACATAACTTGTCGCTTTTCATCTTTCATGGTTTTTAATACTTTATATTTTGGTTTCTTCACATTTCTAAAAGTTCCATACAATATTTTCAGGCTTTCTCTAAAGTTACTTGTTATGTTTTCCCCGAATTTATTCCACGATTCCTTCTTTTCTTCTGTTAATATTTTCTTTACGGTTATTCTTGCGTTTTTGAAGTTATATTTGTTTTGTCGTTTGTTTTTAGATATTCCTTCGATTTCTTTTTCTTCTTACCAACTGCTTTTTTGTCATCCCGCAACTTTTTTCTGCTGCTGATAGGACTGCAGTCTGAAATGTTTTCCATAGCCTCTATGTTGGATTGTAGGTTTATATCTTCGAGATTTTTCTCTATTGGTTATTGAAAAATTTCTTTTGTTTCTGTATTGCTGAGTTTATGGCATTTTATTTTGTATTTGGATATTTTCCTCGTCCTTTTGTATTTTTTTCTGCTTAAATTGACATTAACAATAGGTAGTGGTTGCTTCCTACTTCCTACTCTCTTCACTGTCATGTCTTTTACTTTTGTCCATATTTGTTTATCTATTCGGAAGTAGTCTATTATAGATTTTTCGTTTCTGCTTTGCATTCCTTTCGTTATTTTATGTATTTCTTTTTTCTTGAAGTAGGTATTTCCTATTTTTAATTCGTTTCCTACACATAAGTCTAATATTATTTCTCAGTTTGTATTTTTTGCCATCTATTCACGTTGTCCTAGGCACCGTTATATTCCGTAGTTCTGGTTTTCCACTTTTCCGTTTTGGTCTCTCATTTCAATTATTTTGTGATTACTTTTATCTATTTCTTGTTGTAGTTCATGGTAAAATTTATCCTTTTCCTTTAATTTAATGTTCTTTTATCCTCGTTTGGTCCGTATGCTACTATATATGGCATTATTCTTCCGCTAATTTGGTTCGTTTGTGTTACTGACTTTGTCTTATCTTCTTTCGAAATTAAGCTAACTCCTGCCTTTGCGTTATCTTTTTCGTCTACTTCTGACCAGTAAAGACAATATCCTTTGGGCAGTTGTATGTTTCCTTCACCCTTTTTCTTTCTGAAGAGAAACTAAAATAACCAGTACTACGAGGAAAAGCTCCTCTACCATCTCCTGAACTGAGCTAAGGGCTAATATGCACGCGCTTTACTACAGCTTGCCTCGCTCAGAACACTCTGTTGTTTCTGTTTTCTCTAGTCTACCCCTGAATTAATTTAATGTTCTTTTTTAAGTTTTAAGCGGTAAGTACTTGGTCAAAGATACTCATTCTAGTATCTTTGGCAGTTTTTAACTCAACACTTTTTCTTTAACAAAGTGCGTCGCTCATCTAAGATATTTGTAATATGTGTCGCTTTCTTGTTACGTCATGGCAAATGCGGCACCTAGCGGCATAGTTGGGAACTTAAAACTATTTATAATTAATTATAATTTATTTTATATTTTGTATCCCAAGATCGTAGCATGAATGTTTTCCGAGATATGGCCGCTACATACCCTTAAGTACTCACCCTGTATATTAAATCGGCAGGTGCTCTTGAGCGCACTACTTTTGCTTTGGTATAACATAAGGGTTAAAATAGTATGTTGTAGTAGCAACTTATTTACCACCCTTATTAAATAGGTTACTTTTTGCTACTGTATGATGTATGATTCGTTTCCTTTTTATCTGATGTAACGTCTTACTTACCAAACTAGAAACAGCGCACTCAAAGGCATATTACTGAATTGTTGAAAAATATACGGGGTGGCGCGGATCTAAATGTACATACGATACCATAAGATAGAGACCACCTTGGGGGTTCTAAATCACCCACATTTAGTAGTCCAATCTCTAACCTTTACCGAGATACAGGGTGTTTTATAAGTTTTGCCTAAAATTTATTTTTGTAATATTTCTGTAAGCACTTGAAACAAAAAATTCATAATGGGTAAGAATATTTTGTACAATTTGTGGGTTTAAAATGCCATATCCAAAAGTTCTAAAATCCAGGTCCGTACTTAAAATAAAATTAGTTTTATTTTTTTTTAAATTCAACACCCTGTATATCGGATTTTTGAAACTTGTAATTTCTACTCCAAACAAGCATAAGCATGTGATTCTATTGACATGGTTTTCAAAGTTGCCGCACTTACCACGAAGTCATAAAAAATAGGCATTTTTAAAAAATCAATGAGAATGTACATTTCAATTAAACAAAATCTGCTAAAAAATAGTTGGTAGCCTGATAAAAGTGTCCATATTGACTAGAAATATTATGCACTACTTGTCGGATTAAAATGACATACGAAAGTGATAGAATCCAGGTCCTCACTTAAATAATAGGCCCATTTGTAATTTTCGAAATCTGACACCCTGTACATCAAGTTTTGAAAAACAAATGCATTTGGAACGAGCATAAAAACTGAAATTATTGACATGATATTCGAAGTTGCCACACTTATTACTTTATCGTAGAAAATAGGACTTTTGCAAATCCACATTTAGGTAAATTGTTTTATTAACAGTATTAATGGTTAAAAACAATAAGGATTGAATTCAAAAAATTGGGAATAAATATTAATACCTAGAACAACTTAAAATAAACCTACTATGTATGATTATCTTTGTGTTATTTTAATTAATTGTTGTTGATTTAGGTTTATTTTAAGTTGTTCTAGATATTAATATTTATTACCAATTTTTTGAATTCAATCCTTATTGTTTTTAACTAGGGATCGACCGATATGATTTTTTGCGGCCGATACCGATATCGGCCGATACCGATATACTCATAGCCGATATCGGCCGATACCGATATATCGGCCATAAAATTTTGTCGTAAATTTTTTGCTGTATAAATGAGGTAAAAGTGATTTATAATAATGATATACTGTAACCGTTACACGGATTAACCATAACATGATTTAAAAAAATGCAGAGCCAATTCGATATTTTGTAAAATCACCCGGCGGAATAAAAATCAATACGGTGAATCCCCAAATTTGACAAAGCCCGGCCATTCCGCTGCGTTCGCTCGGCCGGGGAATACCAGAATTTCCGAATACGCTTGGAAACAGTAAGTTAATAACACTCGTAGTATAGTATTGCTCTGATTTTTGACACACATGGATCGTTTTGTCGTGCGTTCTCCATCCGTTTCACTGTCGTCATCGTCATCTTTACAAGAGTCTGGTTCTGGTTCATTATCTTCAATAAGTAGCAGTATTAGTGGCAACATAACTAGTGGTAAAAGTATTTACTGGAAGTATTTCTCCAAGAACGAAGTTAATGCCTCTACAACAAAAGCAAATGCCACCTGTAAATTATGTAATGTCGTTGTTTCTCTGGGAGGTAAAGGCAAAACAGCAAATACCACCAATTTAAAGCATCATATGGCGAAGTTTCACATTGAAAAATTAAGTGAGGAGTCAAAAGAAAAAAATGTTGATGGCAGTAAGTATATAATAAATTTGTTTTAGAGATTAAATTAGTAATTTTGGCTGCAATATCGACAATTTATTAAATTTCTGTTTTTGTTTTTACGTTAAGTCGTTAAGTGAGTACTTTTACTCCTGAGCCCTCAAGCCAAACCGTACCTCTGATTATAAATTTATGAATTATGAAACACCCAGTATTTAGAAGGGTTCTTTTTTTTTAGATGCACACGAAAAACCTGGTTCATCTCGTTCATGTGCAAGCATAAGCGGAGGCTCAACCACACAACCAAAGATTTTTGAATCATTTGAAAATATGCAGTTATGGGACATTGATAGCACTAAATCTAAAAAGGTTCACTATTATATCGGAGAATTAATAGCTATAGACATACAGCCCTTTAGTATTGTGAACGATGTGGGTTTTAGGCGGCTTTTAAATAAATTGGTTCCTTGTTACAATATTCCTTCAGATAAATATTTTAGAGAAAGAATACTTCCTGATATATACAAAAAATGTACTTTGGCAATTTGTGAAAAATTATCACTTTCCTTGAAAGAAAACATTAAAATTTCTGCAACTACAGATATATGGACTTGCAAGCATAATAACAACCCATTTATTTCTCTCACTGCATATTGGATAGATTTTAAAACGACTGAAAGATGTTCATTTGTACTGGCCTGCAAGCATTTTCCTGGGTCACATACAGCTTTAAATATCTCACAGATGTTATCTGAATTAATGACAATATGGGAGTTAGATCAAAATCAAATTCTTTTGGTTTTAGCTGATAATGCCGCCAACATGAAAAAGGGCATTGACGAGGTTAAATTAAAACACCAACCCTGTTTCATACATACCATACAATTAGCAATACATGACTCCATAGGAATTCAACGATCAATTGTAGATTTATTGGCAAAAGCAAGACGTACAGTAACTCATTTTAGTCACTCCTCTTTGGCTTGTGATAGGCTAAAGAATATTCAAAAATCCCTTAATATGACCGAGAAAGCTTTGGTGCAGGACGTTCCAACACGATGGAACTCAAGTTTTTATATGTTGGAACGTCTGATAGAAGAAAAAAACGCTCTTAATTTATATATAATGGACAATCCAGCTTTGAAAGGTGTGGCGCTATCATACCACCAATGGGAACTAGCAAAAAATTTACTAAATCGATTAAAATCTTTTGAACAAATTACGAAGATTTTTAGTAAGAATACTGCATCTATATCGGAAGTAATACCCTTACTTAAAACTCTCTTAAATTATCTCGAGAAAGCTGAAGGAGCTGACTTTTCAGGGGTGCAGAGTACTAAAAATGAGCTTAAAGATTCCTTGAATAAGAGATGCAAAGCCTTCTTCACTGATAGAAACCTTCTTTTTGCCACTTTATTGGACCCAAGGTTCAAGACATCTTTCTTTGACAATGATTTATCGCAAAAAACTTTTACAGATTTAAAAAAAGAACTTTTAAAAATTCATGGACAAGATTCAGACTTGCTGGAAGATAATTCCGGAGAATCTGAAGTGAGCGACGATGATGCTCCTTTAGCGAAAATCGCTAAAAAAACACACGAGGTAAATCAACCGATTCAGGAAAATGTCCCGGGCTCAATTTCTCATAGTTTATTTTGGAATACTTTTAATGAACTCACTGGTATGACGACAGGTAAATCAGTGTCATATAAGAAAAGTACTGATGATATGATAAATAAAATTGATAATGAGATTGAATTGTATAATAAATTAGAAAAAATATCAAGAAATGAAGATCCTTTGACTTGGTGGGCGCAAAAAAAAGACATTTTTCCATTGATGTATAAAGTTGCAATAATATATTTAGCACCGCCACCAAGTAGTGTTGCTAGTGAACAGCTATTTTCTTCAGCTGGAAATGTTTATGAAAGCGCAAGAAATCGTCTAACTCCGGAAAGAGCAGAAAGCTTAATTTTGTTACATTACAACTTGCCAAAACTTAACTTTAAATATTAATTTGTTTAACTTAGTGTGTTACTTCTACATTATTAATGACTTTTTTGCTAAATTTGAATAAGAATAAACTTGATTTGTTTTTTATTTAGTATTTCTGTTTTAATTTTCTTTAAAAAATCCTTAGCAACTGAAATATTAAGCAATTTATATTTTTTTAGGCCGATACCGATATAGTGGTGTGTATATCGGCCGATACCGATATCGGCCAATAAGGCCGATATTGCCGACATACCGATACCGATATCGGTATCGGTCGATCCCTATTTTTAACCATTAATACTGTTAATAAAACAATTTACCTAAATGTAGATTTGCAAAAGTCCTATTTTCTACTATAAAGTAATAAGTGTGGCAACTTCGAATAATTTCATGTCAATAATTTCAGTTTTTATGCTCGTTCCAAATGTGTTTTTGTTCAAAATTTGATGTACAGGGTGTCAAATTTCGAAAATTACAAATAGGCCTATTAGGCAGTATACGAAAGGCCTATAGGCACTTTCGTATATCATTTTAATCCGACAAGTAGTGCATAATATTTCTAGTCAATATGGACACTTTTATCAGGCTACCAACTATTTTTTAGCAGATTTTGTTTATTTGAAATGTACGTTCTCATTGATTTCTTAAAAACGCCTATTTTTTATGACTTCGTGGTAAGTGCGGCAACTTTAAAAACCATGTCAATAGAATCACATGCTTATGCTTGTTTGGAGTAGAAATTGCAAGTTTCAAAAATCCGATATACAGGGTGTTGAATTTAAAAAAAAATTAAAACTAATTTTATTTCAAGTACGGACCTGGATTTTAGAACTTTTGGATATGGCATTTTAAACCCACCAATTGTACAAAATATTCTACCCATTATGAATTTTTTATTTCAAGTGCTTACAGAAATATTACAAAAATAAATTTTAGGCAAAACTTATAAAACACCCTGTATCTCGGTAAAGGTTGGAGATTGGACCACTAAATGCGGGTGATTTACAACCCCCAAGGTGGTCTCTATCTCATGGTATCGTATGTACATTTAGATCCGCGTCACCCTGTATATTATTGTTTCTAATAGGCGGTGATCTGGCTTACATAAATACTTTATTTGCATTACAGAATGATCTGTGGTGGGGATCAGAGCCACAACCAGAACCTGGAAGGTTAATTGACTGGTGTGCATTTAACAAGAGTCTGGATCTAGAATCAACTTTTAGAGATACTGTGGAAACTGATTCACTTAAAGCCCTAGAAAATTCAAGAAATGCCTGATAGTTTATAAAAACATTTATTTTTAATAAACATGCTTAAAATACATAGAAATGCGTTTTATTGTCAACATACTGTCCGAGCAGCTTTTATTGGATCTCCTTTTATTGTTCCCTTCATTTCCGGTGTCCCCTTACCTTTTAAACCTGCGATGAATAACCTGAGGTCTGCAATTGCCTTACCCGGTTTTAATCCCTGAAAAAAAAATTGTGTTAGTTTCGATAACAAATACCGTTCCTGGGCTTCTCATGGACATGTCTGAATAACCAGAAGCAATGCGGTTTGGTGAAGTGCCAGACACTTAATTCTGAGCAGGAAAAAGACATGTCTTAAAAACTAGAATCTTCTGGTATTGGCGATCAATATGAGGCTTTTAGCCTGTTTCGTTCAACCTACAGTTAGAGCTAACCTGGGACCAGGAAGAAAATTTCTTAAGGCCCCTCAAAATAAGGCTTCTTACGCGTTGGGGGTCTTAAACTAAAGAACTTGCTATGAACGGAATCTATTAAGAACACCATTATCTCAACAGATTCTACTGCCAGCGCGACGGCTGGTCCCAGACTGATCGGTTAAGAGCCTTGGGAGCTGGGTAAATAATAATAATAATAAGTAAACATTGTAAGGTCTCGGCTAATTTTAGTAATAAGTACCAGTATAGTTTCCCATTATATTAAAATATTCTATACGCACAAATTGTAGAACGTAACTCATCTTTAGATTTATATGGATAACAAAAAGAACCTGAATCTGGTCATTACTACGAAAAGCGAGGTAGTTTTAACAGCACGCGTCTGTGTATTCTTAAAAATTCGCATATAAATTGTCGTTTCAAAATTTGTAGTCCGTACTTCAAGTAGCTGAGTTATGCTCTACATTTGTCAAATGTCGCTAGAACCTAATTTTGTTCCAAAAATTTAAGTAAATAATTCTACCCTTGGTACTAGGTCGCACCACGTATATTAATGCTGTTTTCACTGTGAAATTTTAGTCTCAGTATCGATGAGATGTCTTATACGAGGGTTGCTATTTATATTTCGGGAATGGGCAAACCTATAGTAGTGTTGTTAGGCGCCATCTGACATTTCCACTGGAAAGTTTACCATTTTTTAACATAACCTTACTCAGAAGGTATTGTCATTTTGCCTATTCCCGAAATATAAATAGCAACCCTCGTATCTTGCCGATAGCTGGACACGTTCGGCTCTTCTCGATATTGTTGTCCTGCGTCAAAGGATGCTTCCAAAGTTGGGACCAACATTCTATACACGGCCACACGACTTGTTAATCGTTTCTTGATTGAAAGCATTTCCCGGTATTATTTCGTTGTTCCTCATCCGCTACAGTTGAATTTTTAAAATTGTATGGCAGTCGGATCCATACGGGGAGAGTGTGCGGCTGATTGCACGGAGGCAGATAAGCTCTTTATTAGTCATAAAGGAGGTAGGCAAGCTTTTAAATATGCACTCGCATATACCCAGGAAATTGATTTACATATACATTAACTTGTTCGAATACCTTAGGACAACACTTGGTGCAGTTGTTTATTTGGTGACATCTGTAAACCGAAAAATAGTTTTTCAGGTCATTTAATCTCTCCTTTGTACCCTTATCCCTTGAATCGATAATCCATCTGTAGGAATTTAAAAGGGCGGCAGGGCCCAGAAAGTCATTTGATTCTTTTGCATGTCCATGCCACCAATATTCTGGACAGGAAGTAGAACAACAAGCACATAAAATACATTCTATGTAACCATCCTAAAAAGACAAAGTTACATCACAAAGGACCCCGCACAAGGCAAATGGAAAAGCACTCTCTGTCGAATTGGTTCAAAATTTGGGATTAGGTAGCTTAGGTGATGTAGATCAAAAGTTTCCATGGGTACAAAGACCAGCTATGGATAGGTTCCCAGATATGTGGGCTGAAAGTGGGCAATATGTGATCCAATTGTAGTGCTTAGGCGCATGGGTTTGATGTTAGTTATATACATGTATACATTTTTGTATGCTTATTATATGCAACTAAATGCACTGAAGAATGTACACATGCTTATTATATGCAACTAAATGTACAAGAATGTACAGTGCGGCTCTTTAATGTTCCCCCCTCCCGTTTTAGTTTTTGAACCGTTACAATTAGAAAACTGAAAGTTGGCATATGGTAATTAGTATAAACATACTCAGCCAGATTCTCCAACGCTAGTCCGGTCTAATTTGACAACCAAAAGTTTTAAACTGACAACTATAAGAATAAGACAACTAAATTTTATACTATGAATTTATTTTGGAGCTTTTCCGCAAATTTATAAAGAAAAGGGCAATTTTCGTATGCACTTTCGACAATAATAGAACTAAATTCACTCTAGCAACCTGCTCCAAGATGAAAGTCATTTGAAGACTAAGCAAATCGCTGAAATATCCGAATAATTCATAAATTTTCAATGACGTCTTATTAACAACGACAGGACAAAAACTTGTCAAAACATAACTGATCAACTAGAAGATCTTAATTTAAACCAGTACTAAATCTTAAACTTTCTTAGTGAATCTGGACGACTATGTCTTGGTGTAGAAATCACTCTCGTTAAAATTAAGATGGCCGCTGGACGCCATCTTGGAAAAAAATTAAATGGAACAAGGGGTCTTGCGATACATCATTTTAAAGGTCTCACCTAGAATATTGCGTCATTATTTGTTCTAAGAACAAAATGGCGGCTTGTTGAAGCTAATATTTTAAAAATTTAATTCAATGAATATTGCTGAAGTTTTTTAATTAGCGATTTAAAAATACGCTTCTGATAATAGCAAGAGGTTAAAAAAATATTATTAAGCCCTCCTCCATTTTCTCAATATCATTTGAATAGTTTCAGATCTAATTTTTAACACAATTTAAATTTTATTTCTATTAATTAGGGCTTGGGGGGGGGGGATAAATAATATTTTTTAACCTCCTCCTATCATCGGAAGCGTATTTTCAAATCGCCATTTAAAAACTTCAGCAATATTTATTACATTTTATTTTTAAAATGTGTTTCAACAAGCCGCCATCTTGCTTTGATATTATAGGATAATAATGAGACCTTTAAAATGATATATATCGCAAGACCCCTCTTTCCATTTAATTTTTTTCCAAGATGACGTCTAGCAGCCATCTTGATTTTTCCGAGAGTCATTTGTGCACCGAAACAGAGTATTTCTGTACTAATAATTACCTTATGCCGCCTTTCAACTTTCTAAATGTACCGGTTCAAAAATTAAAGAGGGGGGGGGGACATTAAAGAGCCGCACTGTAAATTATTGTACATTAAGTTGCATATAATAAGCATATATACATTCCTCAGTGCATTTAGTTGCATATAGTAAGCATAAAAAATGTATGCATGCATATAACTGAATCGTGTTTTTTTTTAAAGGGCGTAAGTCAAGAAAACAAAAATTTTCAGGAACTGAAGAAAACTTTCTAAATATTGTCCACTTGAAAAAACTTCAACTTTCAATTATTTACACCATAATATATGTCGATTCTAACATATCCATAAAATTTCATCTTATTATGACCAAAAATAAAGATTTTACGGACCGTAGAAAAATGGAAAATATCGCCCTTTTAAAAAAATTCCAATTACTCTGATGACAAATTCTACTAAAATTGTTGTAAATCAATATTTATTTCTTCAGAAATAATTATTTTACAAAATTAAGATATTTACATTAAGTACTCGTATATAACTCACTAAGTGGCGGCTGGTGAAAATTTCAAGTTGTATATCTCTGTTGCTACTTACGAGACGCATGCCAAGTTCAGGTTTTTTAATAGTGAGCCTACGGAATGTTTTGGTAAAGAAAACAAATATTTTGTAATTGCGAAAAAAAGTTGAATTTTTTCGGAGTCTCTCCCCTGGAAATAAAATGAACACGCTAGGTATTTTATTTATTATTTTTTCTGAACAAATTTTACATCATTTTTTGAAAATTTTTAAATTTAAAGAAAAAAAAATGTGTTAGTAGAAAGTTTTGATTTTTTTAAACTATATTTTAGGTAACATTGGTTCTACACGTGTTTGTAGAACCAATGTGCCATCAGCTGTATGTCTGAATATTTTTTTAAAAGGGCTTATGTCATGTTTCAAAGCAGCGGCCTGGGAAATATGCAGCTGACATAATATGCCCCTTTAAAAAAATCCGTGAAGTGACTTACGCCCATTTAAATGAAACCACAACATTTTTAAAAAAATTTCTATCGTATTAAAAAGCGCTGGGAACCTCCATTTAATTGAAATTAATAGCTCTACCCATATACCTCAAGAAAAAGACATAAAAGCGAAATCGAAAAAATGATGATTTACACCTTTGTCAAAAAACCCGATTCAACTAACATCAACCTCATGACCCTAAGCACTACAGTTGGATCACATATTGCCCACTTTGAGCCCCCATATCTCGGACCCTAACCATAGCCGGTCTTTGTGCCCATGGAGACTTCTGATCTACATCACCTAAGCTACCTATTCCCAAATTTTGAACCAATTCGGTAGACAATCCTTTTCCATTTGTTTTGTGCGGGGTTGAAAAAAACAAACAAAAATAAATAATAACAGAAAAGTTAGTAGTATTGCAATTAGTTTGACAATCTGCTGGTAAATGTTTTATTTTCAATTTTCAGATGAATCTGTATGCGATTTAAAGCAATTTTTTATCATGGTTTATTGGGGACTCAAATTAAGGAAGCCAGCTGATTTTTACCGGGAAGAAGGGCTCACTTGACAAAATTGACAAACATGCCACCTAACACGATAATAAAGACAAAGACGAAACGAAAACATTCCCCGTTATTTATATATATAATATATTTATATATATATATATATATATATATATATATATATATATATATATATATATATATATATATATATATATATATATATATATATATATATATATATATATATATATATATACAGGGTGATTCAAAAGTAAGCGGCATCCTCTCGGGGGCGTAATCCTTGCATAAAAATAAGGCAAAAAGTTCCTATTAATATGGCTCCGAAAAGGCTTCCTAAGGGAGCTACGCCCCTTTGAATAGGACACCTTAAAGACGATTTTTTCTCTATAACTTTAAAACCCTTTACAATTAAATTTTGAAAATTGGTGTATGGTATAAACATTTGATGGTAAATAAGATTATAAATTCAAAATTTTAAAATCTTATTCGGGGGCGTCACATGCGGGGGAGGGTGAGGGTAAAAACATCCCTTTTTCTTTTACTCTTTAGGTTAATGTGATTTTGTTTGGAAATTATAAAATTCTAGAGGTTTTTACGTAAAAAAGGTACTCTTAGTTCAATTCGATAGAGCGTACCATTTACGAGAAAATCGACTTTGAAAACTTTCTGGTAGTACGTTTATTCATAATAAAATTACTAGATACGCATTCAAAACGAAGTTCAGTGCCTAATTTAGCTTGTCGTGACGCTAATGGTAATAATTTTGAACATTTTCTCTAAATTGTTAAATAAAATGTTAGTAAAAAAATGTGTTTTTTTTTCTATGGTAATGCAGATTAATTTTCATCAATAAATATATGCATCAGAAAATTTTCAAAGTCGATTTTCTCGTAAATGGCACGCTCTATCGAATTGACCTAAGAGTACCTTTTTTACGTAAAAAACTCTAGAATTTTATAATTTCCAAACAAAAGCATAGCAACCTAAAGAGTAAAAGAAAAAGGGATGTTTTTACCCTCACCCTCCCCCGCATGTGACGCCCCTGAATAAAATTTTAAAGTTTTGAATTTAGAATCTTATTTACCATCAAATGTTTATACTGTACACCAATTTTCAAAATTTAATTGTAAAGGGTTTTAAAGTTATAGAGAAAAAATCGTCTTTCAGGTGTCCTGTTCAAAGGGGCGTAGCTCCCTTAGGAAGCATTTTCGGACCCATATTAATAGAAACTTTTTGCCTTATTTTCATACAAGGATTACGCCCCTGAAAGGATGCCGCTTACTTTTGAATCACCCTGTATATACAGGGTGTTATGAAATTCACTGCATATATTGAAACCGGTGAATGCTGGTATGAATTCAGACTGAATAAAAATATTCATAAATGGCGCTTCATGATAAAAAATGGTAGATATCGCCCCGCAAAAAAAAAATTTTTTGTAACTACGCACCACTGGCAATAAATACATGGCCATATAAAAAACATCGACAAATGTCAGTTACAGAAAAAACTCTTTTGTTTTGACGTCAGAAGTCACTGTGACGTTGCCAATTCTTCCTAGAATATTCCTATGTAACAGGTTTGAAAAATAATAGATTTGTTATCTTTAAAGTAAGAAATCATACTAAATCTTTTAAAACATTCAAAAATTCAAAAAGTTAAAATACTTACTACAACACAAAAAAGCCAGAGAACAGCTGTTCAAAACAAGAGTAAAATTTTGTTCCACTAGGCCAACCAGAAATTTTTGGAAGAAAAAGAGTACCTGTACAAAAATTTTGGTTCCAAATTAGCTTTAAACAAAAAACTCCTAACACTTAAGCATGTCCTTTTTTTTATTTGCCTATTTTAAATCATATTTAATAGAAAATTTGACTTTTATTAACAGGTTTATTTATATCGTCCTTAATTTTTAAGCGAAATTCCTCACAACTAAATTAATAATAAACTTTACCTTCAAAAAAAAATTACGACAAACAACATTCAATAACTCTACAAAATAACTATAAAAACGAACGCGCTTCCAAACGACGCATTACGAGCCTCTTGACTGGAAGTAAAGTCCAAAATGAAACTTCTCTGACGGACTCGCACGCTGTTCTTCAAACAATAATAAAGGTTATTATTACTACACAATACAACCCATCCGTTTGGTTAAAACATGAAAGTCTGACAAACACTACGAAATGTTTTGTTTTCTTATAAATAATCAACACTATAAACACATACGAATCATACGATAGCACCTTTAATAAATTGAAATCTTTTTTTTTCACTTGGATGACAGAATTTTACAAGCCGGCCGATAAAAGTGCGCGGTCGGAGCTGGCGGAACCACTGCACGCACTCGTGATGTTGCGCAGTCACCTAACGCGTCGCTATGCCACATATTTAACCAATCACAGCGTGAGCTTTCGTCGCGGACGCGTCCGGCGAAAATTGAAGCGTGAAAGTGGTAGCCGTTAGCTCCTCTTGGCGCAACAAATAGATGGAGAGAGTAGAGCGAGAACGAGAAAAGAGAGAGAGCACGACGTCCGAACGTATGATCAAAGCGTGTCGCCTTGTAAAATTTTATGTCGATTAATCGAGAACAAAAAAATAGATTTGTAAAAAAAGCGAGCATTAAAGAAGATATGGGGAATATTGTTGAAATATCTTTTTTTTAAATACTTTATTATGTACTAGCTAATATGCTTTACTGTATAAGCAACCACACATGCCTGCGTGTATTATGGGTTGCGTATAGTTATACATTTTTTTAGCAAAAAAGAAGAGAAGTCAGGTCTTAGCCATAACCTTAATTGTTTATTTATTATTTTTGTGTGAATTGTCAAATTTTTTTTATTTTTATTAATACTGAATTTGGATTATAGTAAAATGTTCCCTGCACAAAGGTTTTTAATTAATAATTTAGAAAACAATGTACGTATGTATGAAAATCGGGTTCAAAAGCGTGTGATGAGAGACGAAAGTGATCCCTTTTCGCTACACGACACAAGGTTTATAGAATTATTTCGTCTCAACAAGGACTTAGTGGCATATCTGTTTAATAATTTGGTGGACCATTTAGAGGCAGAAAATAAGGTCAACCAGAATACCCACACAGACAAAAATTCTAATTATTGCTTCAAGAAGGTTCTTTGCCACAGGCAATTATCAATGGGGCATTGCTGAAGAATTCTTGTTATCTACAAGTCGGTAAGTAGTGAGGAGTAGATGCACCTATGAAGTGGCCAATGCAATAGTGACTATTTTAGGTCATTTGTGGATTAGGTTTCCCAGAACCCCACAAGAAATTAACGAAGCTCAAAGGGGTTTTATGGAAAAGCTGGATTTCCTGGAATCATCGGGTGCATTGACTGCACTCGGATTTAATTCAAAAAATTGCCAAATTATTTGTAACTATGATCTACAAATCATTAATTTCAATGCCAAATATTGTGGTTCGACCAAATTTTATATGGAGGGCATCTGCAGTGAAAAATTTATTGGAGCTTACATACAACAGGGGTTAGTATTTACAGATTAATAATATGTTTTACCTAAAAATATTTATTTTTCTGAAGTTAAAAAATCTGTTTTTGTATGTTATAAATGTATGTAAGGAAATCCTACCTAATCTTTTGATTAACTTTGCCTTGCATTTATATATTTAAGATCTTGGTCTATATTCATAAAAATAAACATAGCTTCTTGGCTAATGGAAATCTTCATAGCCATAACACTAGAGGTAGACATTTTTTTCGATTGGATCGTCCAAATCACAGTTTCTATAAGAAATCACCAGTTTACTCCGGTTGTAGTCTCTATAATGGATTTAATCATTCGCTGAGACAAAAAACGTCTATTGTATTATTTCGGAAAAAATTGAAGGACATTTTAGTGAGCAATTGTTTTTATTCCATTGAAGAATTTACTGTATACTATGACAGTGTTGTTAATGCTAATGTTTAATTTTTTTGTCCTTAATCGTGTATTTGTTTCCGTCTTGGATTGTGATTGTTAACTTTATATATTTTTTAGTGACGTGTCTTATCTATATTATGTATATAGCCGAAGGATGAATAAATATTTGAACTTGAATTTGAATGAAAAAAAATTATATTTTTAGGTTTAAGAGCAGCCAAGGATAAATTTATTATTATTGATAGATGCAAACTATCCCATTGCCGACAAAAAAAAAGTATGTTGAATATAGAAAACAAAAAACAGCCTGTGATTTTGCCAGTAGAGGTGACAACCACTTGCAATGAAACAAGAAGGTTACAAAGTATCGAAAACAAATTAGAACAGACCCCCACCAAAACAGGTAATCAACTAAACAAAACATTTTACGAAATTTTTGTGAAGTCTGCTGCTTATAAGTGTTTTTATATTAAATGAAAATATGATTGGCTTAATCTATACCCCTGGTCAATTGATTTTTATTTTTGTCAATAAATTAGGACATCCCGTAAAGAGCTGATGGTAAAGTAGTGAAAGCACATATGTATAAGCTCTGTCCATAGAGAAATCATAAACCGATCAGCGCCAATCAAGTTTCAGCTATTTGGTCACATGGCAGTTTGCGGACTGGTTTCCAGTAATTTGATTGGCTCTGACTAGTTTGTGATTCTTCTGCGAACAGAGCTAATTACAATGTCAGATGATCCTTTTTCCCTTTTCGCCAGGGGCATCCATTTAGGGCTTTTGTAGGGATTTTTAGTACATCTTTTCTTTAAACATCTAATATAGTCAAGAGTCAGCTTAGTGTATTTATACTTTACAGATAGTTTTGTTTATACTTTTTTTTAAACACTAATTATTTTTAGGGCAATGCCTTTCAAAGGAGATGACAATAAAAGAAGAAGAACATAAATTACACATGGAACAATCAAAAGAAGAACATGCAATAAAACTGAGAAAACATAAAATAGAACTAGACCTTTTAGAATTAGAACTATAAAAAAAGGTCTTAGCCTAACTCATCTTGATAAGTTTTAAAAGTATTAGAACAAATTATTTCATTTTTAAAAATCAGTGTTCTGCCAACTGATTTATCACCTAATTAGGTGATTATTTTAGGATGTAGCTTTTGTATGACCGGCTGTCAATTTTAAATGAGAATATAGAAGTAACTGTAAACAACTTTTATTCTGTTATGTATAATTGTTGTGATATGTTTGTACCTCTGAAACGGTCTCACCTTGGCAATAAATTTCCAATCTGGTTCTCACAAGAACTGAAAAATCTTATATTTCAGAAGAAAATCGCACACAAGAGATACAAACAGTTGAACAATCAAGAACATTACAATACTTTTCATCAGCTACGAATGCAATGTAGAAACCTAACAGAAGAATGTTATCAGCGGTATATCAGCAGCGCCGAAAACGCCATTACAGAAAATCCTAATTTTTTCTGGAGCTTTATTCGCTCTAAATCCAATCAGGGTGCAATTCCAAAGGAAATGCACCTTGATACACACAAAGCTGATAGTGGTTCTGACATTGCAAATCTCTTTGCCCAATATTTTTCATCGGTCTTCAACCCCAAACACTCTTTTAATCCCCAGCAAGCTTTTCCTGATGCATTTGACACTATCACTAATATTATCGTAAGTGCTACTGATATTCAGAGAACTTTGCTCAAGCTTGATGTCATTAAAGGTGAAGGTCCTGACGGTATTCCCAACAGAGTGTTAAAATCATGTGCACATTCTCTTTATCTCCCTCTATATTATATCTTCTCCCAATCTCTTACTTCTGGTAACTTTCCAAGCGTTTGGAAACTTTCATATGTTTGCCCTATCCATAAGTCCGGCAACAAGAATGACATTAAGAATTACCGACCAATCAGTATTCTTTCAGCAATACCTAAACTATTCGAACACTGCATTGAAACTGTATTAACTAATCACTTTCAACAAATAATAATTAGTCAACAGCATGGATTTATGTCGGGTCGATCTGTTTATACAGACGTTTTCCTCTATGTCAACTTCATTAACACATCCTTGGCATAGAATTCTGAGACTCATGCAATATACACCGATTTCAGCAAAGCTTTTGACAAGGTAAACCATGCCATCCTGCTTTCAAGGATATCAAGGTATGGGATGGCTGGCACTCTGCTCTCCTGGTTTGAGTCCTACTAAACATTTATTTATTTATTTATTTATTTAAAATTAGATGGCTACCTGTCTAAGCCCTTCCAGACGACGTCCGTAGTTCCTCAGGGCTCCCATCTTGGACCTCTTTTATTTAGCTTGTTTTTCAACGACTTGGGTAGTTTGTTATCTTCGAATCATTTACTGTTTGCTGATGATTTGAAACTGTACACATGTGTGACATCCTCTTGTGACATGGTTTCCCTGCAGAGGGATATAAACACTGTTTTTTCCTGGTGTCAGCTTAATGACATGTCGCTCAATGTCGACAAATGCTGCTTTATGAGGTTCAGCAGATCAAGGTGCCCATTTCCTTATCAATATTGTATAAATAGCATTCCTCTGAAGGAGGTGTTGGTGGTTAAGGATTTGGGCGTTTACTTGGACACTCAGTTAACCTTTACTGAGCATTTTGATGCTATAACTTCTAAAGCGAATTGAATGCTTGGTTTTATTAAGAGATCATGCAGGGACTTTAGAAGTGCATACGCTGTAAGAACTTTATTTATTTCTTTGTGAGATCCGTTTTAGAGTGTTCAAGCATAGTCTGGTCACAACACTATCAAGTTCATATAAATAGACTGGAAAGTGTCCAGCACAAATTTGTCAGATTTCTACTCTTCAAAAATTAATCTAACAGATTTTTATTTATTTATTAACGTACCACTTTACAAGTTGACAATACAAAATACATACTACAAGCAACATATTATTGTAAAATTGTCCTTTTGGCCAGATTCTTGAAATTACAATATGATACATCATTAAAGAAGTCCAATTTATCACAGTACTTATTCACACTTGATGATATTCTATTGACAGGATTATACAATAAAAACCAAGTACAACAAAGGGGCAGGTGCAGAAGAGTTACACTACGAGTTTGACGAAGAGGAACATGAATTTGAAAGTGCTGTGAACATTCAGGACTATTTATGTGATTATTAAACGTCTTATACGCAAAACAAATGTCATAGTATTCTCTTCTGCGCTCCAGGGGAGCAAGTCCCAAGTAAACCATCGTGTGATCGTCATTGAGATAAATTCCATTGACAGAGAGTTTAAAACGCGCGTATTTAATAAATTTTCGCTGTACGTTCTCTAGTCTGGCTATATGAACAGAGTAATATGGTGACTATGTTAGAAAATTCCAAAATATATCTCGCAAATGAAGTAAACAATACCTTAAGGGCATCTAAAGATGTAAAGTCTTTACTTATCCTTTTTATAAAACCTAACATTTTGTTCGCCCTGGCTATAATTATCCCAAAATGGTCACAGAAATTTAGCTTAGTGTCTAGATATACACCTAGGTCTTTAACAACATTCACTTCTTTGACACGTACATTATTTATAAAGTATCGGACAGGACCAATTTCACTTCTACGTCTACTAAATCGCATGAAGTTACATATTCAAGGACATCTCATTAGTTAGACACCAGTCATAGACTGAATTGAGGTCATTCTGAAGGTCAGCCATATCCTGCATAGAATCAACCTGGGTAAACACCTTCATGTCATCAGCAAAAAGCAGGGAATGAGAGGACAGCTGTGAACACAGCTCATTAATGAACAAGGTAAGTAGAAGGGGCCCTAGATGGGATCCCTGTGGAACTCCAGAAGTTGTAAGAAATGGGGTTGATAGATGTCCATCAAGTTCATCCAAGACAAAAGTGGACCTGAGAAACCATATCGAGCAAGTTTGAAAAGCAGAATAGAGTGATTTACTTTATCGAAAGCTTTACTAAAATCAGTATAAATCACATGGGTCTCTTTTCCAATTTGAAAACTTACAACCTTTTTATGGTTTGCCAGTAATGAAGCATCTAGTTATAGAGATGTAGCAGACTGATTTAATATAGCAAAGAGTTCACTACATAAAATTATAAAAAAGGACTCCCACTTTCTCAGTAATTTATCTCCAGAGATTATTACCTGGCCAACTACTGAGGAAAAAGTAGAGATCGAAAGATTTTTTAGAGAAAAATAATTTTCTGGGGTGATTGGTGTCATTGGCGGTACTCATATTAGAATCGATAAACCTCAAGAAGATCCAGATTCTTACCTTAACCGGAAGCAGTTTTACTCTCTTCAGGCTCAAGTTGTGTGCGAACACAAAAAGAGGATCAGGGACATTTTTGTAGGGTTTCCAGGATCGGTGCATGACAGTAGAGTTCTCAGAGCATCAACATTGGGTGAAACGTTGCAAGACAAATGTGGGGACCTTTTTATTATTGGTGATAGTGGGTAGGTACCCTTGTCTAAAACATCTTCTGATACCTTTTAAAGACAGAGGTGATCTAACAAGGCGCCAAAGAAATTACAATTATTTATTGTCCAAAAATAGATACATTGTTGAACATTGTTTTGGTTTGCTCAAACAGAAGTTTCGTCAGCTTTACCATTTAAAATTACAAAAAATCCCACTTATTTTGCATTTTATTAGGGCATGTGCTGTTTTACATAATGTGTCAATAGACAATAATTTTGCCCTCGAAGATGATGCTCGAGATTATGTAGTGGAACAGCCCAATGTAGAAATAGGTGCAGGTGAAGGAGCTGAAAACCGGGATGATAGAGATGGCGTAGCAAAACGAAATGAAATAATGAATGCACTACCCTTTCGCTTATAGTAATTATAATTAACGTGTTTCTGATATTTCGTGACTGTTTAAATTTTTTTTTTTTGGAGATTTTTGGGTTTTTTCCTTCAACAGGGGTAAAATACCAATGTGTGGCTGAAGTTATAGTTTAGTTGGGTTTTTAAAGTGGACTTTAACAGAAGTGTCTATAATTTTGTATGTCATTTTTACATTAATATGTTTTTGGTATATTAAAACACTTTTAACTCCTTTTAGTTCTGAAGGTGGTTTCCAGAATAAACTGAAACATCAAGTACATAGTGGAATTTTGTTTGCTTTGATCGAGGAACCCCAAAAATCTCAAAAAAAAATTCCAAATTAACTATTGTTTTGTGATTCTCTAAATTAAGTAGCTTTAGGTTTTTAACGATAGGTATACATAGTTATCATAAATAAACAAAAAGGGGTATTTGATTTTGTCACTTTTATTTATAGATAGATCTCCACCAGAAATTTATGTTGTAGTGAAAGTAGGAATGCAGTGGACGTTGCATTTCCTAGTGAGTGCTAGCGATTGCGCGGGAACGGACTAGCAGGTATCATACTTCAAGGAAAATTCTTTTTTTCCTAGTAAATGTGGGAAACAGCGGGTGCTGTTTGCTTTTGCCAAGTGGTATTAGTGGGGGTTGTTTTCAAGAGAATATTCTTATACCTTCTTAGTATTTTTGCACAGGTTTGCTAAAATAATGCTGATGCTGCTTGGTAGGAGTGGGTGGTGCTGACTGTTCCTTGTGTTTACTAATAAAAGTAAATAACTTTCTTTGAAAAATGACATTTACTACTCCCTTGCATGATTGTTGTCATTCGCTGAGAAGTGCTACTATTTGCTGAATTTCCGGCTGTCACTGTGACATCTCTAAAAAAATAGTTCTTAGCTTAGTCATCAGATTTATAAATACTGCTGGTATATTACTGTTTTTAGGTAGGTTAATCCAATAAAGATAAATTTACACCTTGAACAATGTTAGTTTTATTTCATTAATAGTAAAAAACACAGTTTTTAAATGCTCCTAAACTCGTAACATAAATTCAAGTAGAAAAGCTAAAGTAACTCCTAAATTATTCTCATAAGTAATAATTAATGATACACAAATCAAGTAAAAAACTAACTATGTGAAAATGATATCATTTTAACAACAATCACAGGTATAATCTCAAGATCAGTTATATAAATAAGGAACATCACAACACGAAAACTAATAAACAGTCCACCATACTCTAAATATCATAATGTATTACAGTTATCACTAGAGCCTAAATCACTTTACAAAAGGCTTCGAGAGTGAGATGACTATAACGAAGAAGTTCTTTTTTTCATTGAAATAAATGCTTCCAAGGAAAGTTCGCCCAGTGCTGTGGGATGGTGGTGACAAAATGTTTTACAATACTGGTCAACTTCGTCTGTAAGCTTCTATTTCAGAGGAAAGAAAGAAAATTAGCAGTATCCCTGTATAGATATGTCAGTTTTATGTATCAATAACTTAACCATTTTTGAGAGCCTAAAAATTAACATTATTATAACACTAGAACAAAAAAATCTAAAAACCAATAGCGCCAACTTTTCATACAACGTTCCAAGCATGCTACTCTTCAAACATGGAATAAAATCCCCCTGTAAGAAATTCTTCAAAATAATGAAAAATAAACTAAACATTTTTTGCTGGAAAGGGCTTTTTCTTCCCTAAATGAATTTTTAAACGGGGGAGACTGGGAGATTTAAGCACCCTGCCTTTTACCACTCACAAGAGCAGTTCTGGTTTTTTTATCTTGTGTGTCCTTTTTACTGCAAGTGTGCACTGTATGTGCGTTTTTGTAAATTACAAATTTTAATTAAGTATTTTTATGTATTCATCATTTTAAGTCATTTAATGGTATTTAGTTTATTTTATTTTGTATGACACAACATAATAATATGCCTCATGGGCAACACTGTAGTGTGGATTTTATATATTAAGTAAATAAACTAGCTAACTAAAGCCATCTCACTTTTGAGACCTTTTGTGAAATGATTTCTACTCTACCTAAATATCTAAAGACACAAAAAGGGAACTTTTTGTTTCAAACTTAACAGTAGTTAGGACATTACTATGGTTAAGTTTCAAACATCATTATAATAGTAAAGAAAACAGTTTTTTTAAAATAACTCTTAATTTCCCAAAAATGTACTAACTGTAATAACTAAACTGAAATAAGCACAATATTTAAAGATCATCAGGGCCTGCAAAAGGTAAAACTAACTGATTTTTAATATACTCTCTTAGTAATATATTTCTCTCTCTTCTAGGATACTGTTCTTTCTTCTTTTTTCTTCCAACTTTATTTCTTCTATTTCTAAATGTTTTTTGTAGAATTCTTGTCTGTCATTTCTTATTATCTTTAAGTATATCACCCCGCAACTTCTTATTTCTGTATACATTTTTCAATACACGTTTAGGTGTTGTTCGTGCTGTTGCTACTACTGACAAAGTTTTATCGACATGTTCTTTATGAGGCGTAGTTGAATCTTCTGTCTCTGCTTCAGTCTCGGGTGACAGTGTTTGGTAATGTGAATTTTCATTTTCAGCAAGACCTTCTACATTAATTGTTTCTGATGACCGGAGCAAAACTGGGTTAATGTTTCTTTTATTACCTAAAATTTCTTTCATTACTTCTGCATATTGAAAGTCTTTTCTTCCTCGGCCAGTTTTCTTATTGTTGTCTATATACTTCTTGTAGGTTCTCTTCAGGTGCTTCCAGCGATTTTCACAGTTTGCAGATGAAATTATTTGTTTTGTTTTATATCTTGATTCCTTGGCAATTTCTTCAAACAGCTTTTTCAGATTTTTAATTCTGATTCTGAGTGATCCTAGTTATTTTCTATACTGTTTGTAAAGGTCTAAAAACATAAGTGTTGTATTGTGGTTCCATTTGTAGTTTTCTGTGTCATCTGAAACTTGTGAAGTGGACGGAAGTTGCAGAAATTCGGATAAGTCTGAAAAACATTTCTAGTATTAGGTTGGGTTCACTAAAAAGCTCATCTATTTGACTATTTTTTCAATAAAAAGACAAGTAATAAAGGTATATTATATGATATAAAAATAAAACAATTAATGCACCACCAAATTTGACTAACGGAAATTTTCACCTAATTACCTAAAACTAAACTAATCTTCACTACACTGTACTGTATTTACATCAAATGTGTTATCTACTTTGTGATTGTAACTAATAATATAAGTTAATGAAAACTTACCTTCTTCAGTCATACTAATCAATCAAATACTTTATATTATTTACCAAAAAAATCAACAAATATTTCATTAAAAAATGCAAACAAACCGGCTGAGAATTGGTGGTTAGGTCCTGTCGACGTCGACTGTCAACAAAGGTGTTTATAGACGTTTTTTGGCGATTCCAAACCATCCAAACCAAACCCGAGGGTTTACTAGTGTTGTCTTTATTTATTTACATTTGACTGCATTGTACAAATAAGGATAACAATATGGTTTTGATTTTTGTGGCACTATCTTTGTTTGTTTACGTTTAATTACGTTGGATAAACAAGGAGAGCACATGGTTTTGGTTTTGATGGGTTTGAAGCGCCAAAAAACGCCTTAAGAATCCGAAGCCGATCCGAAGGGCATTCGCGGATATCAGAAATTACGAACTCATTCGGAATGTGACTTGCGCATTTTATTTATTCTGAATAGATTCGGATGATGTTCGGAACTTGCTCAGGATGGTTTCCGCGAATATTTTCCTTTTCAAAGGCAATTAATACAAACACGCGTTCTATTTTAAATTTTCGCGCCAAATCAGCGCCAGCTACCGCATCAACACGCTAACAGAGGAAGTGACAAAGAGACACGACACATGTACCATGATGAAGAAAGATGGACAGAGAATCATTTCTTGATGTCGGGACCCGTGCGCCATATTAAAGTTTTTCAACAGCACACAAGCCACACAATGAATGTTTTAATTTTTTTTCGTTTAAAGTTTTAAATAATGTAATTTGTTTTTACTACCTAGAAAATGATCTTCGTCGATCCGTTGTTAACCAATATTTTGATCAGTTTTATCTAGTTTCTTTGAGTGAGTAGCGTAATAGGGTTGAAAACTAAATTTAAAACACTAATATTTACGTATTGTGGTAACGTTTGCCGGTGCAAAACTAATTTAGCGGATCTAGTTATACTTTTGAAGTAAGTACTATGTAGTTGTGCTCAATTAGTATTTTTGTTTTGATTTTTAACTTTTCCTTGGCAGAAAGTTTAAGCTAGTAAGAATAACGCTTATATCATTAATAACGAAATATAGGGTGTCTTAAATATTACTTAAAACTAAGGCTACTGACAAAAATGATTGATTTCGCAGTGCCTTTTTACTATTTTTTTTAGTTTCTTCGTAGGAAGAGGTTAAAAAAAATTTTTAAATGTCTTAAATTACGCTTAAAAACAGAAAATAAATTCTCCTTAAAGATTTATAGTCTGGCAACGTTTCAACAATTCAATTGTTTAAAGTTTTTCGCGCGCAAATTTCCGTCAAGCGCCTTGTGTACGATGAGCCAGGTGCGGCGAATATAGACTGGTTTTAGGGTATTTTTGAAAATTTTTAAAATGTTCGATTTAAGAAAAAAAAAGTATTGGATATGTCTGTAGACCACCCCAGGAGTCACCCATTCCAATATATGCAGTGAATTTCATAACACCCTGTATATATATATATATATACAGGGGGTTTCAAAAAACATGTACCATCGCTCAAGGAGAGATTCCTTGTAAGAAACTAAGGCAAAAAGTTTATATAAACATGGGTCCGCAGATGCTTCGTTTCAAAGATACAGGGTGTTAAATTTTTTCATTTTTTTCAGTTTTTCCAAAATATTTTCAAAATGGCTTCATCAATTTTGATGAAATATACATTGTGTAAAGTACTTATAGTAAGCATAATTCTGACCATAAAGACTTTGACAGGTCCTCCAGGGGCGTACATATGAGAAAACGGTAAAATATTTTTCCAATAAAAACATGTACGCCACTGATTTTTTCACATTTTCTTATATCGGTCAAATAGTATGTTAAATTCTTAACAAAACTTATCTCTTCATATTTTGTCAATTTTCATTTCGTTTGGGAGATAAATGTAATTTTATTAACCGTCTTACTGGTTTAGTTTTCCCAACCATCGGTTTTAACATGTAAAGGCCATTTAAAAATTTAACGTCCTGTATCTTTGATACAAAGCATCTGCGGGCCCATGTTCATAAGAACTTTTTG